>ML780958.1:1245123-1348600 GCA_009831015.1 Picea engelmannii | reverse complement strand
AAACTAGCATGTGGACATTGTGGTCCGTTACTATCCTTTAACTCCCTATGTGTGAGTTAATCTAGAAAAGCATGAAACTAGCCTAGATTGAACATGTGGGCATGTGTGGGCCCGTTACAAACCTTTAACTCTCCTAGTTTTTTTATCTAAGAAAGCAAAATTGCAACAACTATCCTAGCTTTGTTGACATGTGGGCATGTATGGGCCCATTACAAATTTAGGATATGTTTGAAAAATGAAACTAAGAGGGGTCTCAAAAGAGCCTTTGTGCTCTCCTAAAAATTTTTGAAATTTTGTTAAGGGAGATGAGATCGTTTTCGCAATCCTTTTCTGGTTCTCACGATCGCTTGATAGCGCAAGAGAAGAGCATACTCAAGATTGTTACTTTCGACTTCTAGTCCCAAAAATGTGAGTTTAGATGTGATTAGAATTGATGTTCAACTTAGATTTATAAACCAAAGAAAGCCATCCATGTGGCAAAAAGCAAATAAGGGAAAATGATTTTTATCCACCTAAGTGCCTATGTTTGTTTGATTATCCCCTTTATAAGTTGAGGGGTCTAAGTGGTGCAGTATTTAGAGCATGCATATCATCATTCTTTAAGAAGGAAAATGATTTTTCCCCACATCTAAGAGCTTACAATGTCAAATTTTAGTTCAGATGCACGGCCTCCTGTGTGGACAGAGGCACATATGGCACCTGCGCGCTGACAGCACTGAGAAGCAAAGCGCATGCGTGCAGAGAGAAAATGTTGCATAGGCGCATGCGCGCACGATGCGCACCTGTGGGGTGTAATAACCGTGTGCCTGATGCAAAAAATCGAGAAGAAAAATCTGGATGGATTTCTCCCAATCTTCTGGTGAATTGTCTGGTTAGCAGGTCGGCAGAGGCCGATTTGTGAACCTGCAAGTCAATGAAATCAAAAGGAAAGAAAAATGAACCCAAATGAGGGATGAATTGATACCTTATCCCCAGTACGGTTTCCAATCTATTTGCACCCAATTCGTCACTTGATGAGCAAATTAAGAGTGCTTACATGCCCAGTTGGGCTCTGCTAGGCATGACATCTGTAAAAGGAAAGGTTAGAAAGAGAAACAACAAAGCTATTAACAAGAATTAAACTAAAACTAATAAAAACTATGAGCATATAAAACAGATGAAAAATAAATACAAATGGACCAATATCACCAATGTATAAACTGATCTATTGATGAAATCCAAAGGCACAATGAAGAAAGGGGACTTAGGTCCCTTCTTTCTCCAATGGAAGCCTCTTGAGGCCCTCAAAGCTTTCTCTCCTTACAATGAAAAGATGAAAATGTGGGTGAAAGAAATCCAAGATTATTCACTCAAGTGAGGGGTGAATAGCTCTATGAAATGCAGCTTGTGATGTCTATTGCCAAAGAATGAGTCCTTAGCAATCTCAGTAGCATAACAATACAAAGAATTCCTTGAGAAAATGGTGGTTATTCATGGATTTTTATAGCCTAGCATTGGGTTATTATGAGACCTCTTTGGAATGTGAAAAGGGGCTCTTTAGGGCTCAATTAGGTATTTGACCAGCCCACCATGAGGATTGAGCTCGGATTTGGTGTCAAATCGACTTGGGAGCCGATCCATTAGTGGTTGGGAGGCCGACCAATTTCAATAAATGCACCGTTTAGCAGGCGCGCGGGTTTTTCGCCCAACAGTCGCGCATCGTGCGCTGATGTGCGCATTATATGTTGCTGTTACATGCATACGCGCGCGAACCCAGGTTCTGTAAAGTGCCCTTCAATTTTTTGGTCATTTTGTATAGTTTTTGACCCTTTTGCAATGCTGTGGAATTAATCCTGTGCCATGAATGACTCCAGTCCTGTTTTGACGATGCAGAGTTCTTGTCGCCATGTGCGGACGAAATTTCAGTGATAACATATGCCACCCATAGGAAGACCATTATTGTCAGCAGATAAGGGGTGATTGGAAAAGATGTTCGAGCCTTGGCACTCAAGGTTAGACTCGAAAAACACCATCTTCAACAACATGATGTTCTCCAAATGGTACAACAGGTTTCTTGATGCAACTCAGAGGTTGCGCATTCCGTAGGAATTGCTCAACTACAACACGTGGAACATTGCATTCAACATGAACTGCCACCATAAATTTGTATGGCCAAGGTATTCCAAAAGAGAGGACTTCCACTCGCGCATGTTTCCATTCTACTTATATGAGGAGGCCTTCGACAAGGAGGTTTTGTCATGGCCCGGAGTAAAACGCAACCCGCACAAGTCAGGGATGAACTACCTTCTTCCTGTGGAGCTACTGAAGAAGAGGGGTCAGGAAGTAGGGTTAGGACCAATCTCGATCCCTAAGGTACAAAATAAATAATCCCTAGTATAGATGGACTTCGACGAGGAGGAAGAGAGACAACCGCTGGAGCACAAGAAGAGAACATTACCCATGTTCCCATAGATTCCAGAGCAAGCTATGTTGATAGGTAAGGATGTTAATGAAATTCTCAGTGTTGCATTCATCACATAGACAATGGCTAAGAAACCCAAGATGGGGATCTCCCCAAGCAAGTTTTTGAACCCCCAACCCATTTCATCCACCGTTTATCGCACTCGCTCAACGACTCGGGAAACCCATATTATAGATATCCAGGACAACCCTGGGGCTGACACCACTCCATCAACCACCTTCATCATTGAACAACCTCCATCACCACCAAAACCCCATTTTCCACCCCAAGAAACCTCCATTCCATCCCAAACCATTGACCCGGAACCCATGTAGTTGGATCCCCTAGAGATACCTGAGCAGAGACCAAAACTCAATGGTCCAAACCCAAAAATACCTGAACAGAGGCTAGAACTCATTGGCCCAAACCCTTAATCCTAGATCCATTAGATTAAACCCTTTGTGCCAATTCAGGACACTCTGTCTTCAACGAAGATGAAAACAGTGCCGAAGCCACAAGTCCTAAGTCCTCAACGCACTTCCTCAATGACTAAGGTTGAGGGTGCTATCGGAAGTGCAACCCCATAAGATGAGGTCCACAAAGAGGCGGAGGTACCAGAGGTTAAGAAGGAACCTGATATGGCCTCAAGACAAAGTGAAAGATCAGTGAAGGAACAAATGGAGCTAGTCCTCCAAAACCCATAATAGTATGGAGAGTTGCTGCAACTCTGCCTGGCTAGAACAAAAGTTCTAACGTTCCTGCTATCAGCATTGAGGTTGAGGATTTCACCATGACCATATATAGGAGAAGAGGAGGTGGAGACACCTTCCGATCATTTAATGTCCATTGGACTCCCACTGCAGGCCCAAGTACCCATGGAAGCCACCCCTTCTTCCACTGACCTTGCATAGTGGCCAATAATGCAACTAGTCAGAATGATCAGAGCCTCAACTGATCAACTGGAGAAGAGGCTCAAACATGACAAAAGGAATACAAAGTTCGCAAGGGAGGAATAACTCCTTTCTCAAGCACACAAAACACAAGAATAATACACCAAGATCTAGTCGAAGAAGAAACTAGAAAGAGTCCAAGAGAGGCTTGTTGAAGCCTGGCCGTAAATAAGGAAGGTAGCACCACAACTTCTAGAGTCCATTGTCATGGGAGAGCATGAGTATTATATCGAGTTACTCTAGGGAGAATGGTCACAGATGGCCATTCGCGCAGAGAATATGGAAGTACAGTTGCAAGAGAGTCAGCAAGAAACAGAGAAGCAACCTCGGAAGCTGCAAGAGAAGATGAAGAAAATAATGTTGAAAGGTAATAATGCTCGAGAAACACTACATAAGTGCACAAATGAGTGCCCAAAGATATTTTGCGAAGACAACGACTGGATGGGAATTATCGCAAGGCTCAACCAAACTCCGGAGGATGTGTGTGCAAGAATGCAGTTGCTCAATGAGGAAGTTGTGGTCACCATGGATCTGCTAGAGCAACAAGAGAAATTCAATCAAATATAGCAAGCAGACAATGATTTGAATGCTTTGTTTGAAGCGCAATCGGTAGACAAGAAAGAGTTGCATGAATTTCGACCTGTCATCCATACAATGTACATCGATATGCATCAGGTAGATGCTACAACCGATTCTAAATGGAACTCTCTGGTCACATCCAAGCCTAAAGGATGCATCACAGATGCAGCTCAATACTTTGTAGTTGAAGCCTCACTCCTTGCCAGGAAGTGGTAGGATAAAATTGGGAGTTTATAGGAATTCAGGAAGAGGGCCTTAGAGTTGGTCCTAGATTTGGGCCATTTGTTTGAAGAGGCAGAAGAGGAGAAAGTGAAAGAAAAATACGAAAGCAAAGATGAGAAGGAGGACAAGAGAAAGCAACATGCACTCTTAGAAGCCGCGAAAGATCGAAGTACCTGACTCGGGGGCGAGTCAAGGCTTATGGTCAGAGCCTGTTGGTCCCTTATCTTTTGGTTTGAAGATTGTGCAAGGAGGACTACAGTCCCAATTTTTGTCAATCATGTGTTGCACAAGCTACAAAAGAGATGGACAGTTGAGCAAGCAAAGAAAAAGAAAAAGGTTGCGAAAAGGGACAACTCAACGCCGGTGAGGAAAAAGTAGTTACAACAGAACAAGAACAAGAAAGCATGTGGAGCCCAAATCTAGAAGATCCCACTTAGCCTATATGTGAGATGTGTATTATTGTAAAAGGGTTGGTTTGTTTTTTTGGATGTTATTGTTGGGTATGGTTGGGTGTAGTTTCTTGTTTGTAGGGTTTTTTCATAGATGGAATAGAGTGCAAAGACAAACAAAAGGTTATGAGATTGTAAGGTTTTTTCATAGATGGCATAGAGTGCACAGACAAACAAAAGGTTACGAGATTGTAACTTGTATACATTTTGGGGAAAAGGGTAGATAGATCTCTATGACATGAGTCCAGAGCTAGAATATTGTAATAGAGTACTGATTTGTATCTATGATATTGTATCTGAGAAGCTATGCTAATGATATATATATATATATATATATATATATATATATATATATATATATGGAAGGACCTAAAATTTTAAAATTACTGTGTCATTATGTGTTTATGCTTATGAAATGTCTCCTTACAATACTTCTTTATGCTTGATAAGATCAATATGCTATCTTTGTTTACAAATGATTCTGCAACTTGAGTATCTTTATTTCCAGTTATGAATGAGTTCATATATGTTTTGTGGTTAGTCTGTCTTTTGAAAGATCATGGTGAATCTTGAAGATTTTAGAAACCCACCTAAGTATTCTCCTTGCCCTTCCCTATATTCATGTCTTGGTTGCGCTTCGGGTGAGACTTCTTCTCTTCAGAGGAGATGAAAATGCCAATGCTCTAAACTACTCGGTGCCTTTTTTTGGTAACCTAAGAAGGACCCTAGTCTAATCAATTATGCACCAAAAGATCCAAATGAAGATTTCATGGTATGCACAGATGCATGCAAAGAATGACTTGGTGGAGTACTTAGTTAAAATGGGTATTTTTTAGGTTATGAATCAAGGAAGTTGAAGGATCATGAAAGGCATTATGTCACTCATGATTTGGAGTTGGAAGGCATAGTGGATTCCTTGAAGAAGTGGAGGCACTATCTCATGGGGAAAAGGTTTGAGCTGAGAGCAGACCATCATGGTATGAAATATTTATTCAAACAACCAACTCTAAATGCTAGGTAGAGAGAATGGCTTGAATTTCTCAGTGAGTATAACTTTGATATAAAAGGTTAACACTCCAAGAGTCACCGTAGACTGTAAATCAGGTGAACTTGGTAACATACAAAGAATTCAAATTTTAAACTTGAAAGATAAGTTTTAGAGTCATAGGGATTTGACCATAAGGACAGTCAGATTCATCTAATCTAGACATTCCCAATTATATCCTTCAACAAAAATGGCCTTAGAAACCCTACATAAAACAATAGGCTTGATAAATGAATGAGAAAAAGGGAATTGTGATCTGAACATGTCAGAGATACTTCCAACACTTATGACAGTAAACTCACAGTGAAAATATGTGTATTAGAAAATTTTGTATCACCAATGCAAATGACGAAGACATACTCAATCATTGTATGAATAATAAGAAGAGTAAATCAGTCACTCATTAATATTAGTACATAGAGGAAAACAAAAACAAAAACAAAAATTTCATCTTATTGATGGGAATCACTGATCTGAAAAAACACAAAGAAAGAAAAGTATACAGTCATAACCACTTATGGATTCCTCTTCGTCGAAAGACCCTCCCCCCTTAGCTCCTTCTAAACCCTCATTAGACTTACAACAATATTTTTTATATCTTCCAATGTCAATGACATTGCTATCATTCGAATAACAACCCTATCATAGGATTCCTGTGCCCTCAAAATGGAAAGGCAACATGTAGATAACATAAAATAACTAAAATGCTAAAAACTAGGGTAATGTTGGCCACGCCCCTAACATTTCTTTATGATGATGAATTGTCTCTTTTGAGCACTTCTCGCTTTGAAAGATGGCCCTCCAACTCATAATTGATATTCAATAAATTGGCCAAGATCCATATTGACACCCGTAGCGAACTTTCCATAGATTTCTGAAAATATTCTTAAACTGTTGACTGTCTGCCATATGCTATGTTTTCATCTTGACACTTTAGTTCCTTTTGGAGTGTTCTGGAAGATGAGTTAGATAGTCTTTAATCTTTGAATGAATCTTATTTTTGTGCATCTAAGAATCTTGTCGAATTCTATTCATCTCAAATTGTAGTAGAGCTTTGTATGTTTAAGTTATGAACATTTAATATTGACACTGTCCAAGGTTTCAGAAGCCAAAATCTTCATTTGGATTGGTCAAGAGAATATATAGCTTCTAGTCTCAGTCTTTCTTCGGCGTTTGCAACAAATCTCTCCCTTTGCTATTTTCTTCTTGAACAAAACAATTTGCTACATGGAGAGTAAAAGTGACACTGTGATTGTGTTTAATTTTGATATCACCATCATAGAATGTGACAGTGATCCATGAGTCCTCGAGCAACTCAAAGATACTTAGATTTTCTAGTATTTTCTTCCCACTCTTTCATGGAATACTCTCATGGTAAGAAATTATTATTAGTTTTTCCAACTCTGACAAATCAAAGTATAAATCCTCTCCATCCAGAAATGATAAGAGAAATTGAATTCGCCTTCTCCATGTGGTGAGTGATACTATATGTGTTAGAGATAATGCTTACAACTGTTGTAACTGTGAGTTAGCCTTACAGCTGTTGTAACTGTGAGTTTCTAGGTTAACTATTTTTAACTAATCAGATCCACTTTCTTAGGATCTAGATTGTTAGGAGTCAGTGATCTGGATGCTCTATATGTAACCTCCATTTGTCTGTGTAATACATTCTATTATTGTGTGTTAATCTTGTGCAATCGCTGCTCTCTCAATTTCTAAGTTGGTATCAGAGCAAGGACCGCCCTGACTCTCTCATGAGAGGGGCTGGAAGATGAGAGGAGTGATAAGTTGATTCCACTGTAGGAGTATATTAGGTTAGAGGGTTTGAATTTCTAAATTTTCTATGTGTTTTGTGAGATTGTTGCGGAAGACTCTCCTTGTAAATAAAGGACCACTGCGTAGGAGAACTGACGAGGGTATCGCTGCTGAGATATTTGCTGATCAAACTACGAGAGGTTAGATGCCTATGCATTCGTTGATCAGTGACAGTTGCGTGGAAGAAAAGAGATCCAGATCTGCTTTGGCGTTGACAACATGGTTCAATTTTCTCTCCGTCGAAACTCTGATTCCCGCTGCAATGGGTGAACTGTATGTTCAGCAAGTGTTTGAGTTGGTTTGGTAGATTTGTTGTAGTGTTACATATAGTGTGATGTGATTTGTGTATGTTATATTATTTTTTGTTTGTAAAATTATATTGTCAAGAACCACTCAAAGAACAAAGTGATATAACTAAAGTATGTAGTTCTTGATGTTCTTTGGAGCTATAAGAACGAACACATAACTAGTTTGAAGTCTGTTAAAAGATAGAGATTTTTGTTGTATTTCGGTGCTTCAAGATCATCAGTTAAGGGTTATCATTGTATTGACGAGTGTGTGTAAAAATGTCATTTTGTAAGATCGATGACTGATTGTTTCAGTATCGAGACTATTCTTTGGGGTAGTTTCGAATCATTGATCCTATAGATACTTCAAAGATGGTCGGAAGCGGTTGTATTTGTGTTGTACGAAGTGGTAGCTTGAAGATGATGGGAGAGAAAGAGCGTGTCTATGAAGTTCAGAGATGGGTGTAACTGCATATGAGGACCAATGAGACAGACATGACAAAATTTGTGTTGTAATCTTTTTGTTATGTTTTGTAATTTGTGATTGTAATATTTGTAATGCAAGCATTAAGAGAGGGTGTTAGAGATAATGCTTATAGCTGTTGTAACTGTGAGTTAGCTGTTGTAACTGTGAGTTAGCCTTATAGCTGTTGTAACTGTGAGTTAGCTGTTGTAATTGTGAGTTTCTAGGTTAACTATTTTTAGCTAATCAGATCCACTTTCTTAGAATCTAGATTGTTAGGAGTCGGTGATCTCGATGCTATATATGTAACCTCCATTTATTTGTGTAATACATTCTATTATTGTGTGTTAATCTTGTGCAATGGCTGCTCTCTCAATTTCTAAGTATATGGCTATTTATCTTTGTTTTTTCAACTTGTGTTATTATATTCATTGAAAAACGCTTGGTGATTGTAATCTTTAGATGTTGTTACTGTGAAGGTGCAATCTTTGAATTGTGAGAGATGTTAATATGTTCTTCGTAACAACTACTTCTCAAGCCCATGGCCTCCTCGAATACTTCACTGAAATTATGACAGACCCAACATTTGTCAGTGAGACTGGAATATTGAGGATGTGGCATTTTCATCCATTTACTGAATTTGGTTCGATATTGAAGTATGACTGCCACTCTTCCTGGAGCAACTGATACACTCAATACCTCCAACATTGAGATGTGTAAATGAATAGTCAGAAGCAATGCATCCACAATGAACAAGATTTTGACATGTACTGCAAATCCTCCAGCCAACGTCATCTGAATGTATAGGCATTTGATACTTCCTCAACTAACTCCTGCATTTTTGTATTTTCTCCTTCTTTGGATTTTGAGAAAAAACAATCTAGACACCGTCAACATAAATTTCGACTCCAACCATAGAACTCTAGTGAAGAGATTTCTTCTTAGTTGATCCCTGATGCGAACTACACTTTCTACTGCAAGTACTCAATACTTTTTCAAATCCTTTTCAACTGTTGGCGATGCCCCCAATCCTCAAGATTCCTTTTTTAGATTCAATAGGATCCCCAAGAATTTGAGCAATTCGAAGGGATTCTTTAAATTATTCAAATGCTTTCTGTAGATCCCGAAACCTGAGGTATTTCTTTCCTTCTTTTATCTTTGACATCATCTCATCTCTTCTCGTATCAGTTGTTGCTTCCATCCCAGGGAAACGACCAAATGGAGCATAGGTCAAGCTTGGTGCATATCACTCTATTCGGGTTTGTCTTTTAAATGCCATATTTATTTGGCACAACTGATTATTTAGTCACTCCAGTTCAAATATTCTTTGTCTTGCAAATCAAACCTCGCAAAACATGCTTGAAACTTGGCGATTCCACTCTAGAATTTGATACCAATTGACATTCTCTTTGACATTGGGCAACCATCTTGACATCTAGATGCTCTGTCTATAGCATTTAGTATTCATGCTTGGGCGCTCATACCTGGGAGTGAACCTGGAACCTTCCTGTTGACTTTTCGGGCACTTGAAAACTTCACCGAACACCTGTGAATTCGACAGATGGCTACTATGCTCTGTGTTTTATTTATATGCAGGGAGGATATCCCACATTGATAAGGAGAAAGAAATAGTTCTCCTTTATAAATGCTAACGGTGTCAACTAATTTCGACGTGCCGTGCACAAAGGAACCTTTGTAGGCTCACTAAGAAAATGTCGAGAGCTTGTCGTTTGGCGCTGGGCTTTGTGTTGTTGACTAACCCGTGCTGTGTGTTTGGTGTAGGTGTTTAGCTCGACAGTTGTTGACTTAGATAAGTGGAGACGTTTGGTGTAGGTGCTTAGCTCGACAGTTGTGGACTTAAGTGGAGACTTGGCGGCCCAATTAACTTTGGTCAAACTAATAAGCTCGAGAAAATCTAAAAAGCCAAAAAGAACATTTATTTCTTCACATGTAAAATGTTGTTCAAGTTCCCCCCTTTTTTAAATATTTTAAAACATAATCCTCACATGTAAAATGTTGTTCAAGTTCCCCCCTTTTTTAAATATTTTAAAACATAATAATGGTTATAATTGGGTTTGGGCAATAAAAACAAGTTCCCCCTTTTTTAAATATTTTAAAACATAATAATGGTTATAATTGGGTTTGGGCAATAAAAACAAATGCACATCCATTTGAAGAAATTAATTTCTTAAGAGGATATAAAGTCTTAATGAAGTTTGGTGTAGGTGCTTAGCTCGACAGTTGTGGACTTAAGTGGAGACTTGGCGGCCCAATTAATTTTGGTCAAACTAATAAGCTCGAGAAAATCTAAAAAGCCAAAAAGAACATTTATTTCTTCACATGTAAAATGTTGTTCAAGTTCCCCCCTTTTTTAAATATTTTAAAACATAATAATGGTTATAATTGGGTTTGGGCAATAAAAACAAATACACATCCATGTGAAGAAATTAATTTCTTAAGAGGATATAAAGTCTTAATGAAGTATGTTGTTTTGGCCGATTATAATAGGAACTCTGAAATCTATAATGTATAATGCAAATCAGGACAAAGATTGCAGGATTTGGAAAAAACTGACAATAAGAGTTAATCAAGGATTAATAAAATAATATGGAGGATATGGGAATGACAAAAGACCCTAGGATTTTGCAAATCTAGCATAAAATTTGGTGAAGAACTTTAAATTTTAATGGTGTGTATTTGARTGCTAACATAAAGCATATCAACGGAAGAGAGAACAAGTGGTTGATGTATGAAGCAAAAGAGTTCATGCGTTGCATGCTACAACCATCAGCATGTATCAATATGATTTGAAAGACAGAATCTTGGAGGCTGCAAAATGTTAGAAAAATGCCTCATTCACTTGGAACAGTTCAATGAGCACCATAGAGATGAGGCCACGGTGAATGAAGCTCATAAAAAATGTTTCAAGGCTTAATATGATAATTTTTTCCATCCTCAAGTTTTCTTCAAATGAGATTTGGTCTTGGTTTGTGACCAAGACAAGGATTCCCTAGGGGAAGGAAAATTTAATATGATGTGGCATAGTCCTTACATTGTGAGCAATGTCATAGAAAAGGGATGCTACAAGTAAGAATATTATGAGGGAAATCTGTTGGATGAGATATGCAAGTGGATCTATCTCAAAAGGTACTACACTTTGGTAGTAATACTTGTTTTTTTACCTTGATAATTTTTCTACATTAGTAGTTTTTCTACTTAGTTTTTTAGTTTTAATTTTATTTTCAATTGTTTCTTATCCTACTTTGTGCTTGGTTAGAAAATGTCATCAGATTCAGTTATGTTCATGGGGTTCATGGATAGTGCTAGTTGCCACACTTGGAACCTTGCTTTCATTTCTTAGATAATTTACTATCCCATGTGCTAAAATTGTGACCTTAGAAAGTGGTTTTTTGGGGCCTACAATGATCAAAATGGATAACTTAGTAAAAAATTATAATTGAACTGATATTGAAATACATTTCAAGGAGAGTTCCACACTCAATAGTTCACTTGGAATCACATTGTTAGTGTTGTATTTTAATGGTATGTACCATGTTGGAACCCTAATGTTTTGTAGAAACTACGCAAATTCCATAAGTTAGCACTACACATGCACCCAAAAGAGGCACCATGTGATGCAAATTTTGACACCTAGTCTAGCCAAGGATGTATTGTGAGCACCAACCCATTTTGTAATGCATGCAATGACTTAAAGAGACCGCATGCATGCCAGATACTAAAAAATATTCAATGATTGTAATCATTTTTGTAAATAATCGACTGGTCATGGTCAAGGTTGTGGGTGAGTTGGTAAGGTTGTTATGATTCCCACGCTATGTGGGAGATATGAGATATGCATGCATATAAGTAAGTGTTGATTGTTTGTTCACTAAGGGAATTTGGTAGAAAATTAATGGTTAAATTGTATATGAGTTAGAGCTACAATTTGGATTTTTGAAAGTTCCCATGTTCAGAGATATTATGTGTGTGAATAGGATAGAGTAAGGCAATTTGAGTGAATGAATAATCTTTGTTTTGTTGTGAATGCATTCTGAGTAGGCTTTGACATATATGTATGGAAATTGATCTAAAGGCCATTTATTTTAATGAATAAAGTATTAAGCACATTTATCTATGCATCTGATGAGTTATGGTTTGAATGTCTACTTGTTCTATATTATTCTATGTTGTAATATTGTGGTAGCTATGAATGAATGCAAGGCTATATGAAGAATATTTCATACATTTTCTATTCCTTCACACCTTATGTGAAACCTATGGTCTCTATGATTATCATGGAGTCTTGGGCGAGACCTTATTCAGTGCTTGAATATTGAATACGCTGAAACCTATGAGGTACTTGTTTTTCAAGCTTATCGAACCCTGTGTCTAAACGTTGCATCAATCCAACAATTGGTTACATTATCGGGACATAAAGGTTTTGTACTACACGTTGAAGGAAGGAGATGAGGTTGAAACCTTCCAATAAGGATATATAATACTGGCTCTCTAAGAAGTCCATATGGTTGCATTTTCTATTGAGTGCAATGAATCTTTCAGCACTAATGAAAGAAAATTTGTTGTCAAACCTATAGGGAGATTATTGGAAGAAATCCCACTATGAGTAAATACATTGTTTGCATAGAATGGGATAATGCACATGGATATTGATAGGATGGATAATTAAACACCCCCACACAGGGGGGGATGGAAAGAAGAAAGCATGAATCGAAGATTGGATCCAATAGAAGGTATCTAGAAGAAGATGAGATTAGGTGAGAAGAGAATGGATCTGGAATTGCATAAGAGAAAAATATGTGATATATGCAAGAAGAGTCGAGATAAGGAGGCAAGTTGATCAGAGAAGAAAATAAAAGAAAGAAATGGGTGGTGAAGGAGTGGTGAGATACAATATGAAGAGAAAAAAAAATTACACTAGAAGGATGTGCAGAAGAAATATATTTCCCAAATGGAAGTGCAAAAGAAGAGATTTTATCTAAGAGAAGCAACCCTAGGGATGTGGTATCAAGAGAGGATACCAAAAGTAGTGGGAGTAGGATCGAAGAAAACAAATTCATATCCACTTAGCTAGTAATATATGTAGTCACATCAATGGTATATTGGTGATAGCGTAGTAGTGCCAACACAACAAAATATAGTGATAGATACCCACAAAAAATAAATACCTTGGAAATTAGGGGAAGGATTGCACGACTACATATAGGTAGATGTTATGGATCCCTCATTGCAAAAGATGAAAAAGTATGGAGGAACCTCCTCTTTGAACAACCACCCTTACAAATTTGTCATCGTGAATGTTGGTCCTAAGGTCTGCATCTGACTGCTAAAGGGAAAAGCTAGGACACCTATTAGTTTAGAATGGTTGTTTCTTTTAATTTTTCTGTTGGTTGGTTAGAGGGTTGTTCTACCAGTACAAAATCATGGTTGGGTTTGGAAAAATAATATGGATGAGGGTATTTTTGGCTGGTGGAACACAAATGGCAAAACAATGAAATTATAAAAACAAAGGGAAACAACAAACCAATCAGTGAATGATATTCCGCAAGACGTTCAATACTTGAAATATAATTTCAGGACACTAAACATGTATCAAAACACAATTCTCCCCCAGGCTGCAAAAAATAAATCTTCATCAAAGCATAGTTGTTATAAGAGGTTTCATATTAACAAAGATAAGTTTAAAAATAGCTTAAGGAAAGTAAATGTACTTCACAAAAATCAAACTACATTCAAGACAAGAAACACATATGAATTTGGAGACAAACATTGTCATCAAAGTATGTTCACCAAGTAGAAACTTTAATCCATGTATTGAACAGGTTGAGCGGATTGATGTATTGATATATTTCTTCCCGAAAACTCCCAACAACCTAAAATATACAAAGACTTCATATTTAACAGAGTTGCAAAGGTTCTCATCCATCTGAGATCGAGACCTGAATCTGGATAACTAATTGTAGAACAAATTATTAATTCAACTAAAACATTGCATGGAGCACAAAAATGTGTGCTTCACACTGGACTTAATAAAAAAGAGTGGTTCTTATCACACACAGAAGACCACTTATTAATTTTAATCTAACAAAATCCTGGAATTGATCAACTAAAACTTCTACTGTCTCTGAGACTGAATTGATGCATGTGCTAGATGAATCGTAACTGGCAAAAAAACTAGGAGTGACAGAACAAAGTTTTGTATTGAGTCATGGCATTCCTGCATGATGTTTGATGATTCTGGAGGGTAACCAACTACATGGGAAGATGTTCACTTGATCTGCCTCTTTTTTGAATTTCTAGAGCGATCTGTAACTGAGAACGAGACATAACCCTATGTCTGTGTTTGAGCTCTCGGTCATTAATTGCACTTTGTTTTGGGTTGTCCGCTTCCATCTATACTCTCTAAAAGATTTTCTAGAAAGGTCATTAGCCCGACAGTCATGGAGGGAGACGTGGAGTCAATCATCTAATAGGAGATAATAAGAGTGGACGTGGACTACATGGATGTAGACAATGTGGAGAGGTGATAGGAGGGTTAGATACATGGGAGGTGACGGGGGTAGACTGGAAGACAGGTGCCAGGTGGTGAGAGGTGAGCGGTAGCGGTAGTGTGATTGGGGAACAAGTTTCATCTAGTGACAGGTGATAGTAGTGAGTGGAGGAAATATGGCGCACGGTGAGAGGGGCAGTATCAGAAGGTAGTCTCGTAGGATTCCAGAGGGTGGGGTAGGTGGTAAACATATTAGAGGGGTGGGGGGGTCCGAAATCACGAGGAGGTGCCACGTTAGGTGGGCCCGAGCATGGGGAAACCACTTTTCCAGACCCCCCTACCGTTAAAGGTAGAAAGGTTGGGGGGGGGGATCCAAAATCTTGTGAGGACCATTGATTTGGAGGATGGGGATTTCGTGGATATGGATTAGCATGGGAGTTAGGTACTCTATGAAAAAAAGTCTTTTCTCCACCTCATGAAACCCTGAATACCACTGGAACTTTCGATCTTACATCAACACCAGATCTTCACCATCCATCAAGTCAACTCATTGCTTTCGTGTAGTTCGAGTCTGGCATGGCCTAATCTGATTCGCTGCCAGCTTCTGTAGAAGCTTACTGAGCTTTCAATGGATTAATTGAACATGGATATCTCCTGCACACACACAAAAGACTCGATGAACCTGGTACATGCTCAGTTAGTGACAAATATGATGATGATTCTTCGAAACTCAAACCAGAAAATGTGACCCTCTATCAAAGGAAAAACGATGGTGCAAATATGCAACGAAAAACAGGGGCCATGAAGATGAATAATTAAATATTGGAAAATGAACTAAGAATGCGACCACAAAACTCAACCTTTGATGGATGGATAGGGTGAGAGATAGAAGAGGATCGAGACACATACCTAGGTAACAACAATGAACAAAGAACTTAATAAAGTGTAGAGGTGAGATAAATAGAAGAATTGAGATTAGAAGAAAGTGAAGGAGAAAATACAAGTGAAGAATTTGAATTTAGCAATACTTCACAAGAAAGAGCATCGGTATCAACAACAACAAGTAATAGTTAGTTAAGCAGACATGGTTCTAGAGAAAGTATGGCGAGCCAAGATTCAACTCTGAGGGTTCTCGCATTTCATGGGATGGGAAGAGATGATGATGAAAAACATTGGCTCATGTGTGAAGCTATATGGTCTATGACGAGAGTCACAGACAAGGAACCCAAGATTTCACAAATGGAGACCGCATTTAGAGACATAGCTCTGACATGGTACATGAAGTAAAAAGTTATTACACCAACAAGAAAACTGATACCCCTGACAACAATAAAGAGAGACCTAATTAGGGAATTTTATAAGCCTAAGTTGGGATCATTGTGTCTTACTGAGATCAAACAAACTTACTGAGATCAAAGAGATCAAGTAGTAAGCTCGAGAAATCATGTGATATTATGACCATCAATTCAAGATTTTGTTGGAAATACTAACATATAAGATTCAATATGTCCAACATAGAGAATGGACTATTTTAGGATTCCTACCCCACATTTGGGTCCCACTCACATAGAAAAAAGTGACAACCCAGGTGGAGGCCGTGAAAATTACAATGCACTTAGAGTATATGCCAAGAGTCGGAGAGACGTCGACATGGATTTCATAGGCACAATATCAGCTTGCAAAACTCACAATGAAACTACAAGATATGGATAAGGTTAATGTGGTGTGTGAAAATTTCTCGTGTACCTTGTTCCACACAAAAGGTCGTCGTAGAAATGAGTGTCTTGCACTGAGAATTTATATGGAAATGAGCCTACTAAACCCATTTACGATTGGATCACAGATCGATTGGTTTGATATTTGCAAGAAATGGGGTTATATACCTGCCTATTTCCCAACATTGTAGAAATATCAGAAGATATTCACACTCCATTTTTTGAGTTTTGAAAATCTATGGTCCATGGTTTGAATAACTACCAGTGACTGCAACTGATGCAAGAGCACATTGAAGATGCTTTCCAGGTCTAAGAAGAATAGAAGAGTGGATATCATAGAGGCTTCAAATGAGGAGGATTTGGAAGAGGAGGCCACCAAGGAGGCCAAAGAGGAGGATACACAAGAGGAAGAGGACATAGTGGTGGTGGATGAATACCACCTACCTACTTTAACTATGGTGAGATAGACTACTTGTCATGATTCTGTACCAAACCGTCCATACTATGTTTATATTTCCATAAAGTATACCATGTCATGGAGGATTTCCTATACTTTTTGGAAAAATGGGAAGACAATAAGAGACACTGCAACATGGTGACTACTGAACCAGATGAATATTATAAGTCGAAAGGAGAAGATAATGTACAGGTAGTAACCTAAGGAGCTATCCATTTGGGAATGGACCTAGAAAAAGGGATAATGTTCAGGTCATAATATATAATGAAATATTAAAAAAGAATCACAAGCACCTCCTAAGTTTGATTCTACGTGGAAAAATTAGTTTATGCACAATGTGTAGAGGGTGATCAATGAGGACAGTGCATGCGAAGAGTTGCAATGGACATTGTAGAGGGTGTTTAAATAATTTTGCACATGTAAATAATTTCAACACATGGTGTAGAGGGTGCTAGAAGAGGCATGCATGCATGATTTAGGGAAACATTTACGTGAAGAGTTATAATGCATGGAGTGAGAAGAAACATAGTCCACCACTTTCCATGAGGCCAAATCAAAAAATGAAGTCAGTGAGTTATTGAGTTGTTGTCTTAATATGTTAGGTGAACCTATAACTGTAAATAAATTGAACCACTTGTTAGAAAGATGTATGGTGCAAGAGGAGGTCGTTGTGGTTATTGTTGCCCCATTATTAGAACGATATGTGTGCCATGTGAGCAAGAGGAAGCACATAGGGAGAGAATTCAAGATGATGGGGCTGAGCTAGGTAGCTATGAGATCAATGGTGTCATGTTGGACATGGGATATGAAATGAACATATTGCTGAAAATATCTTCACAATTGATGGGTTAACTAAACTTGGTGTGGTCTCCTATTCAACTCAGGATTTCCAACCAATACAAAATTTATCCTATTGGTAGGCTAGAGAACATGTAAGTGAACATTGATGAGGTAAGAGCTAAAACATACTTAAAAAATCATTGAGATTATGGATGAATCAGACCCCTATACAACTCTACTTGGCATTGAATGGGTATTTGATAACAATACCATGTTGAACATAAAGTAGTAGAATATGTCCTTTGAGATAGACACCTTGTATGTTATTTCACCGCTAAATCCAAATCATGGTGATAGGTATAATGAGCCCTTAAATGAAGACACAAAAAGTTCCATCATAGAAAACATATACAACATTACAAGGCACAAGGATGATGATGTGAATCCAACAATTGATGGTTAACTGAGTTGGAGAGGTGTTCACTCCTATGACATATATTTGAAGGATTATATGAAAACATGGTAGAACAAGTTGTATGGGATATTAACCCAAAGGTGCACACAAATCACCAAAATGGTGCGTTGTATTAGATTATATTTGTTCGACCTACCAAAGTTTGAAGGTATAGGTTCGGTAGAAACATTTATGGCATAAATGATAGAGCTAGTGCATGAGACCCAAAGGATCTAGGCCATGAAAATATCGGTTAATGGCATCCTTGTATGTTGGTGAGCGATACACCACATAGACCTACAAGAATGGGCACATGTGGTGGAATGTATTTAGGTAAGATTCCAGACCATGATAGAGTTTGAATTAATGAATAGGTGGAACAAAACACTCGAGAACACCACACAAAATTATTCCTATTCACACCCTATGCCATTAGAAAACTCAAAACCACTAGATAAGTTGTGTACACAAAAGTTGGAATTGTTCCAAGATTTATACACTGGTATGGCTAGCATGGTACAATAATCAAAACTTGATGAAAATCCATGGCAGGGGATATTAAATAGAATTTGATTGAATAAGCGTCATAGAAAATCCTACGTTGACATATCCTACGTGGAACAAGAGTGTGTAGTAGAAAATCACTACACACGAATAGAATATGACTTAAATAGATTAGTCATAATAGAAGTAATACATAGAAATATTAGCCAAGTTGATACAATAATGTGGGATGAGTCAGGTCGTACCCACAATGGATTTCAAATATTAGAAGGGGATTAAGGTATAAAATATTGAGTAAAAACCAAAGGATGACACAACTAGATACCAGGACATGGGTGGATATGGAACTCAAGGTATGGGCCATTAGTGCTTGCACAACTAGTTCAGTAGATCAAAACTACCTTGTAGATGATCACACTAGGTGATGTTGAGGATCTTTTAAAAAAGATGAAGGACCTGATAGAAATTTTTGACTATATTGATGGCTAATTCAAAACGTTCATCAAATAACTCATCAAGAAGGTGCCATCAATCTCTTATGTCATGTTGTAAGAAAATTTGTAGGCTCGAGGACAAGCCAACTAATAATGTTGGGGGTTCGTTGGCACCCTAAGGTTTTGAACAAATTCGGTGCATGCCATACGTAACCACTACATGTGTGACCAAGAAGATGCATCACACGATGCCAAGTCTAGTGCCTATTCTAGCCAAGGATCTGTTGCATGTGCCAACCCATTTTGTAGTATGCGCAAGGACTTAAAGATACTGCATGCATGTTTGATCCTTCAATATATTCAATGATTGTAACCATTTTTGTAACAACCAAAATTTAAATGTTGTATGCTTCAAAATAGTATATTTTTGTTCATTGAGAAACAAAGGCACGAGAGTAGAGTTGGAGGAATTGTTGATTGATTGTGTGACCATTCTAATTTTAGTAGTGGTTTTATAGCTCTATTTTCCACCCTAGAGACACAAAGAGGACCTACTGACACTATCATGTTTCGACACACTATTCTTCCTTAGATTTCACATATTTTGAGCAAGGTTGTGCCTTCCATGCCTAGCAAGGTGTGATCGGTCGTGGGATGCATCATTGGTAGAACATGGTCGATTATGGGTTGCATCACTGGTAGCATGCAACTGGTCGTAGGTTGATGCATCTTGCGACTGGTCACATGCTACCAATGATGCAACCCATGACCGATCACACCTTTCTAGGCATGCTAGGTGTGACCTCCCTCAAAATATATGAAATCCAAGGTAGAAGAGTGTGACTCAACATGACAATGTCATTAGGTCCTCCATGTGTCTCTAGGGTGGAAACTAGAGATATAAAAAGCGACTAATTATAGAAGATAGAACAACAACTCAACTGAAGTTCACTGCGCCTGAAATAAAAAAATCAAATTAAAAGATGCATGCATGAGAATGCTAAAGAAAGAAGAGTAGGGATAATTATTTAATCAAGGAAATATGTACTAGGTTGAGCATGCATGAATTAAAATTTGAAGTTAAGTAGATATGTGGTTGATGCATGACCTTTTGCATGGTTGTTTTAAGAAGACTTGTGTTCATTAAGATGCAGAATGCATGTCTTTTTAGAATATTTTTTAGTTTTATTTCATAATTAGATTAGTTTTTATCTTATAAATAAAGGGACCAACCTCTTAATAAGGGGTCTCTTATCTCTACAATGGTTTCAAGAGGATAGAAGTGGTGAATTATTTCATTTTTAAATGTGGAAACTCTACTGAGATCAAGACATTTTCGCCTGCTAAGAATTTCAAGGAATTTGTGCATTATTTCAAATTATTTCGTTCTTGTTTAAATATGATAGTTAGCTAGTAATAAGTTCAATTTATGTTAATTTATCTTATGTCGTTGAATGAATTTCTATTTTATTTTTGTAAATTGTTTTTTTCTTTGTTAGTTAATTTCTTTTCTACCATCATCTAGGATATTGTCAAATTATTTATAAATTTCTTACAATTAAATTTTATCTCTTTCTGCTATTAAATAGTTTTTGTTTCCTAAATATTCTTTGATGAGAAATATTCTCTTAGTAGAATTATTTCTTCAAGAATATAAATCCTTAGATATTTTTCATTGATTGTTGCATAGGTTATTGTAACATACCCAACCACCCACTGGTCGGGTAAGCTACCTGCAAGCCTGCCCTCATATCTCTTTCTCTTTCTGAACCCTTATTTAGTTATTAAGGATGAATAAGAGAACAAATTTAATCACATGCAGTGCAATATCTAGAAAGCATGCGTAATCTAGATATTATGTTAAACAATTATTAAATATACACAACGGAAATACATACATACACATGTAGATGACAATTAAATTACACAACGGAAATACACTCATAAACAGATAGTAATATCACGAAAGACATCACTTATATTTAAGAAAGGTGACACTGAATGGTTGCATACCAAGGATGTTCCACCCAACCGTAGACACCGCTGCTCCAAATCTCAACAATAGTGTCACCCCCGAGCCAAGGCTATGAATCCACAAGGATGACTCCAGAGTGTAATTGGGTTCCCAAACCAGTCAACTCTCAGGCTCTCATGGGTTTCATGACACCCACAAAAATCCAAGAACCCAAATCTCTTCTACCCAGCCTGTGCCACCCAAGAGAATGGAACTCCACCCTTCTCTGCCACGTAGTCCCTCAGGTAGTCCTTCTCCTTCCTACCAGGGCTTCCAACATAGCTAGTCCAAAATCTCAATGTCGGGGCTCTTAGGACTCACAGTTGTGAGAAAAACATGGCACATGCCAATGCATTTCAGACATGCAGGCCCCAGGTTATGGCTAGATCACACCAGCGACCACTACAACCAACTATCCCATGGCTAGTTCTTCAACAGATCCATTTCCTTTCGCTTTGAAAACCAAGATGCAGGTGAGGATGGGTAATTGAATGGGTCAGGGAGTGCATGGGAGTGTGTGAGGGAGGAACGGGTGAGTGAATGGGAAAACAATGCATAAGTCACTAGTCAAACCCCCCCATCGGACCAGAGGCGGGTTTAAGTAACCTCATGGGGAAAAAAACAACCTCCTGGCCTTCCCCAAGAAGTTCACGTAACCGATCCCCTCCCTTAGACAAAAGGGGTAATAAGAAAATAGGAATAACACTTAGTCCCTCAAGCTCCCTCTCTTGTGGAGTCATACCACCCTATAACTCTAGTCCTTGTCTGTCTAACAACATGTGTTTATTATTATTAATGATCAAAACATTACATTTCTTGGGCATATTGGCCCTTTAATAATTGTTTGGGCACTCAGGCCTCTTATCATTGTAACAATACATTTATTTAAAAATGAGGGTTCAAAACCTGGGGTGTTACATCCCCTCTCCCTTATTTTGGCACTATCCTCAGTGCATATACAAACATAGATCAAAATCTCAAATTTATTCAAAAAGTTGTGGGTACTCTACCTACATGGAATCTTCATGCTCCCAGGTAGCATATTTAGGACCGTAGCAGGTCCACTGAACTTTTATCAGTTCTATAACTCGATTCCAGAGCATTTTGACTTTTCTTTCCAATACCTACACCGATTGAACCTGAAAGTCTCCCTCCATCTCTACCTGAATCAGATGCCAATCAATAACATGGTTAGGATCATGTACATATTTATTTAGTAAAGATACATGAAATACATTATGCACATTCATGGAATCAGGTAATGCAAGCATGTATGCAACTGGCCCTATTATGTCCAATATTTCAAATGGACCACAGAATTTGGCTACTAGCTTTGTACAACTACCCAATTTCAAGGAGATTTTCTTGGGCTTCACTTTCAAAAGTACATGCTCCCCTACTTTAAATTCTCTAGTTGTCATGTTCTTGTTTGCATAAACTTTTTGTCTATCTTGATATTCCTTTAAATTCTTCTTAATATTGACCACTTGTTCTTCCATGTCCTTGAGAAACCTCGAGCCAAGTACCACTCTATCTGCTGGGTTGTCCCAGCTCACTGGAGTATTTCATTTTCTACCATACAAGGCTTCAAATGGGCTCATTCTCAATGAAGATTGATACCCATTGTTATATGAAAACTCAACCACGTGTAAGTAATCTTCCCACTTAGATGGATTATCCATCACATACATTCTCAGCATGTCTTCAATTATTCGATTGACCCTCTCTATTTTACCATATGTCTAGGAATGATATGTTGTGATAAATTTTAGATTTGTGCCAAATCCTTTAATCAATCCCCTCCAAAAATTGGAGGTAAACTTCATATCTCTATCTGAGACGATTTTCCTAGGTATCCCATGCAACCTAACAATTTCCTTCATGAAAATCTCTGTAATATTAGTTGTTGTATGTGTTGTCTTCACAGGCACAAAATGAGCAAGCTTTGTTAATTTTTCAACCACCACCATGATTGAATCATGTTGCTTATTCGTTTTGGGCAATCCTGTGATGAAATCCATGGTGATCACTTCCCATTTCTTCTATGGAATTGGCAATGGATGAAGCAAACCCGTTGGGTGCCTATGCTCAGCCTTCACCTTTTGAAATTTCATACATCGAGTGATGTAATCAACAACATCCTTCTTCATTCCCGGCCAAACGAACTGGCTTCTTACTGTTGTAATTTTTTTCTGGTAACTGGGATGTCCAAAATAAGGAACATCATGCATTTCCTTCAGTACCAAATTCCTCAGTTCTCCAGAACTAGGAACACAGATTCTATTTTTATGCATGAGTAATCCATCTTCCTTTATCTCGTACTCCTTTACTTTCTGTTGTACATTTCCTTGCTGTAAGTTTTCCTTTACCTCTAGGTAATGCTGATATGTAATAAGACCATCCAAAATTTTTCTCTTCAAGTCTGACTGATGCATACTGATAGCAGTAGCATGCATGAGATGCACTCTTCTACTAAGTGCATCAACAAATTTATTCTCCTTTCCCTTTATATGCTTGATATCGAAGTCATATTCACTTAAAAATTCCATCCATCTTGTTTTTCTGGTATTCAAGGTCAGTTGTTCAAAAAGATACTTTAGACCAATGTGGTCTGTCCTTAATTCAAATTTCTTTCCCATGAGATAATGCCTCCACATCCTCAAGGTGTGAACAATGGCATCAAGTTCCAAGTCATGCATAGCATAGTTCCTCTCATGTTCCTTAAGCTTTCTGGAATCATATCCAATGACATGTCCATTTTGTGTGAGGACTCCCCCAAGTCCTTCCTTACAAGCGTGTGTACATACCACAAAAATTTCATTTGGGTCAACAATATTTAATACAGATGCACTAGTAAGTAATTCCTTCAATAGATTAAAATTATTTTCACACTTGAGTGTCCATTCAAATTTAGCTCCCTTCTTTTGCAAAGAAGTGATGGAATGAGAAATCTTAGAGAACCCTACTATAAACCTTCTATAGTAGCTGGCTAATCCCATAAAATATCTGACGTCTGACACATTTCTGGGTGTTGGACATCCTCTAATGGATTCAATCTTCTCTGGATCTACTGTTATGCCCTGCTCTGAAATAATGTGTCCCAAGTAATGGACCTGAATTTGATAAAAAGAACACTTACTCAACTTGGAATACAATTGATATTCTCTTGGTACCTGCAACACCAATCTCAAGTGATGTTCATGCTCCTCTTCAGACTTAGAATATATAAGTATGTAGTCCAGGAATACTATGACAAACTTGTCTAGATAAATTATGAATATGACATTCATTAAGCACATGAATACAACTGGTGCATTTGTCAATCCAAAAGGCACCACTACAAATTCATAATGTCCATACCCGGTCCTAAAGGTCATCTTATGAATGCCTTCTTCCTTGATTCTTACCTGATGGTATCCTTCCCTCAAGTCAATATTTGAAAATATATTTTCCCATCTTAGCTGATCAAAGAGGTCATCAATTCGAGGCAAAGGATACATTTTATTTATAGTGTACTTGTTCAGCTTTCAGAAGTCAATACACAGCCTCAAGGTTCCATCCTTCTTTTTGGCAAAAAGTATTGGTGCTCCCTAAGGTGAAACAATTGGACCTATGTACCCTTTCTTCAACAATTCTTCCAACTGCATTTGTAATTATTTTAACTCTGGTGTGCTCATTTTGTAAGGTGTTTTCGACACTGGGGCAGCTCCTGGCACTAAATCAATTGAGAAATCTATCTCCCTTCTTGGTGGCAATTCGGGTATTTCTTGGAATACATCTTCAAATTCCTGTAGCATTGAGAAATCTTCAAGGCTTGGCCCCTTTGTATCAACTGGATCCTCCACATGGGCTGAATACAGTTGACATCCTTTTATAAAACACCTTTTCAGCTGTAACGATGAAATCTCCCTGATAGAGATGGGTCTTGGAACTCCTCTCATAGTGCTCTGTTTTCCATTTCCATCAAGACATGTAAATGTTTTTTTATGACAAGCTAGGGAAACATGATGCTTGTCTAATCAATCCATTCCAATCAGAATATCATAAGACCCCAATGGTATGATGTTTATATCAGTACTAGTATTCACGCCATTAAGACTTATGGAACAACCTCTGACCATATCATGGATTCTTCTTTTGGTTCCAGTGGCTAACTGAGCCAAAATTGTTTTTCCAAGTTTACTTTTCTCCAAATGTAATATATACACTATATTAGGATCAATGTAACAATGGATTTCTCCCGAATCAATCAAAATAGCAATAGGCTGATTTATGATCTTACCTTCCACCTCAATCATATTGGACTGGTACTCTTCTTGTCGATCATTGAAAGTTGCATAGATTTTCCCCATATATCTGACTGTTGTAGCCTCTTGGATGTTGTGCAAAGTCTTCACTCTGTCCTTTCTGTGTGGTAAATCCTTGTACATGTGATCTTCCTTGCATCCCCAACATTCGATCGATGGTCTTCCCCTTTTCCCCAAGGAGTCTTCCTTCTTGAAATCCTCCTTAGCATACTGATCTTGAAGATTTCTATTAGGTTCATTCCTATTGAAGGGAGGTTTTAATCCTTTCCTCCTCTGATTAAACTTCACATTCCTCTTGTCCTTCCAAGATTTATATAGGTATTCTCTTCCCTAGCCTTGGTCATACAGGTATTTAGCCTTCCCGATGACCTCAGTCAAGGTCTTGGGTTCATCATACTTGATATTTTCCTTATAGAAGGCTGGAAATCCACATAGAAATATATGTATTTTCACTTTCTCATCACCAATGAACTTGACATACTTTAACAATCCCAAGAACTTATTCTCATATTCTTCCATAGTCATGCTTCCCAACCCGAGTTCAAAGAACTCCTACATTTTCTTGTCATAGAAATGCTCTGAGAGGTACTCCTTCTAGAAGTACTTCTTGAATTGTTTCTAAGTGATCCTACTTTCATCAACATGTTCCACTTGCTTCAACTGATCCCACCACACTGCAACTTTCCCGTGTAAATGGTAGGTGGAAATCCTGGCTTCCAGGTTTGATGAATAGTTATGCAACTGAAAATATCTCTAGAGCCCAAGAAACCATGCTTTGGCATCATCTTCCCTTTCTCTTTCACCATCGAAGGAAGGTGTCTTGAGCTTCCTCATCTCCCTTTGCAAATACTCTACCTCTTGTTTCCTTCTCTAGTGTCTGACATGAGACACTTATGGACTGCTTACAGAATAATCCGATGCATAAAATTTATTCCTAAGTAAGGAGGTGAGTGGTGTCCATGAGCTCTGCTGGCACTTCTATAATATCCAGCTCTCCCACGCTCATCTCTTCTTTCATGACACCTGCCTTCTTCCTCTTGTCTTGAGTTTGATCCCTTCTTCATTTGCCTCTGCAACTGATTTAATATCTACAACACTCGAACATTTATCTAGATTTTCTCTCTCATCGGTCTCTCATTGTCTTCTTTGTAGCTCCACACTTCCATCTTCAGGCTTCTTATAGTTTCTATTAACGTTTATTGCTCTTCTTTTCCCTTGTGTCCATTGGACTTTGTCTCTGCATTATCGATCCTGGTATTCTGGCCTTCGGCCTCCTTTTCATGACTAGAGGCTCCCTTGCCTTCTTCCATTTCCTCAATACACATCCTGAGATGATGCGCTTAAGCCTATTAATTTTGTAAAATGTGCAAGCAACCATTTTGTTAGAATTATGCATATGATAAACAAAACAAATTGACAAACCATGCTACAGGTCTCTTTCTTGTTTTTGTTCATGAAGGTTATATCCCCATTCTCCGAGAATAACAGTGTCCCATTATCCTTGGTCAACACAAAGTTTCACCCTGTGCATGCACTTCCTTCAAACCACCTCCCTAGGTGATCTTGACTAGAAACCACAGCTAAATCCTACCTTAGCACCTTTTTGTCTCGGAAATAACCAAATATGACCTTAGCCCTCCTTTCCTTAGCTCTCGCTCTGCATATGACCATGGCCATGAACCTGCGCTTAGCTGAAAAGTGCTTGTCCATAGCTTCAGGACTTTCAACCAGGACAAGATCAATGGTCCTCATCCTCTCTCGCGATCGACGATCGAGATCCACTTCGGGACTCTGCGCTTCAGGAGTCTCAAATTTTCTCGCTTTCCCCCTCCCGGAATGCCTTTACCTGGAGTTCCTGATCTGTCGACACGTGTCCTCCCACAGATCAGTGGCTGTGAATCATTTCATCGCTTTAGGCTTCAGAAGTTTCAAACTTCCCTCCTCCACTTTCTCCCGTAGTACTTTTATCTGCATTTGACGATCTTTCGATGCGTGTCCTCTAGAATCAACGGTCGATATATACTCTGGCCTTCGGTCCTTCAGAATTTTTCGAACCAATGAAACTTGTCACATTCTTCCCTTCTAGAGTGATCGGTCTTCTGGACTACATGATCTATCACCACGTGGTGAAACGCTGCAAGCGGACACGTGGCCCAATCAGGTGGGTGAAACGTGTCACATTCTAATTGAATTTTCAATTTTCAAAATGCCCAAATGTTACTGACACGTGGCACACATCCCATGTGTCCATGTCATCCCAATTAATGTCATCATGCCTCATCACTTCAACTCTTCGGGCTTCGGGAGTTTTCAAACTAGCACACTTCCAATTCTCCCGAACTCTAAATTCCCGAACTGGTCAATTTGTCACCACGTGTCCTCCTAGATTGGACGACCAAGATTCACTTTGGGTCTTCACTCGGATTCCAGGGGTCTAATCCATGTGTCCTCTTCAATCTGACGACTATGATTTCTTCGGGGCTTCAGACTTCAGAGAGTTCAAACTTCAACCTTTTACCTTGAAAATATTTTTATCCGGAGTTCATGATCTTCTGACGCATGTCCCCTGCAGATCGACGACAACGATTCCTTTGGGACTCTAGATTCCAGAAATATCAAATCTCAAACTTATTTGGCCCCACTGGCTTTTATCCGAAGTCATGGATCTGGTGATGCGTGGCTCTCGGTAGATTAATGGCTGAGATCTTCTCGGGTGATCAGGCGATCGAAATTTACTCTGGCTCTCCATCTCTCTGGGCTTCAGGAGTCTAAAAACTCAACTTATCCTCGCTCACTCTTTCCCGGGGTGCTTTCAACTGGAGCACACCATCGGTTGGCGCGTGTCCTCCTATGGATCAACGATCCCCAACTACTTTGGCTATTCGGAGTTTCGATGTTCGAGCCCTAACCTGTCACATCACTGCATGCATTTCAATTTGCGAGGGAATGCATCGGTGGTTTTGGAGTAACCCGCTTCTCGCCCCACAATTCTCCTGATGCTAACACGTAACCCCTCAGGGAAACCATGGTTTGGATTGTGAGACTTCCTTGGGAAATTATCTCCCATGCAACTCGGTTCCTCACAATGCTCGTGGGCCATTGATATCTCTCTCCAAGGGGATCTGACGGTTGCGACCTTTAACTTGTTTCCTTTTCATCGTATGACCCCTGTTTACCTGTCCTCCGATCCAACGATCCCGGATCTCTCGATCCTATGGTGGTGATCGCTCCCGAATTAAAAAGGAACGGTCACGATCCTTCGAACCCTCACAGGGGTTCTATGACATTCTGTATCCTGCGTAGCTGCTGCAATGCCATTCCTCCCGATCTTTTCAAATTCACGGTCAAAGTTTGATCTCGACCATGAGATTCTGACCAACAGACCCGTCCCATGCCGGCCCGATGTTTCAACCAAAAGATCTGACACCATATGTAACATACCCAGCCACCCATAGGCCGGGTAAGCTACCTGCAAGCCCTCCCTCGTACTTCTTTCTCTTTTTGATACCTTCTTTAGTTATTAAGGATGAATAAGAGAAAAAAATTAATCACATGCAGTGCAATATCCAACAAGCATGCGTAATCTAGAGATTATGTTAAGCGATAATTAAATATACACAACGAAAATACATACATACACATGTAGATGATAATTAAATTACACAGTGGAAATACATTCATACAGAGATAGTAATATCATGACAAAGATCACTTATCTTTAAGAAAGGTGACACCGACTCGCTGCAAATGAAGGACATTCCACCCAACCGTAGACACCGTTGCTCCAAATCTCAACAACAGTGTCACCCCCAAGCCAAGGCTATGAATCCACAAGGAAGGTTCTAGAGTGTAATTGGGTTCCCAAACTAGTCAGCTCTTAGGCTCCCACAGGTTTCCCGACACCCACAACAATCCAAGTACCCAACTCTCTTATGCCCAGCCTGTTCCACCTGAGAGAATGGACCTCCACCTTTCTGTTCCACACATTCCCTTAGGCATTCCTTCTCCTTCATGCTAAGGCTTCCAACACAAATGGTCTAGAATCTCAATGCTAGGACTCTCGAGACTTGCAGTTGTGAGAAAAACAGGTCACATGCTAATGCATTTTAGACATGCAAGCCCCAGGTCATGGCTGGATCACACCAACGACCACTACAACCAACTATCCCATGGCTAGTTCTTCAGCAAATCCATTTCCTTTCGCTTTTCCAACCAAGATGCAGGTGAGGATGGGTCGATGAATGGGTCAGGGAGTGCATGGGAGTGTGTGAGGGAAGAATGGATGAGTGAACGGGAAAACAATGCACAATTCATTAGTTGAACCCCCCCATCGGATTAGAGGCAGGTTTAAGTAACCTCGTGGGGAAAACAAGAACCTCCTGGCCTTCCCAAAGAAGTTCATGTAACCAATCCCCTCCCTTAGACAAAATGGGTAATAAGAAAATAGGAATAATAGTTAGTCCCTCAAGCTCCCTCTCTTGTGGAATCATATCCCCCTATAACTCTAGTCCTTGTCCGTCTAGCAACCAATGATGTGTTTATTATTCTTAATGATAAAAAAATTACATTTCTTGGGCATACTTTCCCTTTAATAATTGTTTGGGCACTCGGGCCTCTTAGCATTGTAACAATACATTTATTTAAAAATGAGGGTTCAAAACCTGGGGTGTTACAGTTATCCTCAACAAAGATTTTTTCAAATTCCTAAGTTTAATTATTTTCTCGAGTAGATTGCCATAAAATTATAAACAATACAAATAATAGAAATAACAAAAGGAAACAAATTTGAAATCCTATTGAATGGCTGTTGGAGCATTAACCTGGAGAATTATTTCATACCAAACATTAAGGATCCTAATTTGGATTTGTCCTTGGGTTTAATCCCTATTGTTGAGCATTGGAAATCCACCTGTCTCAACTAAATTGGTGCTAGAAGGAGGGTCTATGTATGGAAAGTCGTACAAACAACCCATATTCATAGATTCCTAATCCCGAAGATCAAACTTAAAATTGATTTTCAGTAAAATATAATATAATTATAATCTTTTCAAAATCCTTTATTAATATAAAATTTACATAGATATCTTACTGTCAATGCACCAATCAAATATTACACTTTATGTGTGACATCAAACCGTGGATGTTAGATAGATATTTATATTAACAATTCTATAGTTATTAGAGATGATTTTTATTTTTATTGATTATTTATTATTGGTGTTGTTTAAACATTTTAAGTTTGGGTAGTTTTTGTTGGAATCTCATGATATAAATTTGGGCAAAATCACAATTTTGTACTCTTTAAATTGTATTTTTGAATACCTAAGTGGATTGAGCGTGATGAAAAACCATCAAGACCCTTGGATTATACAAACTTAACCACTCTAACATGCATATCTAACAACTTCTAGCAAAATTTCGAACAAAGTTAAATAGATAATATCATCCAAAAATAACCAAAATATAAAACATTTAGACTAAGAACCAAAATGTAAAATATTTATACTACAACTCTATCACATCCAAAGAAATATTAAATGGTTACGACTATATCTCGTAAAATCCACTATTCCATCTGTACTCCACTTAATTGGTGAAATGAAGTAATTGTAATGAGATTTTTAAATGAATTGTGTTAATATTTTATGACATGGGAAGTAATGTCATCATGGTGACGGGAAGTAATTGTAATGAAATTTTTTGGTAAATGAATTGTGCATATATATCATTATGGAATAAGTGGTGTCGTAATTGGTGATTTGAAGTAATTACGTTGATAGGCGTACACCTATTGGAAATGGGAAGATTTAATGAGATTTTAATTATAACTCAACATTTAATGGACAAGATTTCACATCATTTGAATATTCTTAGTCGTCACACAAAATCAAAGGCTCTGATTTGAATCATTAACTTCCTCGCATGACAAAAGATGTATGTTTGTCATTAAAATGGATGATTAGCGTGATTAACAAAATAATAATGTATTACTTTAGGTTTAGGTTTTTTTTTACGACCTTTACATTTATTACTGAGTTACGGGGAACTTTGTGAATCAGTGGAGTGCTTCACCTTATTTATGACCTATAAGTTTGGTGGCATGCTATTTACCACCTATAAGCTTGGTAGGATGTGTGGATCTAAACCAACACACACTTCACCTTAAACATTCTTAAGCCAACATTTAATAGGTACATGGAGCTCGTGGGTGGAATTACTACCCTAGCCATTGATTGCCACATTTAACTGATTAAGTAGGATCAATATGTATAGAATGCCTCATTTCCACATTTAGTATTTAGTTGAGATTAATTATACGGATAAGAGTGATCACGATTTTATGTATGTGAATCATTTTCGCATCTTGCATGAGTTTCAATTAACACAACGATGATTAATTTGGACGCATGAAAAATTCCAGGCTCAATCCTCATCAGAGCATTTCAATCCTTTCTCTCGGTTCTCTGTTGTAGAAATAAATGTAGACTTACAACCAAATTTCCAAGTTTCCTGCTCTTCAGTGTTCAGTGCATCACATGCTTCGTTGTGAACAATGTATGTATTTCTTTCTCATGGATATCTTAAAATGTTTTCTTTTGGTTAAAAATAATTTTAAAGGGATAACCTTATCATCATCCATCTCCATGGATGATAATACTCTTATATCATGATTTCTAGGTAAAACAATATGGATAATGGAATGACTTGGCATAGACTTAGAACCAAATTCCCAAGTTTCTTGCTCTTTGGGTTTCAGTGCATCGCATGCTTCCTTGCAAATAGTGTATGTGTTTATTTCTTATGGATATCTTAAAAAAACAATGTTGGTTAAAACTGATTTAATTTAAAGGGATAACCTTATCATCCGCTATCTCCATATATTACAATACTCTTATATCATGATTTCTAGGTAACGAAATATGGATAATGGCATGTCTTGGCGCAGGAGGGTAGTATAATCAATAGAACCTTGACTATGATCCCCAAATTCATATGCGAAGAAAGCTTGATCGTAGGAACATTAATGGAAGGTTTAATATTCCTGTTGGACCAAACAAATGGAACCACAACAAGCACCAATTCAGACTCAGATTCTTCTCCAGGAGGACCTCCTCAGCCATTTTATCCCAATGAACCAGCCACTGGTATGGAGAATGATAGTGAACACAGGAACAACCAAACTTAAATTTTTAGCATGATCTTTTTTTGTGTTCTGATAGGGGGTTTATTGTATAAGATCTTCATCTTAAAATGTTGTGGCCATGTAAACTAGTAAGAATATAGTCATAAAATAATACTCTGAAACGGTATAGACCTGGGTTCCATTTCCGCTAATTCAACTATAAAAAATCATCAGTTTTTGCATTGTATATGTGAATTATAGTCTTGAATGAAAATTTACATTTTTTGCACTGTATATTTGAATTTTTGTAATGAATGAAAACAATAGAAAATGTGTTGCATGCTAAAACTGGTATATAATTATATTCTTGAATGAAAATTTACATTTTTTCCACTGTATATTTGAATTTTTGTACTGAATGAAAACATTAGAAAATGTGTTGCATGTTAAAATTGGTATATTTGAAGACAATTCTATGGTTGGATGTATGACCTCCGAACAACCAAAACCTTCGAACAAAATTCATAACAATAAAGCACAATTCCAACTTCTATCACATTTGCATACGGATTTGTAATTTTTAATAACAACTCTTCGCATTCTATCTGAGAATTCAGTGCCAAAATAACTATGCGTTAAAGCATACATATCGTGTGTCCCCAAACATAATTCCTAACAATAAAGCACAATTCTAACTTCTATCACATTTGCAAACGGATTTATAAATTTTAATAACAACTCTTCACATTTAATGTCAAAATGTCCTTGCGTTAAAGAATACATATTGCTTTATGATTGTATTCAAATAATGACTATTCAAATAATGACTAGTAAGAAATGTTAAGAGATTTGAACAATTAATGATTGTATTCAATTAATTAATAAGGTATTAATTTCTTAATAACCTAAAAATTTATTAATAATGTATTTATTTTTTAATTTAACAATACTTTAGTAATACTTTAGCATTTATGTATTATTTTATTAATTTATCTATTTAAAAGTTAAGAGTTAAAATTAATATATGTTTCGTTTTTTGTGTTATAATAATAGTGTTTCTAAAATTATAAATGTAAATAGTGTTTTTTCACAATAATATAAATATAAATACAAGCTCACGTGAATTCTAAATATCAACATTTATAAATATGAATTGTGTTTTATGGTAATAATGTAATGTATTCATTAATGCATTTTATGCATTATGCATGTAAATAACATGTTTTTCACAATATTATAAATATCAATACAAACTCACAATGCCTTAGACACTAATCTTAGTATAAATGCATTAAAATTTAAAGGAAAGTTATTACTCTTGTTATACATTTCAGTTATTGTTAATAATTATTAGCGTTAGGGTTAGAGTGAGCTTAGGGTTAGAGTTATTCCCATTAAAATTAAGGTTATGACTTTATTAAAGTTAAGGTTATTTGTATTAAGGTTTATTTTATAATAATAAGAAAATAAGAATTAAAAGATAATTTAAATAATAATAATTTAATAATAAGACTCTAATGATAATAATTTAACAATTTTAATTTTAATTTAATTTAATGTATTGTTTATTACTGTATTAATACTTTACTAATATTTTAATGTATTCACACTTTAGTAATGTATTTATTAATGCATTGAATGCTTATTTAATGTTTTTCATGTATTATTAATGTAATAATGTATTGTTAATGTATTGCATTATTAGTGTAGTAACACTTTAGCAATGTATTAATTAATGATGTATTAATTTATTAATAATGTATTACTTTATTAATTTATCAATAATTTGGTAACACTTTAGCATTGATTTTCTATCAATGATCTTATGAGAAGTAAAAATTATTAAATGATTTTTTATCAATGTCCTTAGAACAATTATAATTCAACATCTACAATGTTCAAGATGATTTTCTACGAATTTCTTTAGAACAAGTAAAAATCATCACGTGTAAAATTAAAGATGATATTCTATCGATGTCCTTAGAACAAGTATGATATTAAGTTGAATTCTATGTAATACATCACATCGGTTCAAATTTCCTATCTTTGTGACAAAGGAAACAATTCATTAGCTTTTTAATTTTTTTGTTTGTCAAAACTTCCTTTTCGTAATGTGTTGAACATAAACCAACCTTGTCATGTGACGAACATGACCCGAAGTTCAAGTCTGATGAAAAAAACCAAAGATTGCGACATGACGAACATAGTAGCATCACATTCTGACAACCATAGTAATGTCACAACGTGTCGAACATATCCCACCATCGTAATGTGACAGACATAGCCAATATTTGTTCAATGTGACAAACATAGACTTGTTGTCATAAAGTGATGAACATAATAATCTTGCAATGTGATGAACATAGTAGTGTCACAATCTAAAAAACATAGTAACATCGTAATGTGATAAACATAGCCTCTTTGTCGTAATGTGACGAATATAGCCCTGCTCTCATAATGTGACAAACATAGTCATATTTTCGCAATGTGGCAAACATAGCCTTGTCATTGCAAAGTGATTAACATATTAATTTTTCAATTTGACGAACATAGCAGTGTCACAATCTAACAAACATAGTAATGTTGCAATGTGTAAAACATAGCTCTGTCGTTGTGATGTAATGAACATAGCCCATCATTGCAATGTGATGAACATACCCATATTGTCTCAATGTGACAAACACAACCTTGTCATCACAAAGTGATGAACATAGTAATGTTGCAATGTGATGAACATAGTGCTATAATAATCTGATAATCATATTAATGTCAAAAAATTTCAAGCAAAGCTCTGTCCTCGAAATGTGACAAACATAGCCCCATCGTCATAATGTGATGAACATACCCATATTGTCGCAATGTGATGAACATAGCCTTATCGTCGCAAATTGATGAACATAGTAAAGTTCCAATCTCACAAATATAATAGTGTCACAATATGACAAACATAGTGTTGTTGTAATGCGTTAAACATAGCCCTACCGTCTTAATGTGATGAACATATCATGTCGTCACATTGTGACGAACATACCCATATTGTCACAATGTGATGAACATAGTCTTTCCATCACAAAGTAATGAACATAGTAATGTTGCAATATGATGAACATGGTAGTGTCACAATCTAATAAACATAGTAATGTCACAACGTGTCAAACATAGCCCTATCATCACATTGTGATAAACATGGTCTCGTCATGGTAATGCGACGAACATACCCATATTGTCACAATGTTACAAACATGGCCCTGTCGTCGCAAAGCGATGAACATAGTAATGTCGCAATGTGATGAACATAGTAGTGTCAGAATCTAACAAACATAGTAATGTGACAATGTGTCAAACATAGCCTTGTCATCGCAATGTGAAAAACATACCCATATTGTTGCAATGTGATGAACATAGCCCCGTCGTCATAATGTGACAAACATACCCATATTGTCACAATGTGAAGAACGTATCCTTTTCATCGCATATTGATGAACATAGTAATGTGGCAAGGTGATGAACATAGTAGTGTCACAATATGACAAGCACAGTAATGTCGCGATGTGTCAAACATAGCCCCACCATCGTAATGTGACGAACATAGCCATATTGTTGCAATGTGATGAACATAGCCTGGTTGTCGCAATGTAATCACCATAACCTCGTTGTCACAATGTGATGAAAATATCCTAGCATCATAATGTGAGAAAATTTTCCAAATGCCATTGTCTGGCGAAGATAGCACATTGTCGCAATGTGACAAACAAACCCAACATTCTAGTGAGATGGCCATTTCCCAACATCGTTATGTGATGAATATAACCCACTTTCAGACAATGACAAACCTATTCCAACACCACATTGTGTCAAACAAAAACCCCATGTCACAATGTGACGACCATAACCTTACGATGTCATGTCGCAATGTGACAAACATAACCCAACATTCCAGTGAGACTACCATTTCCCAACGTCATTATGCGATGAACATAACCCACTGTCAAACTATGAAAAACCTATTCCAACACTACATTGTGTCAAACAAAACCCCTACATCGCATTGCGACGACCAAAACCTTACGATGTCATGTGACAAACAAACCATTAACCATTGCCAAAATGTGAGAAGCATTTCCAAATGCCTGACAATTCCAATGTCTCTCATCATAATTTGAGAAACATTCCAAATGTCATTGTTTGATGAAGATAACTCATTGTCGCAATGTGATGTACACAACCCAATGTCACAATGTGACAAACATGGCCTAACATTCCACTGACAGGACCATTTCCCAATGTCTCTATGCGACAAACATAAAACACTATCAAACATGGTTAACCATTGTCAAGCATGGTCAAATGACATTCAACCATGGCCATGCTCAACCAAGGTCAATTGTATTGAAGGTCATGCATAGTAAAGGTCAATCATAGTGAAGGTCTAGGGAAGTTAACCATGGTCATGGTCAACCATAATTAAATAGTGAAAAATGACACTGATCGCCATATATCAACCACTTTTTAGAAACAACCACATTTAAGTAAAAAAAGGTTAATATACGTCGATTGACGACATTTTAACTGGATTTCAGTTAAAATGACATCACAGTTAAAATGACATCATTTTTAACATAGCTTATGTGGCTCTTTTTAACTCGAATTCAGTAAAAAATGATCTGAAAATATGTCTTTGATAAATATTTATTAAAGTATTAATACTTTAATAATGTATTTATTAATGTATTAGTACTTTAATAATGTATTATTTATGTATTACTTTATTAGTGTATTAATACTTTAGCAATATATTAATTAAGTACATGATTAATGTATTAATACTTGTTATATTATACATTACATTAATGTAATAATGTATTATTAATGTATTACTTTATTAGTGTATTAATAGTTTAGCAATGTATTAACTAATAATGTATTAATGTATTAATTAATTAATAAGTTACTTTAAACATTTATGTTAATTAATACTTTATAATCAAAATTTGGATTAGGATTATTTCTATTAAAATTTAGATTATGGTTATTTGTATTAAAGTTTATTTTATAATAAAAAGAAAATAATATCAAAAAAATTATTTAATACTTTATTAATGTATAAATAATAACATATTACAAATATATTTTTGTGTATGAATATTGTATGATTATTGTGTTAATACTTTAATATTTTAATTTATGGATGCTTTGTTACTATATTAACTAATAATACTTTAATATTTTATTTATTTTATTCACAATTTATAAATGTATTAATTAGTTAACTAATTCTTTAATGATTGGTGTAATAATGTATTTGTATTTTATAAATTTATTAATAATTTATTAATTATTAATTAATACTTAAGTATTATATTTAAAATGTATTAATACATTAATAGTTGTGCCTTACTAAGGTGTCAACTAGTAACAACTACATTTAAGTAAAAGTGGTGGATATAAGTATTTTTCTCATTTTCCACCCTTTTAAATGAGTGGGGTCAATGGGCTTATATCAACCACTTTTACTTAAATGTGAAGTGATTGTTGCTAGTAATAATGAGAATTTTTGTAAATCAATTTAATTTAATTTTAGTTTTGTATTTATTATTAATTTTTTTTACACAAAATTTTCTTCAAATTTTTTCAATTTTTTTTTTTTTTCAGAAATTAAACATTTTTCTTATATTTGACTTTATAATCTTAGAGAGTTCATAAAGATATCAACTTATGATAAACAATATATAATTCAAATATTTTAATAATTATAATTTTTTTTTTAATTGCTTTATATATAAGTTGATATTGAAATATTTTAGACATAATTTTTTTTTTATTAATATTTATGTAAATCAAAAATATTGTAATATGAATTTTTTTAATACTAAATTTTATTATTAATATTTATGTAAATGAAAAGTGATTGTAATATGAATTTTGTCAATAATAAAAACTTTGGAAATTTTGATAGACATGTCATCCATTAAAATATTGTTATATAAAAACTAATTTGAATTTTAAATTTTAAGTTGAAATTAAAAAATTTTGGTTGAAATTTTGTACACATGTCACTCATTAAAATATTGTTATATAAAAACTAATTTGAATTTTAAGTTGAAATTTTGATATTTGAAAAGTTAGGAACAACTAGGAATTGGAAAAAAAATTCAAAATACAAACCAAACCAAAAAAAAAATTATTATTTTTAAATAACTTAACATTGTATATCAAATTTTAAAAATATTTTTCAAAAATTTAAAACTTATTAAAAATTTTAAAAGTTACATAAAAAACGATTCGTTGGGTCAATCTTTATCAGCTTACCTTAGTCGTGAGCCCACCAGTAAACTGTGAATAACCGAAAACAACGGCTATCTTTCTTGCGGCTTCTCCCTCTACGCCGTAGTGATCATCTTTACGATCCCTGTTTTCTATTTTCTTAAAAATTTTATGTATTTATTTATGATTTTTATTTTTTCTTTTCATAACCGTTGAGTGTTCGGACCGTTGATAGAATTCGCAAGATTCGAATCGAGCGTTGAAGGGTTCATACAATATCTATAATAATCGACCGTTGAAGATTGGAATCGATGACCTATAAAATCTATACCACAAAATCTGGCGAATCGACCTATCGCTACGGACTCTATTTTCCTATAATTCCGACGTTTTTCGCAGTTTGTTGCATAAAGTTTCTTCTATTTTCTCTGTACTCCATCCTGTTTGAGAAACTGAGAGTATACACAGCGAATTCCATCCTGTTTGAGAAAACTGAGAGTATAGACAGCGAGGGAAAGGTAAGCAATAATAGTGGAAGTATCAATGCATTTTGAAGGAGAACAGCACAATTCTGAGAAACTTCCTGCTAACAGAAGAAACTTCTTGCTGAAGTGTTTTGCAGATGGACAACACTGCTTCGACAACACGGAAATCTGCTTGCGCTGGATGCAAGCTCTTGAGAACGAAACGTTCAGAGAAATGCGTGCTCGCACCTTTTTTCCAGAGAACGATCCCCAGAAATTCTTGTCAGTCAAGACAGTTTTCGGAAATGCCTGTCATCAAATTACTACAGGTTTATGAAAAGACACTTTTTCCTATTGCTTTACTGCCAAATTAAAATGAAAATATATTGGTGTTGTGGGACAAACATGGAATAAACTCTAAACGAAGGCTATATGAAAGTGTAGCTCGTAAAACTGAAATTACAGAATTAATGTCACGATTACAACCTATATGTTTTGGTTAGTTACATCAAGAAATAAAAACTGGTCTTTTCATATAAAAACGTATGGTTGAAAGCTCAATGGAGTTAAAGAAGTTCTTTTCATTTTAGTCAATTAATCTCAATTATTAACTTTTCCCAAAACATGGGATGGTCTGATGTTGTGATGATCCGTTACAGGATCTTCCAGCCGAGAATAGAGGTGATGCAGTAAAGAGCATGGTGTACGAAGCCACTCTTTTTATGATGTGTCAGTGCAAGAGAGTGAAGACATGCATGTTAATGAGCTATGGGAGCCACTCTGGACATAAACGATTCAATATCGGTAGCTGTATATGAACCACAGCAAACTTGCGATGCTTCTTCCTCTTCCCTCTTTCGTTCTGCAATAAGTATGTAAAAATAAATATCTTCTATCGAATGCAATAATATGATTATGTTAAGACGTATTATTAGCATGGAGAGAAATTATCATATGTCATCTGAATTTCGACCAATACCTTTGTCTCTCCTCCTCATCCTGAAGTGCATATAATCAAGATTTTTTTTTACCTTGATGTGCATTACTTTTAATATAATCAAGAATTTCAACCAATACCTTTGTCATATAATCAAGAATTGTTGTTAATATAATCAAGAATTTCAACCAATACCTTTGGCATATAATCAAGAATTTCAACCAATACCTTTGGCATATAATCAAGAATTGTTGTTAATATAATCAACAATTGTTTTTAGCTTGAGGTGCATTACTTTTAATATGTTTCAGATATCGTTTATCATCTTCATTTTCTCCATTTTGTAATTTTCAGAAGCCTTCGTAGGTAAGAAATTATGAAAGAAACCTTGTGTTTATTGTGAGAAGATGGGTTAGCGAAAACTGTAGTGCTTTAAGAAGTTATTGATCTTTACAACAACCAGACTTTTTGACAAGTCACACTCATTCTTGGAATGACTATTCTATTCCCAATTACGCATACATGGATGATGACAAAATTTACATTCCTGATAATTCTACTCTTTAATTGGTTGACACAAGAAGACTATTAATACTCGAATGGAGCTAATCAACAATATTTAGCAAACTAGTCCTATTCCATATTACTATTACTTACACAAGGAAGAAAGTTTAACATGCTTCAGAGTATTCGAGATTACTTTAGTAAGGAAGAAAGTGTATATTTTGCCGGGTTAAAAATATTTACAACAACATATACAAAACTAAAATTTTGGAAGGTTAAAGTGTACGATGATAATGTCAACATTACAGGTTATAGGCATGACTTATTGACGCAGACCCCCAAACCCCCAGGTCCAAGGTCCTCATAGGATCGCTCTAATCTGCCCTTTGAATCTGATTGACTCTTTGGTTTCCCCTTGGGAAATACCCTTCACACACAACAGCGTATCCACAAGTCCTTGTGGGTGTGCCTGCGTGATCAAACACGAAACATCAACCCAAATCTCCTGACCCGAAATAGGATCGCGCCCTTCGCAAGTTCGAGACTTCGGGTTTCACGATTTCGCGATTCCTGTTGTCGAGGGTTCTTATCTCTACAATTTCCGAAACCCGAATTGCCGAACCCCGATGCACTCGGCAAAGGTTGAATTTTCAATGGGCTTCTCACTTTATCGGGATTTCGGACTTCACGATTTCTCTTTCCGAGTTTCTCGATTCTTCAACTACCGAAACTCGAAATATCGATTCTTCGAAAATCTTTACCGCACCTTTCTCCATGCTATATCGCATTTCGCGATTTCGGGAATATCGAAACAAAGACCCCAACTTCCCGTCTTCCGAAATGACGAAATGCCAATTCCGACACGTTATGAAATGCTGGCCCCACAACGGGACTTTCCGTCTTTTCAGAATGTCGCACTTCGCGATTTTACGAATCCTGATGCCAAGCTCTCGGTTCTCCAACCCATGAAACCCCAAAAACAGTCCACGGAGTTTGACTCCACCTGGCGGCAAGTGCGCCACCTGTCACTCTTCGTCGTCCTCTAACTCTGACACTAATTCTTATGTCCCTTCAAACCTTCGAACCTCGAAATAAGAGTTCACGAGTGATCCAATAGCCCTCGTCAGCTTGGATCCAATGACCCTATTTCTCCTGAGCTTATGCTTTGAAAAAACATTTTCCATAACTCCCCTTGCTTCTCTGCAAGCTCTAACGGCTCTCGGGACATCGTGAATTCTCCACGGAGAATTTCGACCGTCCATTCCTTCCTTAACAACTTCTGTGAAGTGAACAAGATATTCCTTCGTCGGGACTTACCCACCTGCAAGCAACTTCGCTTCGCCGCACTTTGGATACTTCAAAGGAACTAACCCTCCTGAGCTTCCTTCGCGACTCGAGTCTCCAAAGGACTTCTGCGCACTCCTTGCGACAACCTTCAAATACTTCTGGGTATTTGATTCTCCCGACTCTGTGAACTTTTTTGCAACAGTAGTCCTTCATCTCTCTCCTTGGTTGATAAGTTCTTCAACTTTCAACTGGCTTATGCACACCTTGCATGGCCCCTGTGTCTCACCTGCACTTCTACGGGAATGAGAGAAACAATATCTCTCCTGAGCTTTCAGAGATAAACTGTGAACCTTCATCAACGCACTCCTTGCGGACGATTTCATTGCACTCCTTGGATGGACTTCTCACTCAGGAAGAGAAACAATTGAAACTCATTCTCTCTCTTTCAGACTTCAAACATTCAACATGAAATCATACATTTACACAATATTAAATCAAATTCATAACAGAGAGAATAAACAACCATAAGCATACCATTCAACATGTATACACAGAAAGCATCATAACACCATGAATCTGAATCAAAGCTTCATATATTAATTCAGAACTTCTTTACATGGGTTCTTCTCCTCAACTTTCTGCTACAACTCTCTCCTTATGCTCTATGCTCAATGATACAATTCTCTCTAATGTTACAATGATACAAAGGTGAGGGTGTCTATAGTCATTTTCCCTCCTGTTCCTAAAACTGTCAAATCTAGAATTTAAATCTACCTATTTTCATTAACTATGCATAAATGCCTCTACATTCTACAGATGAGAGCGAATCGCTCATGATCTATTTACAATATGCAAGTACGCTTTCCTTTAACTATTACATTAATATTTCAAAAATATTTCAAAACGTACGTTGGTGGCCTTCCAGCTGTCTTCCGCCTCTGGCCTTGCTTGCTGCTAGTGATGCTCCTGCATCATACTGCCTCACTTGAAAATTGTCATGGACTCTTTTTCATGATCTCTTGCACGGTCTGTCCATGCTTCTGAATTTCTGCTTCATTTTCCCAGCTGGCATCTTCAACTGGATGTTCCTTCCATTTGACCAAGTATTCAAAATACTCTTTTCTCCTGGTTCTCTTGTTGACTCTCTTGTCAGGTATACTTTCCATCTGTGGCTTTTCAGCTACAGGAATTTGTTTAATCCACTGAACCTCTATCTGTTCATTCTCTGCTCCTGCTTTTCCGTCTCTGTAAGGGTACAAATCTGAGATGTTAAATATCGGTGAAATTCCGATCCCATCGGGTAATTCAATCTCATATGCATTTGCCCCAAATTTATTCATGACTCTGCAGGGTCCAATCTTCTTCATCTTCAGTTTGTTATATGTTCCCCTTGGGAACCTTTCCCTTCTCAGATGTGTAAGAATCAGATCACCAACTTCAAATTGAAGTTCTCACCTGTGTTGATCTGCTCTGCACTTGTACTCTTGACTCGAATTTTGCAAACATTCCCTCACTTGGCTGTGAAGTTCCTTCATTGCTTCTACAAAATCTTCTTCACTAGCACTTCTGAATTCATTTTGTTCTGAATATTTCAATTCAAAAAATCCCCTTGGCTACATTCCATACAGAATTTGGAATGGGCTCTGCCCTATGCTTCTATTGATCGAATCATTATAAGAAAATTCTGCCTGTGGTAGAATGTGATCCCACTGACTGTGGTGTTCAGTCACTAGGCTCCTCAATAAATCTCCCAAGCTCCGGTTGACAACTTCTGTTTGTCCATACGTCTGAGGATGACAAGTTGATCTAAATGAAAAATTTGCCCCCATCTTCTTCCATAAAGTCCTCCAGAAATGTCCCACGAACTTGGTGTCTCAATCTGAAATTATACTTCTTGACAAGCCGTGAAGTCTGATGACTTCTTTGAAAAACAGGTTCACAATATGTGTTGTGTCGCTGGTTTTCTGACATGGTATAAAATGTTCCATATTTGAAAATCTGTCTACCGCCATAAAGATTGAATCAAATCCTCTTTGCGTTCTTGGCAACCCCAACATAAAATCCATGCTCACTGCATCCCATGGCCTCTCAGGTATGGGTAATGGCTGGTATAAACCTGTGTTCTACCTTTTTCCCTTTGTGTGCTGGCAAATTCTACATCTGTCCACAAATAGTTTTACATCTATCCTCATCCCTGCCCAAAAATATGATCCATTCAACTTTGATAATGTTTTTTCATGACCGAAGTGTCCGACCAATCCCCCACTATGTTTTTCTTTCAGCAGATTCTCCCTCATGGAGAATTTTGGAATACATAATTGATTTCCCCTGAATAATAATCCATCCTAGATCATATATTCGGTCCATTGGCTTCTGTCCCTGAGAATTGGATTCTCAGATGCCTCATATGCCTCTTTAAAATCTGGGTCATCTCTGTACATCTCCCTGAGGTTATCAAAACCCAATGTTTTGACTTTGAACTCCTGCATCAGCAAACATTTCCTGCTCAAAGCATCAACAACTTTGTTAGCAGTTCCAGAAATATGATTAATTACAAAAGTAAAATTCTACATGTATTCAATCCATTTTGCATGCTTCTGGTTCAACTTTTCCTATTGAGTCACGAATTGCAAAGCGTGATTATCACTGTACAAAACAAACTCTTTAGGAACCAAATAATGTCTCCATTTCTTCAACGCTTGTATGACAACATAAAAATCCTTGTCATATGTTGAATATTTAATATTTGCTTCATTCAACTTTTCGCTGAAGTATGCAACCAACCTATCATCTTGTCTCAAGACCGCTCCAATTGCAAATCCACTAGCATCACACCTGACCTGAAACGTCTTAATGAAATATGGCAACGCCAGAATTGGTTGTTTAGTAATCTTCTTCTTCAGCTGGTTGAAACTCTTCTCTGCTTCCTCTGTCCAGTGAAAAGATTTGTGTCTTTTCTTCACCATGTCCATCATTGGTGCGCTAATTCCATTGAAATTTCTGATAAATTTCCTGTATAAACTAGCCAATCCATGAAAGCTTCTAACTTCAAATACAATTTTCGGCGATGGCCAATTCTTAATCACCTCTACCTTATTCAGATCCATTCTCAGCTCATTTGCAGAGATAACAAAACCCAAATAAATGAGTTATGTCCTCATAAATGATGATTTCTTCACGTTTATCAGCAACTTCTCTTACTGTAATCTTCTCATCACTGTAGCCAAATGCTTCAAGCATTCTACTTCTATTCTACTGAAAATCAATATATCGTCAAGATATACAATGACGAATTTTCCTATTAAATCCTTCAGAACTTCATTCATCAATCTCATGAAAGTACTAGGCGCATTTGTTAATCCAAATGGAATAACAAACCACTCATACAGCCCTTCATTCATCTTGAATGTTGTCTTCCATTCATCACCTTCTCTCATTCGGATTTGATGAAACCGCTTTTCAAATCAATCTTTGAAAAGAATCTTGCTCCACTCAAGAAATCCATCAAATCATCCATCCTTGGCAAAGGAAATCTATATCTGATGGTATTCTTGTTGATTTCCCTTGAGTCTGTACACATCCTCCAGGCTCCATCTTTTTTGGGCTAAGCACTGTTGGAACAACACATGGACTCAAGCTCTCTCTAACCAACCCTTTGTCCATTAAATCTTGGACCTGCCTCTTGACCTCTTCATTCTCCTGCGACGTCAATCTGTACGCTTCTTTGTTTGGTAAACTAGCTCCAGGTATGAGATCAATATGATGACTTATACTTCTGATCGGTGGCAATGAACAAGGTAGTTTTCCCACTACTATATTAGCGAACTCTTCCAGTAACCTCTGGATTTCCTCCAGTAAATCATCCACTCTTGTACTGGTTAAAACAATTCTATACTTCCTTACCATAATGAATTGTGTATCTTCCTTCTTCTTAACCTCCTTAAGAAGTTCCTTCACACTCATAATAAGTATAGTGTTTCTCACCTCTGGTTTCGTTTCTTTAATCTTAATCGGCAGCAACATGTGAGTCTTCCCATTCTTCTCTAGGGTGTATGTGTTCTTTCTCCCATCATGAATCACATTTATGTCATATTGCCATGGTCTACCCAGAAATAGATGACAAACATCCATGGGAATGACATCACATAGTATTTCATCCTTATATCCTCCTATTTTAAATTCAACTAAACATTGTTTAGTGACATTTACCTGATGTCCTTTTTGTAGCCACAAAACTCTATACGGACTTGGATGTTCAATAGTCTCCAGCTCCACCTTTTCTACCATCTCTGTAGAAATGCGATTATCTATGCTACCACTGTCCACGATGACTTTGCATACCCTATCTTTGGTCTTGCAAGCAATCTGAAAAAGTCTGTTCCTTTGGACTGGGTTCTTTGCCTCCTTCTCTGGCGTTAAGAGAACTTTTCTCATCATCAGTGATCTTCTGCCCTCAGCATCTTCTACCTCAACATTTCATTCTTGTGCTTCGGAAATGTGAGTTTCACCTCCTTCTTTCTTTCTATCTGGACATTCATAGGATTTATGTCTATTTTTTCCACGGACAAAGCATTTCACTTCACCGCCTCGGCCTCTTCCTCTTCCTATGGTACAAGGAAAATTATTTCTATCGACATACTGCCCTCTTTGTGACCTTCCTCCTCTCTCATGATGAGTTTGATGTGTCTTTCCCTCTTCTTGAGGTCTCTAAGTTCTGTCTTGGGAAATTTTCTTGCCTCTGGCCTGACTTCTACCTCGACCTCTTTGACCTTTCTTTCGCATCAACTTCTCTTCATCTTTCAGATCCATATGATAAGCATCCTCCACATTCTGAATGATCATCATGCTCATCTCATCCTGAATGTCATATCTTAGACCATTCATATATCTGGCCACCTTTTCATCATCGCTTTCCCGATGACTTGCTCTGATGTTTATCTTGTAGAATTATTTAGTGTACTCTTTCACTGACATCAGCTTCTGTCTCAAATTCTGCATTTTCCGAAACAGAGTAATTTGATAATCCTTGGGTATGAATTTTTCTTTCATCTTCGCAACCATTCTATCCCAACTCTTGATTTTATTCTTGCCTTTGCAGTGTCTGTCAGCCTGCAGTTCATCCCACCATAATGTTGCATGCCCTTTAAGTCTAGTGAAAGTGTGCTTGACTTTTCTATCTTCCTCGACATCCTCATAGTCGAAGTATTTATCCAGATCTCTAATCCAATCTAGAATCTCTTCAACATCCAGGTTTCCTTCATACATGTGAATCTCCATTTTTTCCCTGGAACCTATCCTTGAGACAACCCTGAATAGGAATTCATCTACAACATCCTCGACTACTACTTCTTCTCCATGTCTAGCTTCATTGTCGTTGTCATCCTCACTGATATCCCCAGTGTCGACTGTGCGCCTTTGTGTTGTCTCCATGGCATCAATCCTGGCACGTAGTTTGCGCATTTCCATTTCCATTGTTGGATCAAGCATTGGTCTATCTCTCCTTCTTGGCGGCATGGATGAGAAATTTTCTCCCTTCCTCTGCTACAGAAAGAAAAGACTCTTTCCGTGCTTCTAATACCACAACTGATGTGTACCAGAGTACTGATTTCTCTTCTCACTTTCTCTGCCTGAAATATACAGACAAAAGTCAAGTTCTGATACCACAACTGACGCATACCCCCAAACCCGCAGGTCCAAGGTCCGCACAGGATCGCTCTAATCTGCCCTTTGATTCCGATTGACTCTTTGGTTTCCCCTTGGGAAATACCCTTCACAAACAATAGCGTATCCACAGGTCCTTGTGGGTTTGCCCGCGTGATCAAACACAAAACATCAACCCAAATCTCCTGACCTGAAATAGGATCACGCCCTTCACAAGTTCGGGACTTCAGGTTTCGCAATTTCATGATTCCTATTGTTGAGGGTTCTTATCTCTACAACTTCCGAAACCCGAATTGCTGAACCCTGATGCACTTGGCAAAGGTTGAATTTTCAACAAGCTTCTCACTTCATCGGGATTTTAGACTTCGCGATTTCTCTTTCCAAGTTTCTCGATTCTTCAACTGCCGAAACCCAAAATATTGATTCGCCGGAAATCTTTACCGCACCTTTCTCCACGCTATATCGCGTTTCGCGATTTCGGGAATCTTGGAACAAAGACCCAGACCTCCCGTCTTTCGAAATGCCGAAATACCAATTCTGACACGTTATCAAATGTTGGCCCCACAATGAGACTTTCTGTCTTTTCGGAATTTCGCACTTTGCGATTTCGCAAATCCTGATGCCAAGTTCTCGGTTCTCCAACCCACGAAACCACAAAAAAAGTCCACGGAGTTTGACACCACCTGGAAACAAGTGAGCCACCTGTCACTCTTCACCATACTCTAACTCTGACATGAATTCTTCTGCCCCTTCAAACCTTCGAACCCCGAAATAAGAGTTCATGAGTGATCCAACGACCCTCGTCAGCTTGGATCCAATGGCCCTATTTCTCCTGAGCTTATGCTTTGAAAAATCATTTTTCGTAACTCCCCTTGCTCCTCTGTAAGATCTAACGGCTCTCGGGACTTTGCAAATTCTCTACAGACCATCCATTCCTTCCTTAACAACTTTTGCGAAGTGAACAAGATATTCCTTCGTCGGGACTTACCCACTTGCAAGCAACTTCGCTTCGCCGCACTTTGGATACTTCAAAGGCACTAACCCTCCTAAGATTCCTTTGTGACTCAAGTCTCTAAAGGACTTCTACCCATACTCCTTGCAGAAACCTTCAAATACTTCTGGGTATTTGATTCTCCAGACTCTGTGCACTTTTATGCAACAATAGTCCTTCAACTCTCTCCTTGGTTGATAAGTTCTTAAACTTTCAACCGGCCTGTGCACACCTTGCATGGCTCCTGTGTCTCACCTGCACTTCTGTGGGAATGAGAGCAACGGTATCTCTCCTAATATTTCAGAGATAAACTATGAACCTCCGTCAACGCACTCCTTGCGGACGATTTCACTTCACTCCTTGTAGGAACTTCTCACTCAGGAAGAGAAACGATTGAAACTCATTCTCTCTCTTTCAGACTTCAAACATTCAACATGAAATCATACATTCACACAATATTAAAGAAAATGCATAACAGAGAGAATAAACAACCATAAGCATACCATTCAACATGTATACACAAAAAACATCATAACACCATGAATCTGAATCAAAGCTTCATATATTAATTCAAAACTTCTATACATGTGTTCTTCTCCTCAACTTTCTGCTACAACTCTCTCCTTCTGCTCTATGCTCAATGATACAATGCTCTTTAATGTTACAATGATACAAAGGTGAGGGTGTCTATAGTCATTTTCCCTTCTGTTCCTAAAACTGTCAAATCTGGAATTTAAATCTACCTACTTTCATTAACTATGCGTAAATGCCTCTACATTCTACAGATGAGATTGAATCGCTCATGATCTGTTTACAATATGCAAGTACGCTTCCCTTTAACTATTACATTGATATTTCAAAAATATTTCAAAACGTGCACTGGTGGCCTTCCAACTGTCTTCCGCCTCCGCGCTCGCTTGCTGTTGGTGATGCTCCTGCATCACTTATTCCATGATATGAAAAATCACTATGAGATTACAAAAATTATTTTTCATTATTTTAAAGTGTGACATAGTAGGTCCTAGTATAATAATAAAAAATGGTTTCATAATCTGAATATGCATTTGATCTTCTTAAATGGTTTCACACATGGTTGATTATAAATATAGAAAGTCCATTTGTCTATCCATTGTTATACTTTTACATGCAATCCAAAGAGTTGGTGGGTAATCTTATTTATTTGACTTCACCACATGATAGACATTTATATATATATATATATATTGTATTGTGTTTTTGATAGATTCTCATCATATCCACTAGCTAAAGATCTAAAGAATATTCTTTAGTATCTTTAGTACATGTAGGTTATTTATTAGTTTCACATTTGATATTCTTATTCAAGTTCAATTCAATTTTTTTAAGGGTTGATACAAAGTCTAATTTGGTGGTTATTTATTAGTTTCACATTTGATATTCTTATCCGGGTTCAATTTTTTTAATAAGTGATTTAAGTCTAATTGGGTGGGAGATGTCTATTGTTGGTTATCTTTATTGAGGGCCAGCTAATCCTTTTAAGAATGCTATGTGAATTTGGAGAGTTTTTTTTCATCTGGAATTTTAGTAGAAGCAACACACTAGTAGAAGCAAGACACTACCATATTTTGCAACAATTAGAGTATTAACCACATTGCTTGTAATTTTATGGAGTATTAACAATTAGAGTATTAACCACATTGCTTGTAATTATATGGAGTATTAGTGTACCAAACACATTGAGTTATATATGTGTTTTATAAGGTAATGGATTCAGTATTTAAGGTATTTATTAGAGGTTGATATTAAGGGGATTCAATATTTGAGATATTTATTAGAGGTTGATATTAAAGGGGTGGTTATAATGGAAAATATTTCTCTAAACTTTTATATTATTTTTATGTAAGTATTATAAGGGGATGAAGGTCTCTATGTGAAAAAATGAAGAATTGTTTATTACATGTGGTGCATAGCTTCTTTTAGTGGTCCATTCTTAATTTGTATAAATTGAATCTCATTAAAGTTGTATTTCCCTTTCATATTCAAACATTAATAGTTTTGATTCAAGTTTGAGTTGAATTTTTTTTAGGAGAATTTCTTTAACTAATTTAAATTTATGACAATGCTTAAATGACAAATTTATGAAAAAAAACTTCTTTGAATATAAGTGTACAAATTAATATTGGACTGTATACATTTTCTTTCATTCACTATATTAAATTACTTGTTGGAAACTTGATGTCCTATACATAAGCCTTGTACAATTTTAAATTTCAAACTAGTGATAGCTTTCATGTTGTTTATGGGAAACTATAAGTACGACACTATGATTGGGCCCCAAGCTCTGTTACAAGAAGGAAACTGTAGTTGGAAAACTTCATGTTGAGATGCATAAAACTTCTCTTTTTGGAACTAGACTAACCATTTCTTATGTTGCCACTTCCACTTTATTGGAAAGGAAGACCTAACTACAGTTTCAAAAATACTATATATATACATGCCAAAAAAGAAGGAATCTGGTGCATATGTGGACAAACCTAGCAATGTTAGGGTTAGGGTTTTGGAGTCATAATGTAAGGGTTTTAACCCATTTTGTAGTATAAATAAGATGTATGAGGTAGATTGAAGGATCATCTTTGTCATATTTTTGGTGTCCTTGTTGAGAGAGAGAACTTACTTTTGAAGAACCCTTTTGAGTTTGAGTTTTGTATTGTTTAGAGCTGTGGAACTCACATGGAGTTAATATTGAGATGTAATTGGGGGTTATCTCACAATATGTGGAGCTTCGTGCGACAATCGTGCGCTTCACCACTATTCACATATCCTATGATGTAATGTATGCAACGCTATTTTGATGAAGAAGAAGAAATAAGAAAAAGATCTTTGTGGATGTAGCCATAGGGGGGTGAACCACGGTAAAACCTTGTGTTGCAATGTGTCTGAATGATTTTTTATTTATGTAATTATGGTTAAATGGTTAGATGAATGAATGGGTTTATTTACAACGCGCACTAGAATATGTATGCAAAATGAATATTATGAGTGAATGAAATAGTAGATGTGATGAATAGTATGATAGATGACATCTTTAAGTAGAAATAGAACTAAAAAGAACATCCCCAAACCATTCCATGATTGCAAACAAATGCGTCGTTCAGTCACCCATAAGCCATCTCGAGTGAGATTGTGTTGTGTGCGGTGTAGCCTTCCGGTTTACCAGAAGGGCCGATGGTGAAAAGGGTTTTGTTGGAGAACTAAGCTAGAACTTGGGTGAGCCCATTCATTCAAAAAATGGTTATTCTGTCGGATTGAACTAATAAGAAAATCAAGGAATGGGTTTGGTGAAGAAGATGCAAGGGTAAGAGGGATGATTTTAAGGGCTAAATTTCGCTCATGGGCTAATTTTCCAAGTTTTTTCCAAAAACAATATTCACTATTCTAAAAATGATTCACCCAAATTCTATCGGATAAAATTATTTTACCTTCAAATCGCCAAAATTTTATACAAACTACATAAAATCCTTAGAAATTTGAATGCTTTTACAAAAATATCGCCAAACATTTATAGTTGGCATAGGAAGGATTAGTAAAATTCCCTAAGGTTTCTACATTTTAAAATAAATTTCCATCCTTAAAATCATCCATGAATGGTAGAAAGGGATGTTCAGGCCATGGAATCTAGAACAAAGCAAGAGATTGAAATACGGTTAGAGAAAAAAAAATTGGAGTTCGCGCAAAAAGATAATAAGGGTTCCAAGTACACATTGCATCGAGGTATGTGTTTACTCATTTACGTGAAGCATATTTATGTTATTTTCCAGAGTTATTACAGTAGTGGTTATTAAGACTGAAGGATACCTATCCGACTGATAAAATTAGGCCAGTAGAGTGGACTGCTGAAAATATTTCACGATTGGAAAGGGTTAATAACAAATTCACACATGCAACGGATTTTTGGTTAGATAACATTACTGTGGGGTGTATCACTGAGTTTGTAGTAGATACAACGAAGTCATATACTGTTGCAGAGCAGTATTTCTTAAGGGGACCTAAAGGGAGGTACATTAGGTCTCTTTACACGTCGATCAAAATATTATTACATGATAAAGGCATGATGACCATGGAATGAGACAGTTAGATCACTCTTTATGCATGGGGGAGTTGTGGGAAGAACTAAGGAAGATATAAGGATGGATAAGGCTCTAGATAGTAGTCAGAAGAAGGAAGCAATGGACCCCATCATGATGGATGATGAACATACCAGGGAAATTGTAAGGAACGTAGGTGTGACGTACAACGGATGTCCCTACCAGTATTAGACGAATAACAAGAAGAGGGAAGTAGTCGAGCAATAGGGCTTGGACAATGATGAGGAAGAGGTAGAGGATCTTCATGCCACGAGGAAGATTGAGGATATCTTGCATGCCACATATGAGAGGAAAAACAGAGGTCATGGGTCTGGTGCAGAGGAAGGATATCCATTCCAGATCTGAATTACTGTGGAATTCATGACCCCATGTGGGAGTAATACATCTGAAGAAGAAAAATACATTAACCAACAATTGATTAGTGGTAGAATAATTTTTACAAGATATGGGTCCAGTAGCAAAAATACAAATTCAACAAGTAGAATTCAATTATATACACCGCGCGAAGGTGGTAGTTCAACAAATTTCACAATGGTATGACAATATCCAACTATTAGGTTACCAAAGTTCTGAGGGGACGGGTCAGATGATCCAAAAGAGAATTTTTTCATATGTGATAAGATATGGTTAGCAAATAAGATTATATAAGAAGATACAAAGGTTGTACAATTGGAAATCACATTTAGAGACCGTGCATTAGACGGGTACATGGGTCTTGCAACAAATAATCCAATGGGAATGCCTACAACTATAATAGAGGTGAAGAGGAAATTAATTGATGAATTTTAAAAACCAAGCTCAGAAAACTAGTTTATGAATGAAATGATAGATATTAAGAAGAAACCAGGAGAATCAGTCTAGGAAGTGGACTAGAAGTTCAAGAGGATAAAAGGTAAGTTAAAGTACACTATTACTCATACACAACATAGACATTTGTTTGTTAATTATTTGTTTCCACACTTTAAGTATCCTTTGATAAAGTAGAAATTCCAGATCCAGGGTGAGGCTCTGTGTCGGTTATCTCTATTCCTTTATACCCTCTGAGTTATTGAACTAGGGTTCATATCTTTCAGGTTTCCAACAAAGCCTCTAAAACTATCGATCCTCCTGGTGAACTAGAAGGCAACACAACACACAGAATGCGCTGTGCAGTCTCACCCGAGATAGGTTTAATGGGTGGCTGTAGGACTCAAGTGTTTACAACCTAGGATTGAGTATGAGATATGAGAACTCGACCATTGAACCATTATTAGAACTAGTAAATGAAACATACTATTATTCATGACTATGTAGTAACTTTAGAAACTTAGTCCCTTAATAGAGCAGACATATTTCATAGGTATTATAATAACTCATTCATTCATTAAGCACAACAAATAACTACTGGAAACAGGATAAAGATATGCATGAATTCATCAGATTACATAGATATTACCGTGGTTCACCCCCTCTTGGGCTACATCCACAAAGATTTGGCTCTTGGCTCTTTTATTATGGTATTTCTGCATCTACAACGTCGTGCGCCTACAACTCTCCTCAGATGGGTGAGATCTATATGAGGCGAACTAGATCGCACCCGTCTCCTCATCCTGTGATCTAATCCTCAAGATCTACCTTCTCTCCTCTCCTCTAGCTCAACATCTTACAAAATAGCTCATAAAACAAAATACTACCTATCGCATCCGCTCATGCGTAGCTACTCTATGCCAAACACTACAAAAATATGAATACTAACTAAATTAGAATAACTACAAACTCCGTGAACCCTCTATAATACCTCAATATTGGTATTTATACATCTTTGGCTCTTCAACCATTACAATACATTACCAAAACCCTAACCCTACTGACGTTAGGTCTTCCTCTTGTGCACATGTTGTTCTTCCTTCCAACTGCCGCTTTCCTTGTGCACACTTTCTTGCATGCACGCATGTTGTGTTTCCTTCCAACTGTTTCTTAACTCTCTGCACACTTTCTTTCCCCACGATCATCCTTCTTTCCACTTCGGCCTGTTGCCAAAAGGCCCCCAACACTAACATGTGGCTCGTCCCGAGCCACCTAATCCTTCTGAGATTCCTCGATCTCCTTGGTGATCGTCTGGAACTTTTCCTTGAGATCTGTTGCTTGTCTTTGCACCTGCACAGTCTTATCCTTGATTGTGTCCACCACCTGAGATGAAACTTTGTCACTAACCAATTCCATGCATTTTGCCTAGGTTTGTGCTATCTATGTCTTGGCTTCCTCTGCTTGTGCTAGGACTTCTGCTACCCTCTCTTGGAATGGTTCCATTTGAGCCTGCCACTCTTGTTTCTGGGTTTGTGTAGTGATTAGCTCTACCTACAATCTCTTCATGTCCTATGTCCCTTTGACGCATTCTGTGATTGGTATTTTCTTCTGCTTCTTCTTGAGATCTTGGATTGTGGTGTTGATCCTTCCTTCTTCCATGTCCCACTGTTGGACCTATTGATCCTCCTCCAACCTGGTCCAAAGTTGTGTTGCTTTATCAAACAAGTCAGTTGCTGTGCTAACCTGTTGCTCTATCTCTTGCAGTTGTGTTGTTACATCCTACTTCCTTTTCTCCTTGACTGCTAGTGGAGTGGTTGGTATGAGTTGCTCTCGGAGATTCTCGATCTCCTTCTAATATTGATTAATTGCTTGTGCAATCCGATCAATCTTTTATGTTGCTATGATTTACTCACTCTGCGCGGCCTATGGAATCTTCTCATAAGTTCCTACCACTTTCTGCTCCAATCATTTTATGTGCTCCCTTTCCTCCTGGGTCTCATATTTAGCCTTCTCATATACTATTTCCAGCGCATCTCGCTTCTTTGTTTCCTGCTTCAATTCGGTTACATCTTTGCGTGTGTAAGACTGTACCTCGTGATTTACGCTCACTTGCAACCTGTGTAGCGCCCCTGATGGTATCCTTGTCAACACAAGTTGGATTTAGCTTAAGTCCTTCAAGGGTGTCTTCCCCAAAATTTAGTCCATGCACAACATACTAGGGTTGATATGGAATGTTACATGTGTCTGCAGTATTGCTTAGATTGACTCTTGTTCTTCTTCTTGCACTCTTCCTTCTATCTACGGTGATGATGGTTCGATTCCCCTACTGCTTATTGTCGACCCTTCCCTAATTTGCTTGATGAGTTGTCGCATGTCTGCCAACTCCTCTTGGATCTTATCCCTGTGGCATGCATCATGATCGAGGTCCTCGGCTAGAAAATACTGGACCATTCGGGCTATCATCTCCCCATCATCACCCGTGATCGTATACTATAGTGGTGTTCATTTTGCCTTTGATTTCATACGTGCGCCTCTTGTCTGCATGACTGGTCTCTTATTTCCCCCTGGTTCCTGTGTGTTGGGATTTCAGGCAGTGTCCTGTGCTCCCTCAGCCTATTTTTTTTGTCCCTTGGTCGGATTTGTACTCTCCTTATTCCCCTTTTGGTTCCCTATCTTCTTTGGCCCTTCATCTATCTGTGTTGTCTTGCCTTGGCCTGTTCTTGGTCTTTTGGGTAATTGAATTTCCGAAGGTTGTGTTTCTCCCTTCTCTACCTCTTCTTCTGTTGTTCTTTCCGACACTTCCTGGGTAATGGTTGGGATCCTCCATTCATTGATGACCATGCCAATATCACCCTCAGTGATGCAGTAGTGCATCTGTAGCCACTATTTATCTAGATCCTTCCTTACCTATATCCACATTATGTGTCGTGTGGCCTGGAAATTGGAGATGTCTGCATATCGCGTGACAACTTCTAGTGTGATTATCCACATATTGTAGATGGCTTCTTGTAGGTCATGTAGGTACCCCTAAAAAATGGAAAGAATCAGCAGGCAAGACGCATAACCAAAATACCACGGATCAATCACTGGTCACTGGCACAATACCACATACTTTCTTTTTCCGGTTGACCTATACGGATCAAGGGAGGGTTTTTCCACATATTTCCAGCACTTCTCCGCTGATGTTAATGCCACGGATCGCCCATTACGGATACACCCAAACATTGCAGTAACCCTATTAATAGTAACAGGGGTATACGTGGGCGCAGAAGCATAAGCGATTGAAGTTTACCCAGCTTTCTCAGTCCTACCACCAGCAGACCCGGTTTCGGTTGATCTAGTAGTTTAGCTCAAAGCAACGATCCTTGTTCCGTTAGCCTAGCCCACCCATCTAGCCAAGCCTGGTTTCGATGAGTTAGAGCAGTGAGCATCTGCAGAACCTTTTGACTGAATTGAAATTCGCCTTCTTTCTCCTTGAGTCTGGCCTGACTTTGAGCAACAAATTTCTCGCTCCCTGATTCGGCTTTGGTGTGTTACAAAAAAATACATACCTTGGCTCTTTCCATCCCATGAAGACTATTAATGTGATCATCCATGAGTAGTGGAACTTTGTGCCTAGGTCCCACACATCCTTGCAGTCATCCAGGAACAAGTTCGATAGGTACGACACCCAACTCATTGAGGTGCCTTCTGCACACTAGGTTACAACTGCAACAACTCCAGCTGGGACTTCCTCCGTGCGACATTTTCTTAGCATCTTGCAAGCTAAGATTTTCGTGCCCAATTGTGTGGCTGCGTCATTGATCTTCTTGATAATTGTCCCTCTTTTCCCCCTGTCGGTGCCATACTTCTTCTTCATATCTTATGCTAGCACTTTCTCCTTGGTTTTGTCATCTAGAAACAACACAGGATCCATACCCTAAATTGGTAACCCTATTATTTTCGCAATAAGCTCAATAGTTATGGGAACGGGCTTGTCCAGCCATATGTCCCATCCATGTGTGATTTCTAATAGTTGTTTGACGCATGTTGTTGTGTACTAGCCTCTGCCAAAATGTGGTAGGTCCAACAGACCTAAAATTCTTGTTTTCTCCAGCCCAGTTGCCCACTGGTATGGTTGGTTGATCGATTCTCCAACTTGATTTGTGCCCGTAGTCTGTAGAAAGACCCTCTTCACATGTTTCAGGAACTTGTCTTCATCTACTACATCGTGGTCTGAGTATTTTAGCTTCCCGATATGACCCAGTAGTAATGGTCCTACATGTACCCCAACTAGTATGCACGGTAGAACACTTTCTACTGCTGGTTTCTTGCGAGGTGACCTTGGTATATGTTTCTTGTCTTTCTGCTGCTGTGGTGGCTAGCTCTAAGTTATAGTGACTGTCAGTTGCTCCTCTGTATACCATTCCGACCAAGCTGAGACATCATCACCCTTCTCCCCAGCTGGGTGGTCTGAGATGGTCATTTGAGACTCGTTTGGCTCAACTGTTGTTGTCGACTTCAGTGTTGTGCCATTGACTTTCGAAGCTGCCACTATATTCTCCGGTGGCATCTCCTTCAGGGTTTCTATTCCCTAGTTCTGTGGCTCATGCACTTCCGCTGGTATCTCCGGACTCATGCCCTCCAGTGTTGGCTGTTGGATTTATTCCAAGATAGTTGTAGGGTTTACTGGTGTTGTTTCTGGAGATGGGATTTCGTTGACATTGATGATCTTCGATGGCTACTGTTCATATTCTTCCGCCTGTCCTCATGACCTGGTCTGAACTTTGGTTTTCCTGGCGGTCTGGCTCGCTTCTGCTTGCTTGGGCAGTGCCATGGTGGTGAATGTCAAGTTCCTGCTCGACTTGAACAATCTCTGTGGTCTTCGTGAACTCTCTCTATGTTCTTTAGCCTCTGTCACTCTCTGTCTGTTCGCTCTTCGTGAATATACTATTGGCTCCTGCGTCCGTGTGTTGTATGGCTTTCCCATGAAGCTTGTCGAGGACGCTTCCTTGATTATGGGTTTAATGCACCTTGATTACCAGTTCAATGCATCTCCGACAGTTTCGTACTTGCCATTACTCCTTCTTTTTCGTCTCCAGTTGGCGTGATTAATGTGATGTCCCATCGGTCGTTTCTGTCTTTTAATTCCTCCTAATGTTGTCTTGTCATACTACTTTTTTCGACTTTCCTTTTCCTGCTTGTTTCCATTTTTCCATGTGACCGTTGTCCTTATCCTCACCAAATTTGTGTTTCTTAGTTCGTGTAGCCTTTCTACTTTTGGCGCACTGCGCCCTCTTTGGTTCTTTTTTGATATATTGTTTTCTTTTTTACTGCATGGTGGATGGTTGAATGTGCTTGTACAACTTCAGTTGACTCCCATTGATCATTCCTCTGAGTTCTGTTCTTGATAAATCTCGTAATTGTATCGCTCCTACATCTATGACAAATTTTACTTTGTATGGTCCTAACCAATGCATTCTGAAGTTTCCCGAGTGCTGTAACGATTTGTTGTCATACATCAGTACTAGATCTCCTTCCTTGAACGTTTTCTTCTTGATGTGTCTATCAAGCCAAGCTTTATCTCGCGATTTCTGAACTTGTTGGTGGAATCCTGCCAAGATTCAATCTTCCTCCATGGTCAGTGATTGATTCAGTCTCTCCTGTACTGTGCCTCATTCTGTCATTTGTGTGATTGTTGCTACGCGCAATCTTGGTACTAAAAATTCTAATGGCACCACTGCTTCTTGGCCATAAACCAATTTAAATGGCGTGTGCCCTGTCAACTTTTTTCACGTAGTCCTCTATGCCCATAATACTGCTCGTACTTTGAGGTCCTAGTCGTCCCTGTTGACGTTGCAAATCTTTGTCAATGCGTTCTCCAAGATTTTGTTGAATGCTTCCACTGTGCCATTTTCTTGTGGATGATACGGTGTGCTCTTATGATGATGGACTTCAAATTCTTCAGCCATAGCGTTGATGGTATTGTTTATGAAGTGCGTGACTTGGTCGCTCATCAAAACTCTTGGGCACCCAAATCGTGTAATGACTTGTTCAAATAGAAAGTGCGTTGTTGTTTCTGCGCTGCAATCTTTTACTGGTGTGGCTTCGGCCCACCCATCTTGTAAAGTATTCTGTCGCGGTGATAATGTAACTTGCTCCTGTTATTTTTGTTGGTGGGTTGTGTTAACTCCTCAAATAAATTAGTTATTTTCATTTGATTAGGTGTTAAGTTGTTAGTAGAAAAAACATTTCTAAATTTTTTAAGGCTCATTTTAAAGAGCTTTAAGCTTGTAATAAACTTTGAAAAAACATTTGATTTGGTTTTTAGTTCAAAAAACTAGAAATTCAGGTTTCGGTGGCTAAGCGTCTTTAAAAAAGGGCTTCTAAGCCACGGAAAGCCCGAGATTTCGGCGGCTTAAACCCAAAATTCAGGGCTCTCCTAGCCATCGAAATCACAAGTAGCTTTGAATGATCAGCAAAGAAGCATCAGATCAAGTCAGGAGGAGTTCCTATAAGTAGCAGAGCTCTTATATGTCGTGCATTGATATAAGTTAAGGAATACTTGGCACACATATACTATAATGAAATGAATCGACTTTTGCCATTTGGGATTCTTATTGTATGCTAATCAATTCATATTGTTTCCAGATGTTTAAATTCAGGACGTGTAGGGATATCAAGAACAGAGCGCAGGGCAGGTCAAGCTATAAGGCTATGAAAATACTTATATAGAAATGGCGTTGGGTGTTTCCAAAAGGAAATAAGAGAGTCTGCTCCAATCCCGTACAGGTAGCAGCTGGTACTTTCTTAGCTAATTCGAAAGAAAGCCTTTGGACGAACTGAAAATAGTGAAACCCTCCGGTCACATTGTGATATCATTTATATCAGGGCATCCCTCTTCCCAGCAGCTTTCCAGTCAAAGATTGAGTCTTTGGTGGCCTGAGAACAAATAAAGGAGGCTATTGTGAACAAACTACTGGAAGCAGCGGTTATACTATGAATTCTAAGTTTGGGGGGCTCTCTTATTGGAGATTCTAATGATCAGACAGAATGCTTGTGAAGCTCTAATTTTTATATGCGACACAAAGAAGGAAAAGGGATCGTCGATGAATCTGCCTAAGTGTCTGTTTGGTTCTTCCAGTTATATACAAATTTCAATAGTAGAAGGAGGCTGAGAATGCGAGGGAGGGTATTCTTAGATCTGTAAAGATTTATAATTCAGAGCATGGCACATTGGAAACACTGCCTGATATGCATTCCTCTCGAATCTATGCTCACAGTTTTCATTGGATGGCAAGATCTATGTCATCGGTGGAATGATAAGTATACAGAATCTTTGACTTGTGGTGAAGAATTGAAACAAGAACGTGGAAGAGGTTTACAATCTTGTCTAGTGCCAGGGTTTGGCAAATTAGAAGAATGCGTCCAGCTCGTGGTGGAGAGTAATCGCATACCAGAGATTTTTTTATTGAACGTTCCTATATTCCAAGCAAGGTTTCAAAACTGGTTTTCATTTGGTGTAATGACCTGAGTAATGTAAACCAAAAGGCTGCCGAATCTTTAGCAGATCCAAAGGACTACCCGAATCTCTTTGAAGACTGGCATTCGACACTTAACATCGAATCTAATCTGAGAAGTTCAAGGTTGAATGACTATGCTCCTGTTGAGGATTATCTAAAGTATGATGGTAAAATGAATGTGGACCTTATATGCAATGGTAGCAGTGGGGATTTTTTAACATGATTTGATATTATGGGTCCTACTGATGACTCTATTTGATAATCACATTGATCAACCTGGGCATTCTCTTGATAGTTTTTCGAGCTATGATTTGAGTGAATGATCAGAGAACAATATTATCGACATAAGTAAACAGTGCAGCAGCTTGAAAAAGATTCAGCATTTTCAGGGACAGATAAAGTGATTAAGACATGCCAGAATTGGTGGCTAACAGTCGGAGATAAAATATACATTTTGCATTTTGAAGAGGTAGGTGGTAAATTAGAGATCATAATCTTTTCTAGATTTGAAGGTAATAGTTCCAGATTTGAAGGAAGGAAATCATGCAGATCCAGGATTTCCAGGCAACCAATTATCATGTTCAGATTTGATGGTATTATTTTAGCTTTCTATCACATCTTTTAGTCATCAAATTAGTTCGAGATTAAAGGTAGAAAATCCAGCATTTTCAGGAGGAGTCGGAAATCTATTTTCTAAATCCAAGAAAATCAAACTAATAGTTGACATGTGGCAGAGTATTCCCAGGCATATGAGATGGCAGTCAAAAGATATCATTTTCAAATTCCTTGTAGTTAATTCGAGAGCTTTATTTTGTAGTTAGATTTTATTTTCCAAAGAGGATGGAAACAGCTTAATCTTGTAATATGTTATAAATTGAATTATTTTCAGTAGAACGAGGGGTGGTTCAGTCCTTGAGGCTGATCGAGTCTAGAGAGATTGAGGCTACACCATATTGTAATAGACTTTTCATATGATATAATACAGATCACAAGTTCCTCTCATCCATTGATGTCAGATTTTCATATACTTATTTTCTTGTACTTTGATGGTTGTTATTGATTCAAGTTTGTCTTAATTGCTAATGATTGTTATCTCATTAGTCAGTTCATAAGATTGATTAAATAATAAATCAATACTATTTTTATTCAACCCATCACCTATCTGATCTAGTTGATAAATTTAGAATTCTTCACCCACTAGTTAAGCTATTTACCTGATCATTGATTCTTTAGAGCGTTGTCTCATCTTTTGTATACAATTGACTGTCTTGATACAAATCCAGTAGGTCAGTATTTCCCATTTGATCCAAACACAAAACACAAAATCATTCACACTTTAAGTTACCAGGTTCCTTTGACCTACAGCCTAGAAGGAGCCCTGGAGTGATAACAGGTTGATTGGTCCCACAAAGTCTATTGCCCACTTGTCGAATGCTTGTAATGTTACTTGTGGTCGTAATGGAATCTCGTCTCTTCTGTTGGTATTTCCTACCCTTTGAAAAACATTGCATGTTTGACAGTACTCCTTTGAGTCTCTGTGAATTGTTGGCCACCAAAATCCTACGTGCAATACCTTTGCACGGTAGCTCTACCTGCATAATGCCCTCCTGCTATTCCTTCATGGGCTTCTGCTAAAAATATTGGTATTTCGTGCTCTAACATGTATCTTCGCAAGATGCTATCTGCATCCATTTTGTATAGGTGTCCTACAATTAGTTGATAGTCGGTCGCATGGACTACCAGGTTTTTCTTCTGCGCGGTGTTATATTCTTGCGGCACGATACCTGTACTCAAGTACTGAATGATATCTGTGAAGTATTCATCAACAATATGTACCGATAATAACTGTGCATCCAGAAAGTTGTCTTCTAAATTCGTAGGCTCTTCTCCATTTGTGACTCTTGATAGGTAGTCAGGTCATGCGTTCAATTTTCCTGGTTTGACTATTACTTCAAAGTGAAATTCTTGAAATAGTAGTAACCATCGACATATTCTTCCCCTCAACACTGGCTTAGTGACTAAGTATTTCAGGGCTGAGTGATCTGTGAACATCTTAAAGTGTTTTCCCAATAAGTAATGCCAAAACTTTTGAAGTGCATAGACCATAGCTAGGCCTTCTCTTTCGGTCGTGTTATAGTTATGTTCGGAGTCTAATAAATTTCTACTCGCGAATGCTATTGGGTGATCCAAGTCTCCCGCTCCTGGCTGCGCCAAGATAGCTCCAAGTGCTATGGATGATGCATCTACATCCACGTGGAATGTCTTCTGCCAGTCTAGAAATACTAATATCGACGCAGTAACCATATTTTCCTTCAAGGTATCCAGATCGTGTTGACACTCATCGTTCCACTAAAATTTTGTATCCCTTCTTAGCATCTTTTCCATCGGTGCAGTGATCTACGCATATCCTTTGATAAATTTCCTGTAATAACTTGTGTGTCCCAACGTCGCTCTTAGCTGATGGACTATTTTTGGTGGTGGTAAGTTAACAATGACTGCGATCGTTGCAGGATCTACTAGTAAACCTTGTTTGAATACTATATGGCCTAATAGTATCCAAAACAATGTTCCAAAGATACATTTATTTATGTTTACTGATATCTGACACCTTCTGCATCTTTCTAGCATCAGGCATAAGACTTCTACATGATTTTTTAACAGATTATAGACTGTCCAATCATCCAGGTATACTTCAAGAAACTGATGGATGAATTCTTTAAATGTTGTGATGACCACTCTGGAGAATATTGTTGGTGCATTCTTCAGTTCAAACAACATGACTGTGTACTGATAAGATCCCCATTCTGTCGCAAACGTGGTATTGTATCAGTCCTCTTGTGCTATCATAATCTGATGGTAGCCTGAGAATCCATCAGTGAATGAGTAAGCTTCATGTCCTCCCACATTCTCTAACACCACATCTGTGAAAGGTGTAGGGAACGGGTCATGTAGGAATTCATCGTTCAACTACCTTAAGTCAACGCATATCCTGATCCCTTCTTATTTCTTGTCCTGTACTACCATCGGGCTTATTCATTTTGATTCTTCGACCGGTTCTATGATGTCAGCATCCTGTCGATCTCATCTTTGAATTTTTTTTTGTATATGGGGTTCAGTCTATATGGTCGTTGTCTGATTGATCTTGCTTCTGGTTTGAGTGGTATCTTCATCTCTCCTAATTCTCCTGCTATACCCTTCATCTCTGTAAAGGTTGTGGGAAACAATTTGTTGTATTTGCGCAACAACTCTGTGATGCTTTCTACTGTTTACTCATCCTAGTAGTCTCCAATGCTGACTATTTTGGGATGCTCGGCTATCCCAATGTTGACTTTATTTACTTTGATCGGTGCAGAAATGACTTATGATTCTATTGGTGGACCTTCCACATCTCTTTTACCTTCTGCCTCTTCAATCTGAATATCACGCGGATCGTCTTCATCTGGTGCTTCCTCTTGCACCTGATATCATGACAACAGTTCCTTAACTATCTGTTTATTCCATTGTTACTCTTATGTGATAACTTCTATATCTTGTTCTTTGATAAATATTACTCATCTTATCTATTTTAGAGCTGCATCTATGTTGGGGTTTTCATGTTCGAATGAAAATGTGATGGTAAAATTCTATTGCAATGTCGTCCATGTCACAGTTCCTTTGCACAAATACTAGTTTGTATACCAGTTCGTTGGTATGCCCTCTAGAGTGTGTATGAAGTGATGAGGACATTCATCTGGGGGTGTCATTTTCCATAGCATTCTACATGCCTTCAAGTGTTCTGCTAGTGCTCCATGTCCATCATACTTCTACTATTTGTTGTTTTTATGTTCTGTGCCAAACCTTATGCACAGTAGCCTCTTACATTGATACCAATCTATGATGGTCTCCTTGTGCGCACCCCACCATATTGCAGGTGTGGCCTTGAGTGCTATATCAAGTGATAATAGTCGTTGGTTGCATATTCATACTGTTTCAAGAATGTTTCCAAATCATTTATTCTGCGGAAACTGGGTGGTTCTCTGATTTCTGTGTCTACCCAGCTTACTGTGTGGTCTATTCTTGCACATATTCTCATGGATACTTCATGTAGCCTTTTCTTCCAGTTCTCTAAACCAATGTCTGAGTCTGTTTCACATAAAGTAATGCTCCGCCAACTGAGTACCCCATCTGCAGTTGGGTTTACGTAATCCTCATAGCGTGCAGTTGTTCTGTACAACTGGTCAATTTCCTCTAGGTTTGGGAAAGTAGGTTCTACTAACCTCTCCCCTTCAGATGGATATAATGGTGCGATGACCCTGTATTCTCCTGAATCAAATGACATTTTCCTGGTTTTCAATTTGATTATGGCCTGGTCTTCAAACGCCCAATCTAGACCAAGCAATGTTGGGTAAGGTGTTTTGTCATCCAATATTTCAATAACTTCAATATATTCTTTAGTGTGCACTCCATCTAGGTCAACTGTCACTCCTTTCAGTCTACCTATTGGTAGGACTCTATGTTGATTTTCTAGTTTCAATTGAACAGGTGAGTATCCTAATATTGGTTCTCCCATGCATTGCCATGTTTTATTTGGTAATACATTAACTTCAGATCCTAGATCTAGTATGATGTCACCCATATTGAAATCTCCAATATTAGCATTAAGTCTAAAATCCCTACTTGTTCTTCTTCTTATGTGTAGGTGATTAACTATTTTTGGTTCTATCTTTTCTTTCGTTTCGTCGCTACACTTTTATAGTATGTTTTGCAATATTTTCACAGATGATGGATCACTTAACACCTTTACACATGATTGCAAAAAGACTTTGATGGTACTTACTTATCCCATGGGTTGCATCCTGTTGGAATGATCCAATGATGGTGGCATATCGTATTTTGGTGCTTCCTTGTTCTATTGCACAAATGAAGTCAACACCATGTCCCCCTTCTGAAATTATTGTCAGGCTTCCTTGAATATCTCCTTCTCCTTTTGTGCGTCGATCTGTTTCCTTGGTTCGGTGTTCTTCTATGCCCACTGGTTTTGTATTGGTTCCTGTCGAACTATGTCATTTCCTGTTTTAGTTCCTCAGCGAGTCACAATATTGATGTTCCGTCCTTCATACCTTTCTTCGGCTGAGATCCACTAAACATTCTAGTTGTTTTGGTTCCTCTTTTCTTGGATCTTTACTAGTAGTGTCAAACATTCTTCTGTGTCATGATTTGATGAGTGAAAATACATACAAGTTGCTGGTGGAAGCAGACATTCCCTTGCATAGTGTCCCGATTGTTGACAATTGTGACATACTACTAGTCCTCTACCTCGTCTGAAGCCTCCTCTAGCTCATCCTCCTCTTATTAGCCTGCTCGATCTCCTCGTGGTGCGTTATACTGAGGGGCCCGATTGTACTACATGGTATTGTACTGGGGTTGTGTCGTATTGTACTACAGTTGCGTGTTATTGTACGATGGATGCACAATATTATACTGCTGCCACGCAGTGTTGTATAGAGTTGGAACTTGATTAAACTGTAGCGTTGCTTGCCTAGTCATAATTTATGCTTGTACTCTATATGTGTCTAATGTCATTTCTCACATCAAATCCATAGTTCTATAATCTTTTTTTTCGTGGCCCACTGACTTGAAAAAGGTGAAATATGAGCTCTTTGGGACTGTCTGGTATTTTTGCATCATTGGGCAATGATAAGGGTCATGACCCGGTTTCTTGTATATTTTGCACCATAGTCCCCCTAGTGGTAATGGATTTGGCATTCTTGTTTCCATATACTATGTGAACGTTGGACATTCGTTCTTGTGGTGTCCTTCTGTCCTGCATGTGGTACACCAAACAACTTCTCGTTTATCCTTGTTCTTATTCTGGTTTAGTTGAAACTTTAGATTATTCAAATCCTCTTTCAGCCATTACAATACTTTACCAAAACCCTAACCCTACTAACGTTAGGTCTTCCTCTAATGTGAGTGTTGTTCTTCCTTCCAACTGTCACTTTCCTTGTGCATGCCTTCTTGAATGCGCACATGTTGTGTTTCCTTCTAGTTATTGCTTCACTCTCTACGCACTTTCTTTCCCCACGATCATCCTTCTTTCCACTTTGACCTGCTTCCAACACTCTGCAAGCAACATTACAGTTAGAAGAAAACTAGTACAATCATAAAGATCCAATTGTGGAAGAACTAAAGAAAGATTTGAAGAAATTAACATTCCAATCGAATCATAACAAGGGAAAGGAGAAAAGAGAATATGTATGGTGTACAATGTGTAGGACATAAGGACATCATAAGAATGAGTGTCCATTATTTGCACAATATATTTGAGTGGGTATGCCAAACCATTTAACATTAGGAGGACCATGGTGTGATATTTGAAAAACACATGGGCATGATCCCTATCATTTCACCCTAATGCATAAGTATCATACAATACCGAATATTACATTTTGTAACTTTTGTAAGTCAGTTGGACACAAAGACAAGGACTGTAGAACCTTGGAGATGATGAAATAAAGGATTGCAGATACATACAGGGTGCAGGTTGAACATGTAATAGGAAAATTTGCGTAGAAGTCATAGTATAACAATGTGAAACAACCACAATATAATCCTGCATAGAATTTTCAAGCAAAACCATAGTATAATAATGTGCAACAGTTTGGAGCACAACCACAATAGTGTGCAACACCACCATAGTACAATAATCCATAGTCATAGTATAATCAAGGACCACAGTATAACACGCCGTGAAAAGATAATCAAAGAAACAGAGGAGGCTTGAAAGGAGGAGGTCGTGGAGGTAGAGGCCTTGGATGAGGTCGAGGACCAGTAGTTTGTCATAATTTTTAGAAACTAGGGCACTATGAAAGAGACTTCCCAGAGCCACCTGTGACATGTATGTATTGTCGCACATTAGACCATGCAACAAAAGAGTGTCCAACACTTTTGATAAAGATACTAGACAAGAGGAATCAGACTAATCATAATGTGCAATGGATCACGGTGGAAAACAGAGAAGAGGACAATAAGAAGATTAACATAGTTACTAGAGGTGGAGCTAAGATCGGAGAAGATGAAACCAAGAAGGATCAGGACCAGTGCAAGTGGGTTAGGAAGAATAGAACACCTGAACAAAATTTGTATGTGTGCAAAGAGAAAGATATATTCAGAGAGGATAGGAAAGAGATTTAGAAATAAAATATTGCATCTACTTCAGGGACTAAACCAGAAGATGAGATACCTGTGTATGACATTCCTTCATTATTTGATTAGACTAATCAAGGGAAGTCTTCAAAACAAGTAAGTAACTTAAGAAATGTTTTGGGGTCATGTGTAAAATTGTCGAATAATAAAGATTACGTACAGGTACTGCCAAATATGTTAGAACAATGTAATCCTGGGGAAGAAAGGGTAAAACGAGTAAATCAGGTCCGTAAGAAGAGAAGAACTAGAAGAGAATTTAGATGGAATGCCAAAATAGGAGAATTCAATATGGGGGATATCATACTAGACTTAGGATCTGAATTCAATGTTCTTCCAAAGAAGACTTGGGAAGCTATGGGAGAACCTCAACTGGGGTACTCACCTATTCAATTAAAGTTGGAAACTCAGTAAAAAATGGTGCCAATTGGTAGGTTGAAGGGGATTCTAGTATATTTGTATGGTGTGCACACCATGGCAGAATTTGAGGTCATTGACATAGTAGATAACATTTCACCATATACAACACTATTGGGTATGGATTGGGATTTTGATAAACAAACTATTATTAACTTCAAGTCAAGAAAGATGATATTTGAATCAGGGGAATACAAATTTATTGCACCATTGGATCCCTGAGAAGGAGGAAGGTATGTGGAACATGTGAAAGACAATATTCTTACAGAATATTTGAATCAGATATACAAAACTACCACACGCGAAGAAGATTATATAAACCCAATTGTAGGTGGTGTTGGTGCAATTATATGTTCAATATATTGAAATCATTTAATATGTCAATCATGTTTCATAACCAATAGAGTTGATGCACTATATGTGACGATAACCAATAAGCTCCTATGTCTGATGCATATAGCCTACATAAGAAACACTCCAAAACCAATGCTTTGTTTCACAATCTTCAAACAATATTCTTCACACAGTTTAAAAACCAAAAAACAAAACTCATAAACAAAATGTCAAAAATCATGTGATTTAAAGACTCTTGCTCAGGTAATGAATATGTTCATTTACAAGATCATGAAAGGGAAAGATGAAATTTGACTATGTTTCCTTTAGAAACTAATTTAACAACAATTTGTTATTAACAATCTGCACATTCTTAAAAGGAAAATCATTCATAACCTAATAAATCCTATAAGAAATACTAGGTGTAGTGAGATACTCCATTATAGGTTCATGTAGGGTGAGAGATGGAGATCTTAATTATCCCTATATTTGGAAAATAAAACAAGCATTAAAGCATTCAATCTAACAAATGATTGTCCACATAGACACACAAAAATAACAAATATTTACTTAGAAATCTATGTTGCAATCGGAAATGCTCACTCACTCAAGATTACCAAAAAATATTATTGTGTTTTGTTAAATTCTTTAGTGAAACACAATATAAGTAAAGTTAGATGCTATTATCAAAACACATAATTGTTTTATCCACACAAAAACCATAATTATATTCACACAAATTTATATACAAGGAAGCTTACCTTGGTCGGGTCGGTGGGCCCTTGCCGTACCAGCAAGCTATCTTTAAAAGAAACTTACAGAATGAAGGATTTGATCACACACATAGATTCCCGAAGATGAAGAACTAGTACCAAACACGCATAGATGGAACATGAAGATCGGTATCGAATGCGTAAATTCAAACACATTGGTACCAAACTAACATATAAATAGGTACTAGAAAAGTACATAAATAGGTACCAAATGAGCACAACATTGGTACCAAATGAGCACATGATTTGTACCTGACGAATTGAATACCAGATGAACGCCAAAATGGGTACCAAATGAGTAGGAACTATGTCATAAAATCTTATTGATTCAACCAAGGTAATTAGAGAGAATTTAACATCAATGATTCAATTCCAATTATTAATAAATCTCATAAATCATGATTTAAACATAGGTTACCTCATATATACACAAGAATGGCTAAAAGACCTGTCTTAGAATAAAATAGGAAAATGGTGCATAGGTTTGAGGTAAAGTTGGTCAATATAGAGGTCAAGATAAGGTAATTGGAGGCATAAAAAAGGAGACCCAAAATTTCCCCCATGCCCAATTCATTGCATGTGCTCATGGAAAAATTTCTAAATTGGTCCTGAAAATTGCTAAATTGGTGGTCTTCCATCCTGCCTGGATATTATTTTTTTGGTTTTATGATATCAAAACTGGAAGCCTCATCCTTATGTTACCTCTTAATAACTATGTTGTATTATATCAGCTGAAGAACCTTATTGAACTTTGTAGATACCTCATCATTCTCATCCTGTAACCTTCGATTATGCTCCTTCAACTGTACATTTTCTTTCTTGATGTGTTTGTCCAAAAATTTATACTCCTCCACTTCTTGCTTCAATTCTTCATTTTGTTTTGTAATCCTTTCAACTTTCAGTACTAACTACTGTTTGTTCAAAGAACTAACAGGTGCAAGTGTTTCTTGTTCATTAACCTCCTCCCTAGCTTCAAATTCCTTCCTTAAATCCTTTAGATTCTTTGTTACTAACTCCCCAGTTTCACTAATAGTTGCTACATGCATATCTTCTTCCTCTGGTGAAGTCAGAATATCAACTGGATCCTTAGGAAAATAAGGAACATGAGGAATTGTCAACTATTTATCCATGCTCTGAGTAGTTCTGCATGTTGAACCTGATGCTTCATCGGGTTTTATAACAAGAATGGAAATTTTCTCCTCAAAAAATCTCCTTTTCTTATTTTTAGGCTCAGATATGGGCATTGGAATTTGTTTTCCCTATTCCTTCCTTGTTTTTCTTCTAGAGGACTCAGATGTAGGCACTAGAACTTGTTCTTCCTGTGCACTTCTAGAGGACTGTGCCATAGCACTCTCTTCATTGATTCTAAGTTTCTTCTTAACTTTAACTCTCAATTGAGGGATCTTCTCCAATTCTCCCACCTCCTCCTAAGGTAATTCAACAATTACTTCTGGAACACTATCTGCAATTTCTCCTACATCATTACGAGACTTTTGTTTCTTCCTTATTTTCTCACTAATTTATGTTTTTATTTTAGTGGATAGGTCTGGACAAGGTTTCTTTGTTTTTGATGATCCTTCCACCATAGGTGTAGGTGGTTCTTCTAACACTAGTATTTTTCCTTTGTCCAATTTTCTAACAAACTTCAGTGAGCTAGGGACAACAATGTCTACTTCATTACTTGGATTATTTAGTTTTTTATAATTCCCCCCTTATGTCTTCCTGACTCCTTACTACATTATTTTGTCACATTTGGTTCCACGGATTTAGAAACATCCTCTCGAGTAAAGTTTTATGTGAGGAGTTTCCTCCAACTGTTGCCTTGTTTTCTCAACTCATGAACAACAAGTAGTTTCATCAACCCATAGTGATAGAGACTGTTTTCATGCTTCTTCAAGGCATACTTTACCCCTCTGACCATTTTATTCAAACTCATCCAAAGAAAATGGGGAAAATCTATTTGTGTTCCACCCTCAAAATGTAACAGTAGCCTTATGTTGGAAGATTGGTTTTTTTCATTGATGTCAACCCTAGCCATTGGATTTTGGACCCCACAGTTGATCGAAGAAGATAGACATGAAGGAAATTACACATCCAGATAGAACACCCATGGATGCATAGTATAAGTCATGTCTCTTCTAGTGGTATGTGGCACCTCAGGTGGATCCTCACGATTGAGGAGAAGTGAATTTTTGAAGATGCCAATGTGAATTGAAGTAGAAACTACATGTCGACCCGAATGTTAAAAGGAAGTGACATAAAGGGTATAAATACATCTCATTATACATTCATTTTTCTACATGCACAAGTTTATTACTCAAAAATGAGATATAAGTCAAACTTCCGAGGAAATCTAAAGTAAAGGAGGCCAAATTTTAAGAGAGGATGAAGTATTTTGGTGATGTGTTCTAATGTATGTTATTTATAGGTCATCTTACCATTTTCGCTATAAATTTTTTTCTAGAACGATTCAGATGGTGAAATTCATAGGCTATTGAGAAGACATATCTAGGTACCAGTGGTAAAATTTCAACTCTTTATTCGCTATAATGTTGGAGATACCCTTTGTGGAACATAGGGTTTTTTAATAGTCCCGAATCTAATCATAAACAAATGTTCCGGGTAAAACAATCATAACATATTCATAGAGAATCCAAATGAAGTGAGACCAATTTCATTAGAAAGAGTACGGGCTTCAGTTTCCTGTGTACGAATTTTAGAATCTGATGTTAAATATTGAGTGTGGGGCATTCTGTATAAGTTCACTCTCCTCAATAAACTAGAATTGAATAAGGTCTACCATTTTCTCTATAACTCCTTTTCTGGGAGGATTCAAGGACTGAAACTTGGAGGGGTTTTAGAGAATACATTGAGTAATATTATCTATAGGATCATAGTATTCCAAGAAGTGAATAATTGTAGAAGTTGAAGAAGTCTTAGGAAACATTATCAGGTTCTATGTGATGGTTGGTTGATGGTGATAATTTAATGTAAAGTTTTATTATCTCTCATATATTCTTGGGTGGAAGGAAGAAGAAAGGATGGAGAGGTCAACCCTCTCTTGATATTGGAGGATTGTATCTTCCTTTTGGAGTTTTATCCCTCCCTTTATATTTGAAATTTGTAGCTACCTTTGGAAGTCTTTACTTCCTTTGAAAAATAATACATGATTACTTATTATATACTATGCATGGTGTATCGGTGTATCTCTTATACTATTCTTCATTTTTCATTGGATAGTCTTCATTATTGATTGGATATAAATTGAATACATGATATGATTGAAGTACAAGTCAAAAAATACTAATTTCTCTAAATATTGATTCACCCCCCTCTCAGTATTTCCAACACCTTAAATGAAAAAGGAAAGTTACAATATACCTCCCTTCACAGGTTAAAAAACTCTTCAAGCTGAAAAACATTGTCCAATATTCCTCCTTGATCCATCTCTGGGAGATGCCTTTTTTCCAATTTGGGTCCAGATGTTCGGGCTTCAAGAAATTATATCAGAGCCTCTTATCAATAATGATACCTTTGAAATATTTCTCTCTGGTAGAGGGTAAACCTATCACTCCTACTATGGTGGCTTCGGTGATTTTTAACCTTAGTTCTACCAACTTGACACTCTCTCCATCATAACTCTGGGTGAAGGAATGGGACATTCCCTCATGATGTCCTTTGAATTTTTCCAGAAAAGGAACCCATCCGAACCTCTCAAACTTCTCTCTACATGCTTGATATTCCTCCGTTTCTCTATAAATATGGAACACAGGTTCATGCCTTTCAACCCCCATGCCATCTTAAAAATAGGTCTCAAATTAAATATAGGCAATAGGATTGGGGTGAGGGTTTTGTATTGGAAGAAAAATTATGAAAACAATGTGACGAAGACAAAGTAACAGGATGAATTGATAGTAATAAGGAATAGAGTGGAGGTTGTATCATGTGGAATGGGTAAATAATGGTCATCTGGATGGAAAAGGCATCCAAAAGAGCATTTATGAATTGAAATGAGAATTCAACGTTCAAATCATTGCAATGATGGTGAGGTAAGGACAAGTTAGAAATTATGTTGAGGGATCGCATCCATGGATAATGTGACGATCATATCCAGAGGTAATGTCACATACCATTCACATTGGTTTTTGTAATTATTTCAGGAAATGTGGTCTATTTAACCGGAATTCACCATCATGGAATAGTCTACGTCATAGGTTTGAATCAACAATTAAAAATGTAAGTTTATAGAAGGTGGCATAATCATAATTTTTACATCACACAAACATGAATATTCAACAAGAGATTTTCACATTGTACCAATCCTGCTCAAGGTATGATTGTTATGTCCCAAATCATATCAACGATCACTCCATCGTAAATGATTTTAAAAATAGGGGAATAAATATGAGGACTTCAGAAGATAATGATAGGGAGGTTTAACAACTTAAGGTAACAAAGGTTCATGAGAGTAACCATATGTTTAGAAAAAAATTAATATGATTCTTAATAAAAGGAATACAATAATGAGCTCATTCCTCCATTACCCAAAGTTTGCTTTGTCAAACAAAGAAAACATCAGGTATAGGAATTTTTTTACAAAAAATTCATCATCAGTAGTGGATCACAGGCTTAGTACCAGACCAACACAGGGAATCTTCTCCAGTACCAAATGAACACAAGAAGTTTTTCTCTAATACCAAATGAACTTTTGATAAGGCACCTGAATGTATATTCTTCAAATTGGAATCTTGTGGGATTCTCTTTGTATCTTATCATGTTTTGAGGGTCAAGTTAGAGTAGGTGTTGGCACTTACTGATGTTGCATTTGAATTTGTTCTGTTGAAGTATCATGATGGAAAAACTACAAACAATACACTGGCATAGGAATGTTGAAATTGCAATGGAAGTGTCATAAAATGAGGCAAAAGAATTCAATGGCTGGGCTCCAAGCTCTGTTACAAGAAGGAAAATTTTGTTGGACAACTTCCTGTTGAGATGCATAAACCTCCTCTTTTTGGAACTAGACTAACTATTTCTTCTGTTGCCACTTCAATTTCTTTAGAACAAGGAAAATTCATCATGTGTAAAATTAAAGATGATTTTCTATCAATGTCCTTAGAACAAGTATGATATTAATTTTAATTTTATGTAATACATCACATCAGTTCAAATTTTCTATCTTTCTAACAAAGGAAACAATTCATTAGATTTTAAGAAAAAACCTTGTCAAAACTTCCTTTTCGTAATGTGTTGAACATAAACCAACCTTGTCATGTGACGAACATGACCCAACGTTCAAGTATGATGAAAAAAACTGAACATTGTGACATGAATAACATAGTAACATCACAATCTGACAACCATAGTAATGTTGCAACGTGTCAAACATATCCCACCATCGTAATGTGAAAAACATAACCATTATTGGTTCAATGTGACGAACATAAACTTGTCGTAGCAAAGTGATGAACATAGTAATCTTGCAATGTGATGAACATAGTAGTGTCACAATCTAAAAATGATAGTAATGTCGTAATGTGATTAACATAGCCCCATTGTTGTAATGTGATGAATATAGCCCCGTTGTCATAATGTGACAAACATATACATATTGTCACAATGTGATGAACATAGCCTTGTCATCGCAGAGTGATTAACATGGTAATTTTGCAATTTGACGAACATAGTAGTGTCACAATCTAACAAACATAGTAAATTTTCAGTGGGTCAAACATAACCCTATCATTGTGTTGTGATGAACATATCCCATCATTGCAATGTGACAAACATACCCATATTGTCGCAATGTGACAAACCAAACCTTGTCATCACAAAATGATGAACATAGTAATGTTGTAATGTGACAAACATAGTACTATGATAATATGATAATCATATTAATGTCACAAATTTTCAAACAATGATCTTTCCTCGAAATGTGACAAACATAGCCCCATTTTCATAATGTGATAAACATACCCATATTGTCACAATTTGACGAACATAGCCTTGTCGTCGCAAATTGATGATTATAGTAAAGTTCCAATGTGATGAACATAATAGTGTCACAATATCACAAACATAGTAATGTTGCAATGCGTCAAACATAGCCCTCTCATCTTAATGTGATGAACATAGCTTGTCGTCACATTGTGATGAACATACCCATATTCTCACAATGTGATGAACATAGTCTTTCCATCACAAAGTAATGAACATATTAATGTTGCAATATGATGAACATGGTAGTGTCAAAATATAATAAACATAGTAATTTCACAATGTGTCAAACATAGCCCTGTCATCGTAATGTGACAAACATAGCCTCGTCGTGATAATGTGATGAACATACCCATATTGTCACAATGTTACAAACATAGCCTTATCATCACAAAGCAATGAACATTGTAATGTTGCAATGAGATGAACATAGTAGTGTCACAATTTGACAAACATATTAATGTCACAATGTGACAAACATGCCCATATTTTTGCAATGTGACTGATCCAGAATCGGATCCAGAAGCCTGACAGGGCTAAAAAAAGATCAAAAATGAAAGTTCTCAGAATCCGACGAAACTAGTGCCATTGAGTTCGACTTGTCTTCCTGATTCTGGCCATATATTTACTTTGTCAAACGAGCTTCGTGTGCAAAATATATCGCGTTCTGTTTGAAAACCCAAACAGGCAAAACAAAAGGGGATGACTGTATAGTTCGTACAGTGCCACGTGGCAAGCTGACTATACAAGCCGTACGACCGTACAACTAACGTGGCAACTCCTAGATACAACACGTGGCATACAACCGGTACAGTTGGACCAGTCAGAGGGTGACATGTGTCACCACTGTAAGGGTGACACGTGGCAGACACGTGGCAAGGCTGATTGGGCTGGTACGGTGACAGGTGGCAGAGTACGTGGCAGGAAAATGGACGAATCAGAGATTGACAGGTGGCAGTTTTTGATTGGTTGGAGAGGTGCCATGTGGCCCAATCATGGGCTTCCACGTGGCACCCTGTGGTTGGCTCGTGATTTGTGTAAAATTATGGGTTCACCACCGGGGTCGAACCCCCGACCTCACCTTTGGGCTGTGGACTGGTAGGATCGGGCTAACCGCCCGCCCCATGGGTGTTTCTTATTATATATGTAGCATATATAATATTTGAATTTGGTTGAAATGATATTTGGAGGGGGAAAGGGTTGGGGCTTATCCCCAACCCTCGACACTTGACATACAACAGGACCGCACCACGAAAACCAAGAGACAATAGCACAGAAGCATGGTAGCCCCGTTTCTTTGGGGATTCAGTCATATCCACCACCCGATAGAATCAGGGGCTATCCCTACCAAAAGGGCGTGCGGGTAAATTGTTAAGCCACGGTCCTATACATATGCCACAGAACCAGGAGCCAGCCCGGACAGGGGGGGGGGCAGCGCACAACCGGTGGAGCACCCGGCCACATGGCCTTCTCCCATATGACAAGGAGCGCGCCAAAAGGGGGATGCGCCCATAAAATTATACAAAAGTGGGTTTTTTATTGTATAGTTTTGATATTTAATTGATTTTATGCCTGTTAATGGAGGATTTGGCCCATTTTTGGGAGATATTGGGCATTTTTGGAGCCCAAATTTTGGGAGGAAGTTGGGGATGGATAAAAAACTTTAGATCTATAAAAACCAGGCTTGTTTGAGGCCATGGAGGACATTCAGAGCAGATTTATGCTGAAGGGAATCCAAGCCAAAGCCATTTTTATGCAGGGAAGCTATTGAGGAGCAGACGCTTGCGGGCTATTTCTGGGAGCTCCGGACATCCATTTTGCATGTCGTTTTCTCTATTGGGTTCTATAGATCTAGGAGAACATGAACATATCAGTCTTGTAGCCAATTGGCATTGCTGCGATGTACTTTTGAGATTTTGAACAGAAATAAAGAAGCCTCCCCCACATAGACAAAGGCTCGAAGACGTAGGCAACGTTGTGCCGAACTCCGTTATCAATTCTCATGTTATGGTTTTTTGTTTATTACTTCATTTCAGATCTGCATATGTGTATATGGCTGTCATAATTCCTCTCTTTTCCTCATTCTTTCATTAAGTTTCTCATATGGTTAATTAACACATGCAAATTTAAAACTCAACCATAGTCATTAAAAGATCCTACGGATCAAGTGGTATCAGAGCTAGTTGACGTTTGGATTTGAGTTTTTCATGTTAACCAGGGAAAGATACAGCGTGGTGAAGGCGAGCTTGTTGCAGAGAATCCATTAATTGGATTGAGAAAGAGAGCTTCTCACAGCGAGAAGATGGCATCAGAAGAAGGGCTTTCTCAAGATGAGAAAGAGTACTGGAAAACTTTCCTTGCTATGTTGGAGATGGTGAAAGTTTTGTACGAAGATTACTTGGAATGAAAGAGACTAGTTTTGGGTGAATCTTTAAAGGAAAAAAGTGAAGAGGAAGAGGATCATACTCATATTATTCCTTCACCTCCATCATCACCTCCTTCTTCTCCGTCTTCTTCAAGTTCAAGTTCTAAATCTAATGGAAAGAAAAATGTTCATAAGAATAAGAATGAAATTCCATTGTTAAAACTTGATGTTAAATTTGAGTTGCCCATATATGATGGTGAAGTAAATGCAGAAAAAATTGACAATTGGATCAGGCAGATGGAGGTATACTGCAGTGTGCAACAGATCAAAGATGAGGCCACACAAATTAAGTTGGCATCTTTGAGACTTGCAGGTACAACTCTCATCTGGTGGAAAAGCAAGCTGCAAAAGGGAACACAACAAGTGGGTAAGGTATTTCCATCATGGAATAGTTTCATTTATGCACTTAGGAAACAATTCTATCCTTTGGGTTATAAATAAAAAGAATTAATTGAATGGCAATCTTTAAAACTAAGAAAAGGACAAACAGTGAAAGAATACACCGATGGATTTCGAAAAATGGCATTAATGTTAGATATCCCTTTACAAACACAAGAAACTCTTATGAAGTATATAGGAGGATTACCTGAACATATTAGAAACATTGTTTTCATGTTTGGACCCACTAACCTTGATGAGGTTTCTGTTCAAGCTACGTATATTGAAGCAAGGAAAGCAGGTGTGTCAGGGGAATCATCGTCTTCAAGGAAAGAAGACAAGAGGAAAAGGCATGGAAAGAATGCAAATGCAGTGACGAGGAAGGAAGGAAATCCCTCTTGCAAGAATTGCAAGAAAGAGGGACATGATGAGGACAAATGTTGGCAGTTGCATCCCAAGAAGAGGCCAAAGTGGTTCAAGGAAAATAAGGGAATGCAGACAGTGGAAACGACAACAAAACCCACAGACTTGGGATCGGATTCGGGCGATGAATCAAATATCTCATTGGTTGGTATGACAGGTAAATTTGGTGAAGAAATTGATTGCAGAAACAACTTGTTTCATATAAGGGTAATCATGCGACACACTAAGATAGACACATTAATCGACAATGGATCTCAATCTAATCTAATCTCAGAAGAATTGGTTAAGCAATTGGGATTAAAAACACAAACTCATAATAAGCCTTACACACTTAAATGGATAAGCAATCATCATCAAATGCACATAACAAAGTAGTGCACAATCAAATTTTCAATTTCATCTAAGTACGTGGACGAAGTAACATGTGATGTGGTGCCATTAAGAGAATGTGGAATGGTCTTAGGTAGTCCATACTTATATGATCGTAAGGCAATCTTCTACAGGACAAAGAATCAATATCAATTCACTAAAGTAGGTCAAGATTATGTGGTTCATGCTCATCATGTTAAAGAAAATAAAACACTTCAAACAATGGAAAAATTAAAGAAGGCAGTGCAAGCAAGCAACAAACCAATAATTGTTTCAAATGAAATAATTGATCTTAAGCAAGAACAAGAAATGATTGTTGAATGGAAAATCAATCATAAGTTGCTTCAAGATAAGCTCATGTCGTGCAAATATTTCAAGTATATCAGTTCATTTGTAGTCGTCTTTTTGATGTTGTCATTAGTAATGTTTTCTACATGGATGATAGTGGCTTCAGTAAAATGTAACAGGGTTCAAATGGCTAACAATATACTGTCAGTTGTCATGATTGTGTTACAATTGATCTTGATGAGATAGGTGCACAGGATAGAGTTCAGAGACAGAGGACAAGCCGGGTGGCCTATCCTGAGCTTGTTAACTGGTCAGTAACCTTTTGGGGACCAAAAGGGCTTTTAGTGGGGAGGTGTGATCCAAAATCAGATCCAGAAGCCTGACAGGGCTAAAAAAGGCTCAAAAATGAAAGTGCTCGAAATCCAACAAAACTAGCACCATTGTGTCCGTCTCATCTTCCTGATTCCGGCCATATATTTACTTCGTCAAACGGGCTTCGTATGTGAAAGATATCACGTTCTGTCCGAAAACCCAAACATACAAAAAAAAAAGGGGATGACTGTACAGTCCATACAGTCTGTATAGAGCCACGTGGCAGGCTGACTGTATAGGCCATACGACCATACAGTTGATGTGGCAGCTCCTAGAGATGACACGTGGCAGGTGATGTGGCATACAATCAATAAAGTTTGACCAGTCAGAGGGTGACATGTGTCACAACTGTAAGGGTGACACGTAGCACAGGCTGACGTGGCAGACACGTGGAAAGGATGACTGGGCAGGTATGGTGATAGGTGGAAGAGTACGTGGTAGGCACATGGACAAATCAGAGATTGATAGGTGGCATATTTTGATTGGTTGGAGAGGTGCCACGTGGCCCAGTCATGGGCTTCCACATGGCACCCTGTGGTTGGCTCGTGATTTGTGTAAAATTATGGGTTCACCATCGGGTTCGAACCCCTGACCTCACCTCCGGGCTGTGGACTGGTAGGACCGGGCTAACCACCCACCCCACGGGTGTTTCTTATTATATATGTGGCATATATAATATTTTAATTTGGTTGAAATGATATTCGGAGGGGGAAAGGGCTGGGACTTAGCCCCAGCCCTCGGCACTTGACATACGACAGGACCGCACCACGAGAACCAAGAGCCAACAACGCAGAAGCATGGTAGCCCTGTTTCTTTGGGGATTTGGTCATATCCACCACCCGATAGAACCGGGTGCTATCCCTACCAAAAGGGTGCGCGGGTAAATTGTTAAGCCATGGTCCTATACATATGCCACAGAACCAGGAGCCAACCCAGACAGGGGGGGGGGGCAGCGCACAACCGGTGGAGCGCTCAACCACATGGTCGCCTCCCATATGACCAGGAGTGTGCCAAAAGGGGGCTGCGTCCATTAAATTATACAAAAGTGGGTTTTTTATTGTATAGTTTTGATATTTAATTGATTTTATGCCTGTTAATGGAGGATTTGGCCCATTTTTGGGAGATATTGGGCATTTTTGGAGCCCAAATTTTGGGAGAAAGTTGGGGATGGATAACCAACTTTAGATCTATAAAAGCCAGGCCTATTTGAGGCCATGGAGGACAGTCAAAGAAGAGTTATGTTGAAGGGAAGCCATGCCAAAGCCATTTTTATGCAGGGAAGCTATTGAGGAGCAGACACTTGCGGGCCATTTCTGGGAGCTCCGGACATCCGTTTTGCGTGCCATTTTCTTTGCTGGGTTCTAGAGATCTGGGAGAACATGAACATATCAGTCTTGTAGCCAATTGGCACTACTGCGATGTAATTTTGAGCTTTTGAACAAAAATAAATAAGCCTCCCCCACAGAGACAAAGGCCCGGAGATGTAGGCAACGTTGTGCCAAACTCCGTTATCAATTCTCGTGTTATGGTTTTCTATTTATTACTTCATTTCAGATCTGCATATGTGTATATGGCTGTCATAATTCCTCTCTTTTCCTCATTCTTTCATTAAGTTTCTCATATGGTTAATTAACACATGCAAATTTAAAACTCAACCATAGTCATTAAAAGATCCTACGGATCAGTGACGAACATAGCCCCATAATCATAATGTGACAAACATATCGATATTGTCACAATGTGATGAACATAGAATTTTCGTCGCATATTGATGAACATAATAATGTTTTAAGGTGAACATATTAGTGTCACAATATGACAAACACAATAATGTCATGATGTGTCAAACATAGTCCCACCATCGTAATGTGATGAACATAGCCACATTGTTGCAATGTGATGAACATAGCCTAGTTTCCACAATGTGATTACCATAACCTCATCATCACAGTGTGACCCAACTATCCTATCATCATAATGTGAGAAATTTTCCAAATTCCATTGTCTGGAAAAGATAACCCATTGTCACAATGTGATGTACACAACCCAATGTCGCAATGTGACAAACAATCCTAACATTCTAGTGAGATTACAATTTCCCAAGATTGCTATGTGATGAATATAACCCACTATCAAACTATGAAAAACCTATTCCAACACCACATTATGTCAAACAAAAACTCTATGTAACAATGTGACGACCATAATCCTACGATGCCATGTCACAATGTGACAAACATAGCCCAACATTCCAGTGAGACTGCAATTTCCCAACATCATTATGCGATGAACATAACCCATTATGAAACTATGAAAAACCTATTCGAGCACCACATTGTGTCAAACAAAAACCCTACATCGCATTGTGATGACCAAAACCTTACGATGTCATGTGACAAACAAACCCTTAACCATTGTCAGAATGTGAGAGGTATTTCCAATTGTCTGGCATTTCCAATGTTTCTCGTCATAATTTGAGAAACATTCCAAATGCCATTTTCTGATGAAGATAACCCATTGTCGCAATGTGATGTACACAACCCAATGTCACAATGTGACAAACATATCTGAACATTCCACTGAGAGGACCATTTCCTAATGTCACTATGCGATAAACATAAACCACTGTCAAACATGGTTAACCATTGTCAAGCATGGTCAACGACATTCAACCATGGCCATGCTCAACCAAGGCCAATTGTATTGAAGGTCATGCATAATAAAGGTCAATCATAGCGAAGATTTAGGGAAGTTAACCATGGTCATGGTCAACCATAATTAAAGGGTGGAAAATGACATTGATCGGCGTATATCAACAACTTTTTAGCAACAACCACATTTAAGTAAAAAGTGGTTGATATATGTCGATTGACACCTTTGTGACTCTTTTTAATTTGAATTCAGTAAAAAATGATCAGAAAATATACCTTTGATAATGTATTTATTCAAGTATTAATACTTTAATAATGTATCCATTAATGTATTACTACTTTAATAATGTATTATTTATGTATTACTTTATTAGTGTATTAATACTTTAGCAATATATTAATTATTTACATGATTAATGTATTAATACTTGTTATATTATACATTAATGCATTAATACTTCAATTTATACATTATATTAATGTATTATTTTATTAGTGTATGAATAGTTTAGCAATGTATTAATTAATAATGTACTAATGTATTAATTAATTAATAATAATGGATCAATTAATTAATAAGTTACTTTAAACATTAATGTAAATTAATACTTTATAATCAAAATTTGGGTTAGGATTATTTCTACTAAAATTTAGGTTAGAGTTATTTGTATAAGGGTTTATTTTATAATAAGAAGAAAATAATATTAAAAAAATAATTTAGTACTTTATTAATGTATAAATAATAACATATTACAAATATATTTTTACTTTATTGTAGTTTTAGTGTATGATTATTGTGTTAATACTTTAATACTTTAATGTATGGATGCTTTCTTAATATATTAACTAATAATACTTTAATATTTTATTAATTTTATTCACAATTTATAAATGTATTAATTAATTAACTAATTCTTTAATGATTAGTGTAATAATGTATTTGTACATTAGTAATTTATTAATAATTAATTAATTATTAATTAATATTTAAGTATTACATTTAAAATGTATTAATACATTAATAGTTGTGCCCCAAGAAGGTGTCAACTAATAACAACCACATTTAAGTAAAAGTGTTTGATATAAGCATCGGTCTTATATTTAGCCTTATAATATTAGAGAGTTTATAAAGATGTCATGAGTAATATATAATTCAAATATTTTAATAATTACAATTTTTTTTTTAATTGTTTTATATATAAGTTGATATTGAAATATTTTACTTAAAATGGACACTAAAATAATTTTTTTGTTATTAATATTTTTGTAAATAAAAAATAATTGTTATATAAATTTTGACTTAGTTGAAATTTTAATAAACATATCATCCATTTTTTGTTTGTTAATTTGTGCAGGACCTGCGATTAACCTGTGGCTTGAGAAACCGCGACTCAGGGGCATCTAAGCCGTCAAAATCACCCGGGGATGGCACCCGGCCTGAGCCACACCAACCCTTAACATGGTTGGATTTTTTGTCCCCGCAGGTTTCGAACCGGTGACTTTAACATCACAGAGTGGCCTAACAACACACTCCGTCACCAACTGTCCTACACCTCGGGGACATAAACATATCATCCATTAAAATATTGTTATATAAAAATTAATTTTAATTTTAAATTGAAATTTTAATTTTTGGAAAGTCAGGAATTGGAAAAAAAAAAATCAAAATACACACCCAACCTAAAAAAATAAAATAAAAAATAATACTACTTTTAAATAATTTAACATTGTATATCAAAATTTTAAAAATATTTTTCAAAAATTAAAAACTTATTAAAATTTTTAAAAAGTTGATATAAGAAAACGATTCGTTGGGTCAATCTTATCATCTTACCTTAGTCGTGAGCCCACCAGTAAACTGTGAACAACGGAAAACCATGGTTATCTTTCTCGCGGATTCTCCCTCTACGCCGTAGTCATCATACCTTAGTCTCGTCTTTACAATCCCTGTTTTCTATTTTCTTAAATTTTTTCTGAATTTATTTTTAATTTTAATTTTTTCTTTTCATAACCGTTGAGTGTTCGGCCTTTCATAGAATTCGCAAGATTTGAATCACTCTACAATTCACTCTCGAACCTTAAGAATCTATCATCTATTTGATTTTGAATGAAATCTTTAATTTTTTTATCAATCATTACTTCTATCTTTATTTGGAGTTTTACTTCTATTTCTTCACTCCTTTTTTCTAATGATTCTAACTTTATTTGGATTTTGGCATCTCTCTCTTCTCTCATTTTTTCTAGTGATTCCCTATAATTGTAAAGGATATCTAGGGTGATTTTGGGGGGCCTCCCCCTTTTAGGATGAGTTTTTGGAATAGGTGATGGAGTGCTCATATTGAAAAGAAGAGAAAAAAAAAAAAACTCTCAAATCAACTTTTACTTATAAAACTTAAAAAAATATAAATAAATAAAATAAAATAAACAAATAAAATATATTTACATCTCTTTACTATAGATTATAAATATATTTTAAATTAAAATTGAATCAAATTAAAAAGTGGCTCACCTCATTTCACATGTCCAATTGTTGAACCAATTGAAAAAGCCAAAAATAATTTCCTAAAACAACAGAGAAGTTCACAGAGACAGAGAGAAACTACCCACATCATTCTCCGAAAAAAAGGTAAAAACCAAAGAGAATTTTTATTCCCATTCAAAATCATAGATATATAATGTTAGAAATAAAATACAATAGAGAAGTATCATTCCCGACAGAGATATAATTTCAAAATTTCAAAATCGCAGAGAAGTATTATTCTCGTTCAAAACCGTAGAGAAGTACTATTCCCTTTCAAAACCACATAGAAGTATTATGTATTATTATTATTATTATTATTATTATTAACTGAAACATGTAATTTTATTAGAGAATTGAATCCGGTTGGGCCAATGTCAAATCAACCGTCATTACAAGGGAACAACTTCCCTCTTAACCTCAGTACATCATTTCCCTTTATTACAAAGTTATGAGGTGAGGAAGAGATGAAACTACGGGATGGGGGTCCACAAGGGGTTTTCATCATTTTTTTTGAGCCTCCTAAGGGCATTAGGCAACCTATATTCGCCTTAGCATCTGCTTCTTTGTTTGATCCAAAGTCTTTGCAAAGTTTTGTTTATCACTGGATTGCTGAAGTAGTCATTTGTATTTAAAATTTTAATCAGGATTTCGAAGTCTCCAAAAATTTGTATTTCTTTAATGTCATTTTCACGCGCTATCTGACAAATTTTTAGTAACCCGAGAATTTCAACCTGATTATTTGTTCTCTAACCAAGTCCCCAACTAAAGTTGTCTTTTTGAGTTCCATTCGAGGAGTAAATCACTCCACCTGCTCCTGGGTTCCCTGGTTTCCTTTGGAGGCTCCATCGAAAAAGACCGAGGTTGTGCCTTGCCTCCTCCACCAAGCTTGAAAAACTTCGTCCTTGTCATGCAAACACCAACCTGGAATGATAGAGGGGAGATCAATGGTTTGTTTTCTGTCACGAAAGGTGAAAGTTCCAATCCATTTATTTTCTTCAGGGAGAAGGGTAATTTCATTCTTGAAGGAGTGGTTTGCCACTATTTCCATAAGGATATCTTTGGCTTTTGCAACCAGCGTTGGGGGGGAAGGCGGCGTGTTGTTGAAGATCTGATCGTTTCTGGCCAACCATAGTTTCGAGCAAATTTATTTGGGGATGGCCTACCAAATTCTTCTCCAAGTTGGGCTGCTTGGTATCTTTTTTGGGTAGTGCACCTTCCATGAGGAAATTAAGTTGACCATTAGGATCTGTTTTAGAACTATGGCATTGAGGTCTTGAAGGGAGATCTTCTATACTTCTTCAACAAAAGGACAATACACAAATAGATGATCCATCATTTCAAGAGCATTACATCACATGGGGCATCTATGAGGACCAATGAAGCCTCTTTTTACCATATTTTCACCTGTTAAAACTTTCCTATGTATTAAAACCCAACAAAAGAAGTTTAATTTAGGGAGGCCGAGAGGATCCCAGATCTGCTTCCAGAGGGTTGTTGTCTCAATCGTAGCTGGGGGGATTGCAGAGAGATATAACCTTGGGCTACTGTGAAGAATCTAGACTTTCCCCAACCCCATTTATCTGGCAAGAGGAGGTGGACTGGAGCACAATCCGTCAGCACAACGAGGAGGAATTTTTGTGTTTTCAAATGGATTGGAACTTCTAGGAGATCCTAGGTGCACCAGCTCCCTGAATCATCCCACGCAGAGATGTATGCGACTTTGTTGATTCTACACTGAGTAATCCACTCGTGGATCTCCTTGATATCTTATGAACTGTTTAGGGGAGTGTTGCCCATAACTTTGTCTTTCCATAGCATGGTTCTTTCCCCATTCCCTGGGATTCGAAAAAGATGCTTTTGGAAGGAATCTAATATGTGGAGACAAAGGTTCCAGATCGGTGCTCCTTTGGAAGTATTTGCTGCCTGAATATTTCTCATAGAGACACCATTGAGGTATTTTTTCCTTAAGAGGTTGCTCACTGGGTGTATTCAATTTTCATAAAGGTTACAAATGATTTTGCCTCCTAGTGCTAGGTTTGCAAGCTCGGGGTCTCTTACCTGTAATCCACCTTCAGAATATGGGCATTTTATAATTTCCCAATTTACCAAGTGGTGCTTCTTTTGATTTCCTTTGCCTCCACGACAGATGAAGCCTCTAATCATATTTGTGATCTAAGTTGTGATCCCCTTTGAGGCTAGAAGGAAGGAGGCCTGGTATATTGGAAAGGAGGACAACACTGATTTAATGAGGGTGAGTTTCCCTGCATTGGTGAGCCACTGTTCACCCCAAGCTGAGATTTTTTCTTTGATTTTTCTTATCATTTCAGTCCACAATGAAGACTTGATAGAGCCCAGAGTTAAGGGGAGTCCTAGATACTTTATTTTTTCCCAAGTGGCATAGCCTGGGAACCCCAAGTAAAGGGAAATTCGATGAATTTTTTGTTGTTATATGTTCCACCCATACACTGCACTTTTCCTTTTCTTCATGAACGCTCTAGAGATATTGCAGAAGATTTGAAGTATTTCGCTGAAGTTTTTTGAAATATTTACAAAGGCTCCACCCAGCATGAGGGAATCATTCATGAAGAGGGCATGATTGATTGGATCAAGGTCCTTCGTCAGCCTAATGCTTGGGACTCAACCAACCATCTTTTTAGCAGTCAACTTCCTTCTTAAAGTGTCTTCCATCAAGATATATAGGAAAGGGGGAAGAGGTAAGCCTTTCCTTAATCCCCTCGTAGCTTGAAAATAATTTGTCGGTATGCCATTCACTAGGGGGGCTATCTAGGGATTTTCAGTTCATGCTTTTATGAAATCAACAAAGTCGGAGAAAAAACCAAAAGAGAGAAGGACTTTGTAAAGGAAGGAGAGGTTTACCCTGTCAAAATCATTTGCCATGTCGAGCTTTATAAACATCCCTTGCTCCTGTCATTGGTGACTGGAGTGCATCGTTTCTTGGACCTGTATTACATTGTCAAGAATATGTCACCCTTTGACAAATACCCCTTGAAATGGGGAAATGATATTCTCTAGCAGGGGTTTGATTCTATTTTCTAGTAGCTTGGAAAAAATTTTGTAAGAAGCATTGCATAGAGAGATAGGCCTAAATATTTCAAAGGAGTTCGGATTAAATTATTTACGGATTAAAGATAGAAAAATGGAGTTGTTGTTGCCTCCTACTTTAGCTCTGTCATGGAAGGATTTAATAATTCTCAACAAATCAGATTTTATTATATCCCAACATGCTCTGTAAAAATGGATTAAGAAACCATCTAGTCCTGGGGCTTTGTCTGGCTCCATGGACGATATGACATTGCAGATTTCTTCTTTAGAAAATGGCTTCATGAGGACTGAATTTTCATTCCTACTTACAAGAGGGAACGTGTGAGAGGAAGTCTAAGATAAACTTTTCACAGCTGGAGCCTTCTTCCTTGTAAATACTCTAAAAGTGTATTTGTATTGCAACCTTGATCTATTCAAACCCTTTGTGAATCACTCCATCTGAGGAGGCAATTTTTGAAATGTGATTTCAAGAGAGGCGGGCTTTGCATTGCTGATGAAAGAAGGAGGTGTTTCGGTCTCCATCTTTTATCCACAAGCTTCGAGACTTAAGCCTCCAATACTCTTCTTCATTGTGAAATGCATGAATTTTTTTTCTTTGGGCAGCTTGTTCTTTCTCTAAATCCAAGTTGAAGATGTCCTTGGTCTCCATTTCCAATTGAAAATCTGATAATTGTTGAACATTCTCTTGTCTATGACTAAGGGGGGTGTTGATGAGATTTTTCACCCAAGATTTCAGTGCATGTTTTTTTGCCTTTATTTTCTGCTCCCACAGAAATCTTGGAGACCCTGAAATAGGAGAGGACTAAGCTGAATGGACAGTTTCCAAGAATGCCTTCTTTTCTATCCAAAGAGGGCTGAATCAGAAAGGAATTGCCCCATATTTTCTTCTTCTTCCAAATTCAAGAGGATAGGTTTGTGATTGGAAGTCAATTTTGGAATAATCTTGGAAGAGATTATCCTTCTTTCTTGCAGGAATGAGCCCTAAATTAAGAATCTATCCAAGCAAGCTGAGACATGATCAGTCCCAACTCTATTATTTGTCTAGGTGTAAATTCCTTTCGAGGGCTTGAAGTCAAGAAGATCACACTGATGAACTAGCTCCTCAACGAAGGGGAGAATTTGGTCCCTGCCACTATTGCCTCCTCTCTTTTCTTTTGGTTCGAAGACTAAGTTTGGATCTCCATCTAGAATGATGTTCGAAGGAGAGAAGACCTTTAAAAAATATGCTAATGTTTTCCAACAGTCTTTATTTTCAAAGTACTGGACATAAACATAAAGATTGAAGAGTGAGAGAGAAATCTTACCTGGAATATGTCGAAGTTTAGTGAATATCCAATGTTGAGTCTCAAATGAGCTTTCTAAATGAAACTTTTCATTCTCTAACAAGGTTGCAAGGCCACCTGAGGAGCCCCTTGCGCTAATGGCTTTCTCTACATTTTTCTTCCATTTTTTATTTTTGATTTCTAGAAGGGTGTCCCCTTCAATTTTTGTGTCTTGGAGCAAGAGGATATCGGGAGGGTTGATTTTTAGAAGGTCTTTGACTGCTTCGGCCTTATATGGGTTCCCCAAGCCTCTGCAATTCCAGGAGACTATACGCATTATTTACTGGGGGGTCTTGTTCTGGTATTCCTTATGATGGACATTTCAATGGTGGATTGGCTTCCTTGTGTTTTTTTCCTCTCCTCTTCTTATTCTCTTGCTTATTTGTGATATTTCCTCCCCACTCTTTTTGAGGGTCTCTCGAATGACTCATCCTCCGAAGATTCATAGGTTTCCAGAGGTTTCTTTTTTATTATGTCTTCGTAGGAAGGGGAGGAGGAGGCTCCAATTGGGGAACCATAATGGATTTCCTCAACATTGTTTTTTTCCGTTGTGGGAGGAGGGATCTGCTGCTCAAGTTCCTTGATCATTAGATCCGATATTTCTAAGGGGTTGCTGAGAATTTTGAAGGGGATTTTAGAAGCCTCTGAGATTGGAGGGGTTGTAACAACCCTAGTTAAATAGTTGCATAGGATTATCAAGTAAAGTTAATTAAGTAATTAACTGTCTTAATGTGTATTAGTTAAGTAATGATTAACTATTAATAAAATTAATTAATTAATTAATTAATTGAGTACATAACACATTTAAGGTTTGGATAAAGAATTAAAGGCTTGATAACTTTAATTTATTTATGATAAGACTTTACGTATGATAGGGGATAAGGTAGTAAATGGACTTTAATTTATTTATTATAAGACTTTACGTATGACATGCGAGAAGGAGTAAATGGGGGGATAAGGTGGGTGGCCTTAAATGATGGAGGAGGCAGTGAATGGGGGATATGACTGGGCAGAGACCTTCAGGAGATGGATTATGAAAATTGGGGGAGAAGAGCATTATTGGCAAGAGGAGGACTGTATTTTCTATTTTTTTGGGGGGTATTTTGAGGTTTGGATTTTTGGGAGGACTGTTACAGGGGGTACCAGGTTGCTGGGAGTTTTGGGCTCAGGGGCCAAGAATCTTCACGGAATCCTAGAGCTAGGGAGCTAGATAGGCTGCTCCTAGCTGGTTGGGTGGTTAGTCAGTTTTGGGTAGGGTTTGGTCAAAGCATCAGGTAGAGATTGGACAGAGCAACAGGGAGGACAACCAGATAAGCGAGAATTTAGCATCGGGCATAGGTATAAACAATATGTCCATGAAAATGAAAATGATATAATGTTATACATATTGAAAGTGACAAATAATAAAACAAAAAAAAAGAACCTGCAAACCCTAACCTAAATAAGGCACGAAGGCCTAAGCTTCCTCTCCATGTGAGTTGTATCCACCCGCTCCCTGCGAGATGCATACACAGCCAGAAACAAAATTTTCCTTGGGCTCTACCATATATTTGTTAAGTAGGCTTGCATGCATACTAACTGCTACCACCCCCTATTGTCTCCTCCTTTAGAGAACACCTATTAAATGTAACAATGCATTTAAAGACATTCTCTTTCTACCAAGCATGAAAACTCTTTATTTGAGAGAAATTCACGTCTTCAAAATATATTTAGGCTGTAGACTTAATCTTTAAACCTATCATATGCACATTCTATAGAAACTTATATTTTTTCCAAAAACAAAAATCTAAAAAAAAAAAAAAAACTTTGAAGCAATTCTTAATCTTTCACCTTTTTTAGATCTTAACCGGACATTCATGAATATAACTTTAAAAATAATAGGAAGAATCACAATCTCAGGCTATAAATCTATGTAAATTCCAACAGCTACAATAAACATTTAGCCAAAATTTAAAAACAAAAACATCTTCAAAAGTTGCCAATCCCATGGCAAATTTTAGCAAACACGCAAATAAAATCAGAATTTAAGAAAATACAAACAAGATCTTCAACCAGTTTTCGAGCTTGTTCGAACAAACTCGACCTGCCACAATACAAATTCAAATTTATCAATTTGGGCCACTTTTATGCTAAATTATCACCAGATTAGCTCTCGGCCGCTACAAATTTCTCACGCTGGAAAATGAAAGATACCTGCTTAGAAGTCGTTTTGAACCTTGGACCTGTAAATACATGAAAGCATACAACCTAAGCTTCTAAATGCAAGCTAGCAATAGCAAGAATAACATTGATTGACATGCATTGGCCCCAGGTGCATTTCGCTCCCAGTGAAGATTACTTTTAACTGTATAAAATGAATCATGTCCAAGTTTAAACTTTAAACATATATGTCAAGCTCTCCTGGAAGGAATAGATGCATATGAAATGTATTTTTCTGTGGTATATTGGCACAAATGCTAGTCTCATGAACACGTACTATCAAAATGTAGAGAAATCTATTTCAACTATGGGAACTATGTTCCACACGCCCAAATGCCCAAATGCCAAACACCAAGGCTCCAAGGATAGATTCCACAGGGGGACCAAAGCTGTTCAGTACGTGTCCAGTGCCCAGCACACCAAACGAGTGCCTAGCACACCCGCCAAGCCGCAAGCTCCAAGCTCCACGCACCACCTGCACATACAACATACCATCACGGGTTAGAAAACAACACATAGGCCAGCAAAGAGCATCCAAGCGCCAAGCACCAGGCCACATGGACAAAGAGACCACGGGTGTGAAACCTTTGGCTCATGAGCTAGTAATCCCAATCTCCAAGTCCACAAACTAGTCACATAAAATATCTGTGTAAAAAAAAAATACCTGTGTAAAATATTGGGTACAAGCCCAATCTCTAAGTTTGTGTGATAAGCATCAAACAATGAGTCAAGAACCCAAGGTATCGACACCACACAATGCATCGGCATGAGTACCTGCATCATCAACACAAACCAAGGGTAAACACACAACGCAAGAAATTCCAAGGAGAAGCGCGCTCAAGCGCCAACACAAAATCACAAGTGAAGAACCCACAAGGGCATAATGTGCTCAACAAGCCAGTGACCAATGCCAGAAACCAAACACCCAGACCACGAGGAGCAGAAGCCATGAGAGAAGGCCATGGCGGCCGACCGGGTAACCAAAGACCTCACAAGAAGAAACGATGAGGAAAAGAGGAATTAGGGTTATGACGATAAGGGTTAGGGTTTAGATAGGAGGGCGCTGGAGGAAGCAAGGAGGGCATGTGGAATCCATGCGTGCCTGCACATTTTTTTTTTAATTATTTTGATTCTTTTTTATTATTAAAATTATATATATATATATATATAGATAACTTTTTTTATTTTGTGTTCGTTTAAATTTATATTTTAGTGTAAAATATAGTTAACTGTTTTAAAAATAATTAATTAATTCAACTAATTCAATTAATAATTTTAATTAACTTTCTTTAATTTAGTGTAAAGTTAATCTAAAATTAAAGTAAATTAACGATTTTAGGGATTAGATTAAATTTGGGTTAGATTAAATTTTGTTGGAGCAGACGGGTTTTTGAACCCACGACCACTCACCATAGTCCAAGCCTTGGAAAAAAGCAAAACACCAATGTGCCACACATGATTCGTTATAAAATAAATTCTTATACATAAATAAATTAATAGTCATAAAATACTATCCCGAAGTATAATCTCCAATTATCTATGTTAACCAAACACTGAGTTTTGTGCCCTCAACCATTAAGTCAAGCGCCAAGTCCCTCCATTCCATTCCACCAGTCAAAGCCAAGAACCAAGCTTTAATGAATCACCTCAGTCTCACTACGTCATATGACCACAAGTCCAGAAACAATAGATAACCACAACACACAAGCGCTAAGCTCCAATTCCCGAAAACCACTCTATAATCCTCAAGACTCACACCTACAGCCACCGAGTCACACAATTCAACACATATGTACAATAAGCCAAGAAAATCCCATGAGTCAAGCATCAAAGGATGGACTTAGACTCATTTCATCGACATTAGGTTGGAAGTCACCTTAATTAGTTGTAAACGAAAAGTATAAGGACTTAGACCAAGACAAGTGGGGGGCGGGCTTCGTGCGCACTAGGCAGGTAAGTTAGAGAATCGACGAGTATGGTGCAAAGATGGTGTAGCTACTAGGTGAGAGAGTTGGTAGTTTTCTTAGGCAGTGACAACAATCTTAGATGCTTAACCCTAACCTAGCCACTTCCCCTAAAGAGAGTGACGTCTGTTTACAGACAAGTAAAGAAAAACTTACGCCTAACCCTGTTTTCTAGTTTAAGTTGCGCAAATTTGAAATGTCCTTGAACTCACCCTAACAACTTTGGTTGATGCAGGTTAAATCATACATGATGGTTAGGACTCGAGGGAATCGAGGCAGAGGATCATCGTCGTAGGCACCACCAACACTGCCAGCGCCGCCACTACCATCGTCGAAACTTGCTCTCATATTGCGCTCTTTGGAGGCCATAAATGAGACTTTAAAGGGGCGACAACCAATAGGGATTGAAGTGGAACCCCCACCATATGGAATGGGTAATACAAAAGTGTTGAGGGATTCAGGGGGAGGACCTCCACCCGAAGACATCACTAGAGAACTGTAGAAGATTAAACTTTCAGAGTTTGCAAGGGGGTTGAGCCAGTGAACGCGCGGAAGCATGGTTGGAAGACATGACAAGGTGTTTTTCCTTAAGGGACTATGCATCCACCTCAAAGGAGAAGATAGAGATTTTTTAGTTAAGAGACAGTTCCTTGAACTGGTGTGGCAACCTGGAAAGACAATTGCATCTTACTCCAGACACCATATCTTGGGAGATTTTAGAGGAGAGGTTCCGAAGGAAATATATGCCAGCTTACTATGAGGAACAATAGGTAGGAGCATTTCATGCTCTAGTACAGGTAAACAAGACCGTAGAAGAATATGAGATTAGGTTTATGGAATTGGTCAAGTATGTTTCATATATGGATAATGACCAACAACAGGAAGAATGCTTCGTCTATGGGCTAAACCCTAAGATAAGGGCTATGGTGCGGATGTGGAAACTGTCCTCAGTAGCGGAAGCTGTGGAAAATGCGCGTTATGCGGGGGAACACATGAACTTAACTGGAGGTACGAGACCAACCTTTCTGCATCACCCTGGATTCATGGGGAAGGCCCCTAGGACATTTCCCAGGGGAGGGGGCTCAAGGCCACCTCCATATGGTAACAGAGTCACACCAAGAACAGTAGTAGCAGGGATTTCAATGGCAGCAAGTGCAACATCTCGTTCATCACCAATGATGTAGGCAGGACCACGACCATCTCAGGGAGAAGCTAGTAGGGGTAGGGGTTCCAAGGGAAGGAACTCGTTTAAGAGACAGTCACATAACAATGCCCAGGTTCAATCCCATGTTACCTGTTGGGGATGTGGAGGACCCCATTACCAGTGTGACTGCCCAGAGTTACAATTAGGATTTGTGCATAGAGAAGGAAAGGTCTCAATGGGAAGAGCAAGTAGCAGCCACCAGATTTACGCAGTGGTTAATAATCGCTAGGCCGAACATCAATCCATGGTGGTGGAGTCATCAGGTACGCTAAATCATATCAACGTTAAGATTTTATTTGATTCTGGTTCTACAAATAGTTTCATTTCACCATCTTCATTAGAAAAGAGTGGGTTGGCAGCCTATGAGCACGATGACTTTAAACAAGTTGAGATGGCTTTAGGGGAAAAATAAGTGGTAGTACCTAGCGTTGATAATTGTATAGTACACCTGGGAGTGTGTACTACCAAGTTGAAGGTATACGTCATTGCTTTTGAGGCATATGACCTAATCATTGGAATGGATTGGTTATAAGCTCGTTGAGATTTGGTAGATTGTTTCGCAAAAAGGGTGCTCTGTATAGACAACGAAGGAAGTCCAGTGGAGATCCAAGGTGTACGGAGAAGGATGTCATTACGCTTTATCTCAACTATGAAGGTTAAGCGATTCTTGAGGCAAGGATGTCGACTATATGTAGTGGAAGCAGTGAATGAAAGGAAGGGACCCTCATTGGATCAATACCTGGTATTGTCATAATTTAAGGATGTTTTTTTGAACGAGTTACCAGGGTTACCTCATGAGAGGGAGCTTGATTTTACTATTGATCTAAAACCTGGTGTAGAACCAATTTCCAAGACTCTGTATCGGATGACAGTGCTGGAACTTTGTGAGTTTCAAATGCAGCTGAAAGAGTTATTGGACTTAGGGCTAATAAGGCCTAGTGTCTCACCTTGGAGTGCACCAGTAATTTTTGTAAAGAAGAAGGATGGTTCCTTACGACTATGTATAGATTACAGGGACTTGAACCATGCAATAGTGAAAAATGGTTACCCAATGTCGCGAATAGATGACTTCTTTGATTAGATGAAAGGAGCAGCGGTATTCTGAAAGATTGATTTGTGATTAGGGCATCATCAGTTAAGTATTAAGGAAGGCGATATCCCAAAAACTACCTTTCGAAATCAGTTTGGACATTACGATTTTGTCGTAGTACCTTTCGGATTGACCAATGCGCCAATAGTATTCATGAGCCTCATGAACGGCGTATTCCAAAAGTACTTAGACCATTTTGTACAAGTCTTTCTAGATGACATCCTCATCTATTCCAAGAACGAAAGAGAACATGAGGAACACTTGCGAGTGGTGTTGTCCTGGCTTAGGGAGAACAAATTGTATGGGAAGTTGTCGAAGTGTTCCTTCTTACAGAAAGAAATTCACTATTTAGGTCATATCATTTCCGGTGAAGGAATCTTTGTGGACCCAGAAAAGGTAAAGGCCATTATGGAGTGGCCAGTGCCGAAAAATGCCCATGAGGTGAGAAACTTCATGGGGCTAGCAGGTTATTATCAAAGATTTGTGGAAGGATTCTCAAAAATAGTGAAACCCATAACCACTTTGCAGTTCAAGGGGGTCAGGTATGAATAGATGGAAGAATGAGATAGTGCATTCATTGAGCTTAAGAGGTTACTAACTAGTGTGCCAATTCTATGAGTGTCGAATATGGAAAAGGACTTCACAGTCTGCACGGATGCCTCGAAGCAAGGGTTGGGGGCCATGCTAATGTAGGATGGAGGAGTGATATCTTATGCATCAAGTAAGTTGAAGAAACATGAAGAGATTTATGCTACTCATGATTTCAAGTTGGCAGTTGTAATGTTATCTCTGAAACTTTGGAGGCACTATCTTGTGGGGTGAAACTTTGAGCTCAAAACGGACCATCAAAGTTTAAAACATCTCTTCACTCAAAGGGATCTGAATGTCAGGCAAAGGCAATGGAGTGAGTTTATGAGTGAGTACGATTTTGGTATTTCATACATCAAGGGAAATGAAAATGTGGTTGCAGATGCCTTCAGTAGGAGGCCACGGGTCTTCTCCTTGGTACCTTTAAAGGTCAATCTGAGGGAACATGTTTTGACGCAACTCCAAGGAGACAATTGGTATTTAAAGGCTACTTCAAACCTCCATAGTGGGAGGTAATTAGATCCAAAGTATGAAGGATATAGTCTAGAAGCAGATAGACTGTTAAGATATTGAGGAAGGATGTACATCCCTAAAGATGGGGATATTCGAAACATCATACTGAAGGAAGCCCACAGAGCACTTTATTGTGCACATCTGGGTGTGAAGAATATGTACGCAGACATGAGGAAGCTCTTCTTTTGGGTAGGCATGAAGTGTGATGTAGTCCATTTCCTCGCCAAATGCCTAGAGTGTCAACAAGTGAAAGCCGACCACCATCACCCAGCAGGCCTCCTACAACCACATGATGTTCCTATGTCCAAGTGGGAAGTCATCTCTATGGATTTTTTTGTGGGGTTTCTGCTCACATCTCATAGACACAATGCCATTCTTGTGATAGTGGATAAGTTAACCAAGAGTGCTCATTTTATTCCAGTTAGAGACACTTACGATGTCACTGATGTGGCACGTGTGTTTGTAAATGAGGTTATCCATTTGCACATGATACCTAAGAAGATCATTTTAGATAGGGACTCCATATTCACTTTTAGGTTTTGGACAAGTTTGCAGTGAGCATTGGGACTCAATTGAACTTAAGCACAACTTATCATCCTGAAACAGATGGGAAAACTGAGAGAGTAAATCAAGTCATGGAAGACATGATTAGGATGTCCATCATGGACAATCAAACCCATTGGAAGAAGTACCCATCGGAATGCCACCCTACAAATCTATGTATGGGAGGCCATGCATAATGCCGTTGAGTTGGGATAGATTAGAATATCGAGTAACAGTTGGGCCAGAATTGATTCAAGAGATGGAGGAATAGGTGATTCAGATTAGGCAGAGACTAAAGGAAGCACAGGATAGGTAGAAAAGTTATGAGGATGCACACAGGACCGACCGAAGCTATGAAGTGGGAGACCAGGTTTTCATTTGTATCAGGCCTAACAAGAGTACCATATGGTTTGGGAAGGGGACAAAGTTGTCACCTCGATTTATAGGACCGTTCAGAATCCAAGAGAAAATTGGACCCGTTGCCTATCGTCTTGTACTGCAACCCCACTTGCATAAAACTCATAATGTTTTTCATGTATTTGTTTTAAGTCATTATGTTGCTGATGAATCACATAAACTAAATTGTAAGGAATTGTAGGTATCGAATGTGGGAACTCTCATGGTAGAACTGTTACGCATATTGGACCGTAGAGTTCGACAGCTCAGAAACTGTCTAGTAGACCAAGTTAAGGTCCAATGGGACAAGTATAGTCGAGGATCTACTACTTGGGAAGACACTGAGACACTACGACGAGACTATCCATCACTTTTTTTTTGACCACCTCGAGAATATGTTTCTCGAAGGATGGGTGTATGTAACACCACCTTTTGACTTAGACAGCCAGGATTACCTGAGGCCTACAATTTTATTTTATATTCACAGTGAAACTATTAAATGATACACTTAAACGTTTAAGTCGTATGAAACTTTATGAGTGTTATATGTATTTGAATAATGATGGATATGATGCAATATATTGTGAGAATGTAAATTTTATGAATGTTTAAATGTTATTGATGATGATGGATATAATGCGATCTACTATGTGAATGTAAATTTTATGAATGTTTAAATGCTATTGATGATGATGGATATGATGCGATATATTGTGTGAATGAGAATCCTATAAAGGTTTAAATGCTATTAGAATGATGTTGGATATGATGCAATCTATTTGGTAAAAGATAATTTTATGAATGGGTGTCAAAATTGAATTATGGGATATTATGAGATCTATTTCTAACTTGAAAACTTTGATGTTAAGTTGTTGGTACACGGATACCGAATTGAAATGATGGTTGTATGCAATTACCTGATGATAATGCATAGAAATGTATGAGTTTGTGTTACAAACTAATCTGCAAGTTAAGGGCTATGAAATAGACAAGGGATAATAATGATGAAAGTGAATGACATGACCACTGGACGAGAAACAATATGGTATGAATCCTTGTATGTGAAAATTATATTGGTTGGATACATTGCTATGATATATGGACTAGTGCAGGATTTCAGGTGATGAGACTGCCCAAAACCGAATAAACGATGACAAAACTCCCAGCAACATGGTTCCACTGTATATTCCATTGTAGGGTGTGGACCCTAGTTATGATTAGGAGGGGTGGAGGCATTTCCCACCGTGTATCCTCCAAAACCTAAAGTCATGGGAGGACGGTGTTAGCTCGCGCTCCCCTAGACGTGTGATGATGACTGTCAATTTCCTGGTGGGGAAGCTTGGTCAAGATAGTGACACTTCCGCTTACAGGTTCTATTGGGAGTTAGGTCAATATAGTTGACGCTCCAAGATAGTCCAGCAGAGGAAGGATAGGAATGAAGATGGAAGTAAGTTAGGGAGGAAGGATGAGTAGAAATAGTTGAGAAAGTATGGAGATTTGTCTGATGGTGGAATTTAATGTTTTTCCCTTCTAAAAAAGAAAATGTGTATATATGAATATTCATAATTACGTAACTAAACTATAGTTGTCTAAATAAAATTGTTGAACTAGATAATTGTAATTAAAGGATTTCACAAACATTTGATTGGTTTATTGTCTTTTATAAAGGAATAGTCTTGTTGATTGAATTGGATGCATACATAAATTACTATAAGGGTGATAGTTATTGATTATTAGTACATGCACAAGACTTGTATGTACTAGCTACACATGCATATCTTGTACATATACACTAGTATGAATGAGTTTCTTGGCTTACTTACTAATAATGATGGTTATTTGTTATAAATGTGTGAACCATGTCTCTTTTCCCTTATATCATAAAATACCTTAACTTCGGGACGAAGTTTCTTGAAGGGTGGGTGTATGTAACAACACTAGTTAATTAGTTGCATAGGGTTATCAAGTAAAGTTAATTAAGTAATTAACTATCTTAATGTGTATTAGTTAAGTAATGATTAACTATTAATAAATTAATTAATTAATTAACTAATTAATTATTTTGATTAATTAATTAATTGAGTACTTAACACAGTTAAGGTTTGGATAAAGAATTCAAGGCTTAATAACTTTAATTTATTTATGATAAGACTTTACGTATGATAGGGGATAAGGTAGTAAACAAAATTTAATTTATTTATTATAAGAATTTATGTATGACAGGGGAGAATGAGTAAATGGGGGGATAAGGTGGGTGGCCTTAAATGATGGAGGAGGCGGTGAATGGGGGATATGACTGGGCAGAGGCCTTTGGGAGATGGATTATGAAAATTGGGGGAGAGGAGCATTATTGGCAAGAGGAGGACTGTATTTTATGGTTTTTGTTTTTGGGTATTTTGAGGTTTGGAGTTTTGGGAGGAATGTTACAGGGGGTACCAGGTTGCTCGAAGTTTTGGGCTCGGGGGATAGGAATCCTCATGGAATCCTGGAGCTAGGGAGCCGGATAGGTTGCTCCTAGCTGGCTGGGTGGTTAGTCGGTTTTGAGCAGGGTTTGGTTAGAGCATCAGGCAGAGATTGGACAGAGCAGTAGGGAGGACAACTAGATAAGCAGGAATTTAGCATCAGGCAGAGGTATTTTTATTTCTGAATTTGCTGAGTTATGTGATGATTATGTAATTTATTTTCATTTTGTGGATAAATTTAATTTATGCTGAATATTATATGCTTATATGATGATTAATGAATTACTTATGCATTGAAAGAAATTTTATGTTTAATTGTATGAATTTTATTAGGCTTTGTTAATTTCTGGTTCTTATAGGGGCTGAGCTCCCTTCCCCGAGGGAATTCCCTAAGGTAGGGGTGTCATATCCCTTTAACACCCCTTTCCATTTGGATATGTTGTTATGCTTTGGTGGGGTTGCTTTTTGGACCTGTGTCCATTGATCGCCTTTCAAGATCTCCACCTCCTCCTCGGCCTTCCTTTTGCAGTGTCGAAAAAAATGTCTGTAGCCATGGGAGTACCTACATTTAAATGGGAGTTATTCATAACCCAATGCTTGGATGTGAGACCAGTCTGCGAACTTTAGTTGTATGGCTTCTGGGAGCCCCACCTCCAGATCGACTTCGACGCATATTCTTGCACATGAATATTGTTCTTTTCGGTCTTCTTTGTTGATGTATTTTACAAGAATATTTCCAATGGATTCTAGAGACTTTGGATTCCAACAATGCAAGGGTAAATGAGGGAGGCACACCTAGACTGGAACAACCAAAGGCACATCTTGCATCAGATCAAAATGTGGAGACCATTTGTTCAGGTATAGGCCCTGAGGGCCCATAAAATATGTTTTTTTCCGGAAGATGATATTTCTGTCTTCTAGACTGTCAAAAACAAATACGAAGAATCCCCTTCCTACAAGGTGACTTATGATGCCTTCCTTTACTAGAGGACTCCAGTTCCTTTGCAACCACGCATCTATGGATTTGGGAGAGGGACATAAGCATGTGAACTGTCTAATGAGCCCCTATTTAGCTAAGGTCAGAGTAGATCGACAGGTTTCTTCTGCTGGGAAGGGGACTGAAGGAATATTGTCTAGTTTTTAAACAAATTCCTGGTGCGAATCTGAGGCAGGGCATTTTCTATTGGTCGCGACCAGCTTCCTGAACGCATCTATCTCAGGTGGGAGAGGGGGTGAGGGAGTCTCGGGGCCCCCTCCTGGGGCCATGGTGTGGGAAGGTAGAGAGGGGGCGCACCAGGACACGATGCACATGCGGGGTCAGAAGGGAAACTTGAAGTATTATGTATTATTATTAATACATGTAATGCTTTATTATTATTATTTACTTTATTATTTTATTATGGTAAGTATTATTTTATTTTTGATTAATTAATATTCAATCTATTATTAATTATTAATTAATATTTAATTTATTATTAATTATTAATTAATATTTAATTTATTATCAATTATTAATTAATAATTATTTTTTTATCAATTAATAATTATTTTTTTATTAATTAATAATTTATAAAAAAAAAATTTAAAGTTAGAAAATTATATTGAATCCTGCAAAAGATGAAGATTACAACGGTCTATCTTGCATGTTTGGACGTGGCAGCATTGCCTTGATGGGAAACCAATGCTACCACATGGCCACAATCTACATGTAAAACTTGCAGAATGGTAAAATAGGATTATCTACATTGCCACGGAGGGCATAGTTTCTGACTGCTAGACTAAGACAAATAAAAACCAATACCAAACTGGCCAAAACTGGGTGGCCTCGCATGGCCAAAGAAACAAAACTAAAAACATAGAATGAGGGAGACTGAACTAGAATCATAATTAAATAGTTCCAGGGTCGAACCTTTGCCCCACGAAATCCTGGTGACCTGCAAATTGTCTTTGTCAAGCTTATCTCTATCCGGGATAACTTGTTTGAGGTCCTGCAGGAAAGTCATCGGGAGATCCACATGATGCCAACGCTTGATTTCCTTTCTCTGCAACTCATTAATGGCGATATTGACATCCCCTAATCCACACTTGAGGTCCTCCAAGGACTCCTCGAGAGCTTCTCTTTATGCACATCAGAAGCAAGCTGAGGAGAGCGGAGGGGAAAGTGGAGAGTCGAAGGAGGGGGTGGGGTAGTCGGAGGAGGGAGCTAAAGGAAAAGGATCAGTGGAGGTGATGGGAGGTGGAGGAGGGGAGTGGTGAGGGGGAGAAGGTGGAGGTGAAGGGTGACAAGGAGGGGAGGGACGAGGTGGAGCGAAACCAAGGGAATTTATGAAACTGTCGAACCATTTGATTCAACATGCAAAGGGATTCAAAAGTGGGGAGAGGTTCGAGGTACTTTCTCGAGTTGGTTTAGAAGGAGTGGGAGCTACAATGGGCTTCAGGTTGGGGACGCCTTCGGTTTCCTGGGGAGAGCCACTATCGTGTGCAACCCTTCCTCTGGCCACATACCAGGCTGCTCCTCGCTTCTATTTTCCCTTAAGACGAGGCATAGAAACTCCTTCAGGAATGATCCAAGTGGATATTGGTGGCCACCCACCTATTCCACTTGGATCCCCACCATTTCTTCTTTCCATTTTTTAGTTTTCGCATAGTTTACTATTTTTAACAGTTTTTTTCGGGTCCTGAACTTCTGGGGCCATTTTGAGGCCCTAAACAATGTTTTTTTGGGTATGTTTCTCTCGAAAAATACCATCTAACGATGCTATTTTGTCTTGATCGTTGTAGGCCTCATATAGATCTTTCCAATGAGCTATCATACGCCTAAAACGAAGATCGTATGAAAAAGTTACGACCCCGGGAAGTTGATGCACCAACTTACCCAAACGGGGCCCACATGACTTTTGGCGCTTCATCTCCCAGGGTTAGGTTTTTGGATGTC
>ML780958.1:1170948-1233429 GCA_009831015.1 Picea engelmannii | reverse complement strand
GGCCATGAAATCTTGAATGAAGCAATAGATTGAAATACAGTTAGAGACAAAAAAAATTGGATTTCACACAAAAATATAATAAGGGTTCCAAGTACACACTGCATCGAGGTATGTGTTTACTGATTTACGTGAAGCATATTTATGCTATTTTCCAGAGTTATTACATGAGTGGTTATTAAGGTTGAACAATACCCAGCCGACTAATCAAATTAGGCTAGTAGAGTGGACTACTGAAAATATTGCGTGATTGGAAAGGGTTAATAACAAATTCACGCGTGCAATTGATTTCTGATTAGATAACATTACTGCGGGGTTTATCGATGAGTTTGTAGTAGATACAACGATGTCATATACTGATACAAAGCATGATTTCTTAAGGGGACCTAAAGGGAGGTACATTAGGTCTCTTTACATGTTGATCAAAATATTATTACATGATAAAGGCGTGATGACCATGGAATGAGACAGTTAAATCACTCTTCATGCATGGAGGAGTTGTGGGAAGCACTAAGGAAGATCTAAGGATGGATAAGGCTCTAGATAATAGTCAGAAGAAGGAAGAAATGGACCCCATAATGATGTATGATGAACATACTAGGGAAATCATAAGGAACGCGGGTGTGATGCACAACAGATGTCCCTACCAGTATAAGACAAATACTAAGAAGAGGGAAGTAGTCGAGCGAGAGGGCTTGGACAATGATGAGGAAGAGGTAGAGGATCTTCATGCCACAAGGAAGATTGAGGATATCTTTAATGCCACATATGAGAGGAAAAAGAAAGTTCATGGGTCTGGTGCATAGTAAGGATATCCATTCCAGATTTGAAATAGTGTGGAATCCATGACCCCATGTGGGAATAATACATATGAAGAAGAAAAACAAGTTAACCACCAAGTGATTAGTCATAGAATAATTTTTACAAGACGTGGGTCTAGTAGAAAAAATACAAGTTCAACAAGTAGAATTCAATTATCTACACTGCGTGGAGGTGGTAGTTCAAAACATTTCACAATTGTAGGACAATATCCAATTATTAGGTTACCAAAGTTCTGAGGGGATGGGTTAGATGATCCAAAAAAGATTTTTTTCATATGCAAGAAGATATGGTTAGTAAATAAGATTAAAGATTAAGATACAAAGGTTTTACAATTGGAAATCACATTTAGAGATTGTGCATTAGACAGGTACATGGGTCTTGCAAAAAATAATCCAATGGGAACACCTACAACTATAACAGAGGTGAAGAGGAAATTAATCGATGAATTTCAAAAACCAAGCTCAGAAGACTAGTTTGTGAATGAAATGATAGAGATTAAGCAGAAACCAGGAGAATCAATCTAGGAAGTGTACCAGAAGTTCAAGAGGATAAAAGGTAAGTTAAAGTAAACAATTAATCATACACATCATAGACATTTGTTTGTTAATTATTTGTTTCCACACTTTAAGTATCCTTTGATAAAGTAGAAATTCCAAACCCAGGGTGACGCTCTATGTTGGTTATCTCTATTCCTTTATATCGTTTAAGTCATTGAACCAGGGTTCTTGTCTTTTGGGTTTTCAACAAAGCCTCTAAAACTATCAATAGTCCTTGTGAACCAGAAGGCAACACAAAACACAGAATGCACTGCGCAGTCTCACCCAAGAGAGCTTTAATGGGTGGCTACAAGACTCAGGTGTTTACATCCTAGGATTGAGTATGAGATATGAGAACTCGACCATTGAACCATTATTATAATTGGTAAATGCAACATAATAGTATTCACGACTATGCAGTAACTTTAGAAACTTAATCGCTTAATAGCGCGGCCATATTTCATAGGTAATATAATAAATCATTCATTCATTAAGAAAAAAAAATAACTAATGGAAAGAGGATAAAGATATGCATGCATTCATCAAATTACACAGATATTACTATGGTTCACCCCCTCTTGGGCTACGTCCACAAAGATTTGGCTCTTGGTTCTTTTATTATGGTAGTTCTGCATCTACAGCGGCATGCGCTTACAACACTCCTCGGATGGGTGATATCTATATGAGGCAAAGTAGATCACACCTGACTCCTCATCCTGCAATCTAATCCTCAAGATATACATTCTCTCCTCTCCTCTAGCTCAACATCTTACAAAATATCTCATACAAAAAAATATTACCTATCGCATCCGCTCATGCGTAACTACTCTGTGCCAAACACTACAAAAACATGAATACTAACTAAATCAGAATAAATAAAAACTCCTTGAACCCTTTATAATACCTCAATATTGGTATTTATACATATTTGACTCTTCATCCATTACAATACATTACCAAAACCCTAATCCTATTGATGTTAGGTCTTCCTCTCATGCGCGTGTTGTTCTTCCTTCCAGTTATCGCTTTCCTTGTGCACGCTTTCTTGCATGTGTGCGTGATGTGTTTCCTTCCAACTATTTCTTAACTCTCTACACACATTCTTTCCCCATGATCATCCTTCTTTCCACTTCGGCCTACTTCCAATAGGCCCCCAACACTGACATGTGGCTTGTCCCGAGACACCTAATCCTTCTGAGCTTCCTCCATCTCCTTGGTGATCGTCTGGAACTTTTACTTGATCTTTGTTGTTTATCTTTGCACCTGCACAGTCTTCTCCTTGATTTTCTCCACTACCTGAGATGCAAGTTCATCACTAACCAATTCCATGCATTATTACTGGGTTTGTGCTATCTGTGTTTTGGCTTCCTCTTCTTGTGCCAGGACTTCTGCTACTCACTCTTGAGATTGTTCCATTTGATTCTGTCACTCTTGATTCTGGGTTTATGCAGTGATTAACTCTTCCTGCAATCTCTTCATGTCCTGTGATGCTTTGACGCATTCTGTGATTGGTATTGTATTTTTCTTATTCTTGAGCTCTTGGATCATGATGTTTATCCTTCCTTCTTCCATGTCTCACTGTTGGACCTATTGATCCTCCTCCAACTTGGTCCAAAGTTGTGTTTCTTTATCAAACAAGTCAAATATTGTGCTAACCTACTACTCTATCCCCTACAATTGTGTTGTTACTTCCTTTTCTCCTTGACTGCTGGTGGAGTGGTTGGTATGAGCTTCTCTTGGAGATTCTCGATCTCCTTCTGATATTGATCAATTACCTCTATAATCTGATCAATCTTTGCTACTGATATGATTTCATCACTCTACGTGGCCTGTGGAATCTTATCATAAGTTTCTGCCACTTTCTCCTCCAATCATTTTATGTGCTCCCTTTCCTCCTGGATCTCAGATTTAGCCTTCTCATATACTATTTCTAGTGCATCCCGCTTCTTTGTTGCCCGCTTCAATTCAATTAAGTATCTTCATGTGCGAGACTATAACTCGTGGTTTATGATCACTTACAACTTGTGTAGCACCACTGATGGTATCCTTGTCAACACAAGTTGGATTTGGATTAAGTCCTTCACGGGTGTCTGCTCCACAATTTTGTCCATGCGCAACATACTAGGGTTGATGTGGAATGTTACATGTGGCTGGAGTATTGCTTGGACTAACTAACTCTTATTCTTCTTCTTGCACTCTTCCTTCTATCTATGGTGTTGATGGTTTGATTCCCCTGCTGCTTTTTGTTGTCTCTTCTCCAATCTGCTTGATGAGTTGTCGCTTGTCTTCCAAATCCTCTTGGGTCTTATCCCTGTGGCATGAAACATGGTCAAGGTCCTCAACTAGACAATACTAGACCATTTGGGCTATCATCTCCCCATCATCATCTGTGATTGTATACTCTAGTGGTTTTCGTTGTGCCTTTGATTTATTGTGCTTACCTCTTGTCTCCGTGGTTGGTCTCTTATTTCCCCCTAGTTCCTGTGTGTTTGGATTTGGGGCGGTCTCCTACGCTCCCTCAGCTTGTTTCAACTATCCCTTGGTCAACTTTGTACTCTCCCTCTTCCCCTTCTGGGTCTTTGTCTTCTCTGTCCCTTCATCTCTCTGTGTTGCCTTGACTTGGCCCGTTCTTGGTCTCTTGGGCACTTGGATTTTTGGAGGCTGTGTTTCTCCCTACTCTTCCTCTTCTTTTTTTGTTCTTTAGGGAACTTCGTGGGTAATGGTTGGGATCCTCCATTCATCATCTCATTCACTGATTACCATGTCAATATCACCCTCAGTGATGTAGTAGCACATATGTAGCCACTGTTTATCCAGATCCTTCCTTGCATGTATCCACATTTTGTGTTGTGTGGCCTGGAAATTGGAGATGTTTGCATATCGTGTGACAACTTCTAGTGTGATTATCCACATATTGGATATGGATTACTGTAGGTCACGCAGATACCCCTAAAAAATGGATCGGTTCTCCTTCTTTCTGCTTGAGTCTGGTCTGTCTCTGAGCAACAAATACCTTGCTCCCTGATTCAACTTTGATCTGTTACAAAAAACTACATGCCTTTTCTCATTCCATCCCATGAAGGCTATTAATGTGATCAACCATGAGTAGTGGAACTCTGTGCCTAGGTCCTACATATCCTTGCAGTCATCCAGGAGCAAGTTTGATAGGTACGATGCCCAAATCATTGAGGTGACTTTTGCGCATTGGGATACAACTGCAACAACTCTAGCTGGGACTTCCTCCCTGTGACATTTTCTCAGCAGATTGCAGGCTAATATTTTCATGCCCAATTGTGTGGTTGTCGTTGATCCTATTGATAATGATCCCTCTTTTCCCCATGTTGGTTCCATACTTCTTCTTCATATCCTCTGCTAGTGATTTATCCTTGGTTTTTTCATCCAGAAACAACACGGGATCCATACCTTGAATTGGTAACCCTATTATTTTCACAATACGCTCAACGGTTATGGAGACGGGCTTGTCCAGCCATATGTCCCTTCCATGTATGACTCCTAATAGTTGTTTGACGCAATTTTTGGGTATTGGCCTCTGCCAAAATGTGGTAGGTCCAAAAGACGTAAAATTATCATTTTCTCCAACCAGGTTACCTACTGGTATGGTTGGTTGATTGATTCTCCAACTCGATTTGTGCCCAAAGTTTGTAGAAAGACCCTCTTCGCAAGTTACGTGAACTTGTATTCATTTTCTACATCATGGTCTGATTATTTTAGCTTCCTAAGATGATCAAGTAGCTATGGTCCTACATGTACCCCAGCTGGTATGCGTGGTAGAACACTTTTGACTGTTGGTTTCTTGTGAGGTGACCTTGATATATGTATCTTCTCTTTCTTTTGTTGTGGTTCTTGCCTCTAAGTTCCAGCAACATCTAATTTCTCCTCTGTATACCATTCCAGCCAAGCCAAGCCAAGTTGAGACATCTTCACCCTTCTCCCCAGCTGGGTGGTCTGAGATGGTCATTTGAGACTCGTCTAGCTCAACTGTTGTTGTTGACTTCATTGTTGTGCCATTGAATTTCAGAGCTTCCACTATATTCTCTAGTGGCATATCCTTCAGGATTTTCATTCCCTAGTTCTATGGCTCATGTACTTCCACTGGTATCTCCGGACTCATGCCCTCTTGTGTTGGTTGTTGGATTTCTTCGAGGATAGTTGTAGGGTTTACCGGTGTTGTTCCTAGATATGGGATTTCATCGACATTGACGATCTCCGATGGTTTTTTTTCACCTTCTTCCTCTTGTCGTCGTGACCTGGTCTAAACTCTAGTTTTCACGATGGTCTGGCTCGCTTCTGCTTTCTTGGGCGGTGCCATGGCAGTGAATATAAATTTCCTGTTGGACATGAATGGTCTTTGTGGTCTCCATGAACTCTTTCTATGTTCTTTAGCCTATGTCGCTCTCTGTCTGTTCTCTCTTCATGAATATACTATTGGTTCCCGCATCCATGTGTTGTATGGATTTCTCATGAAGCTTGTCGAGGATGCTTCCTTGATTATGGGTTTAATGCACCTTGATTATAAGCTCAATGCATCTCCGATGGTTTCATACTTGCCATTACAATTTCTTTGTTGTCTCTATTTGATGCGATTAATGTGATGTCCCATTAGTCCTTTTGGTCTTTTAATTCCTCTTAACGTTGTCTTGTCGTACCATTTTTTTTTACTTTCCTTTTCCCACTTGCTTCCATTTTTTCATCGAATCGTTGTCCTTATCCTCACTGAATTTGTGTTTCTTAGTTCGTGTAGCCTTTCTACTTCTGGCACACTGCGCCCTCTTTGGTTCTTTTTCGATATATTGTTTTTTTTTTTTTTACTGTGCGGTGGATGGTCGATTGTGCTTGTATAGCTTCAGTCGACTCCCATTGATCATTCCTCTAAGTTCTATTCCTGATAAATATCATAACTATACTTCTCCTCCATCTATGACAGATTTTACTTTGTATGGTCCTAACCAATGCATTCTTAAGTTTCTTGGGTGCTGTAACAATTTGTTGGCATACATCATTACTAGATCTCCTTCCTTGAACATTTTCTTCTTGATGTTTCTATCCTTCCAAAATTTATCTCGTGTTTTCTGAACTTGTTGGTGGAATCCTTCCAAGATTCGATCTTCCTCCATGGTAAGTAATTGATTCATTATCTCTTGTATTGTGCCTCATTATGCCATTTGTGTGATCGCTGCTACGCGCAAGCTTGGTACTAAAAATTATAATGGCACCAATGCTTCTTGGCCATAAACCAATTTAAATGGATTGTGCCCTGTCAATGTTTTTCATCCAGTCCTGTATGCCCATAATATTTCTTGTACTTTGAGGTCCCATTCATCCCCGTTGGCGTTGTAAATATTTGTCAATGTGTTCTCCAAGATTTTCTTGAATGCTTCCACTATGCCATTTTCCTGTGGATGATATGGTGTGCTAGTATGATGATGGACTTCAAATTCTTCAGTCATAGAATTGATGGTATTGTTTATGAAGTGCGTGACTTGGTCACTCATCAAAAATCTTGGGCACCCAAATCACGTAATGACTTGTTCAAATAGAAAGTGCGTTTTTGTTTCTACACTGTAATCTTTTACTGGTGCGGCTTTCGCCCATCTTGTAAAGTATTCTCTCATAGTGATAATGTAACTTTATTCTGTTGTTTTTGTTGGTGGGTTGATTGGTCCCATAAATTCTATATCCCACTTGTCAAATTCCTTTAATGTTACTTGTGGTCGTAATGGGATCTCATCTCTTCTATTGGTTTTTCCTACCCTTTGAAAAACATTGCATGCTTGGCAGTACTCCTTCGAGTCTCTATGAATCATTGGCCACCAAAGTCCTGCATATAATACCTCCTACATGGTATCTCTATATACATAATGACCTTCTTCTATTCCTTCATGGGTTTCTGCTAAAAATCTTGGTATTTCATTCTTTAACACGTATCTTCACAAGATGCTATCTGTGCCCATTTTGTATAGGTGTCCTACAATTAGTTGATAGTCGGCTGCATGGACTACCAGTTTTTTCTTCTACGTTGTGTTATATTTTTTCAGCGTGGTATCTGTACTCAAGTACTAAATGATATATGTGAATTATTCATCAACAATATGTACTGATAATAACTAGGCATCTAGAAATTTGTCTTCTAAATTCATAGGCTCTTCTCCATTTGTGACCCTTGATAGGTGGTCAGGTCCTGCATTCAATTTTCCTGGTTTGACTATTACTTCAAAGTCAAATTATTGAAATAGTAGTAATCATCGAAAAATTCTCCCCCTCAACATTGCCTTATTGACTAATTATTTCATGGTTAAGTGATTTGTGAATATATTAAAGTGTTTTCCCCATAAGTAATGTCGAAACTTTTGAAGTGTGTAGACCATAGCTAGGCCTTTTCTTTCATTTGTGTTATAGTTATGTTTGGAGTCTAATAACTTTCTGCTCATGAATGTTATTGGGTGATCTAAGTCTCTCACTCCTAGTTGTGCCAAGATAGCTCAAAGTTATATGGTTGATGAATCTACATGCACGTGGAATGTCTTCTCCCAGTCTGGAAATACTAATATCGACGCAATAACCATATTTTCCTTCAAGGTACCCAAACCATGTTGACACTCGTCGTTCCATTGAAACTGTGTATCCTTTCTTAGTAGATTTTCCATTAGTGTAGTGATCTGCACATATCATTTTATAAATTTCCTGTAATAACCTATGTGTCCCAACGTCGCTCTTAGCCGACAGACTTTTTTTGGTGGTGATAAGTTAACAATGACGATGATCTTTGCAAGATCTACTAGTAAACCTTGTTTTCATACTATATGGCCTAATGGTATCCCAAACGGTGTTCAAAATATACATTTCTTTATGTTTAGTGATATCTGACACTGTCTGCATTTTTCTAGCATTAGGCGTAAGACTTCTACATGATTTTTTAACAAACTATAGACTATCCAATCATCTAGGTATCCTTCAAGAAATTGTTGGATGAATTATTTAAATGTTGTGATGACCACTCTAGAGAATATTGCTGGTACATTATTCAGTCCAAACGGCATGACTGTGTACTCATAAGATCCCCATTCTATTGCAAACGTGGTCTTGTATCTATCCTCCTGTGCTATCTTAATTTGATGGTAGCTTGAGAATCCATCAGTGAATGAGTAAGCTTCATGTCCTCCCACATTCTCTAACACCTCATCTGTGAAAGGTGTAGGGAAAGGGTCATGTAGGCATGCATCGTTCAACTTCCTTAAGTCGACGCATATCCTAATCCCTCCTTATTTCTTATCCTGTACTACCATCGGGCTTATCCATTCTGATTCTTTGACCGGTTATATGATGTTGGCTTCGATCATCCTCTCAATATCATCTTTGAATATTTTTTTTGTATATGGGGTTCAGTCTATATGGTTGTTGTCTAATCGATCTTCATATCTCCTAATTCTCCTTATATACCCTTCATCTCTGTAAAGGTTGTGGGAAACAAGTTGTTGTATTCACGCAACAACTCTGTGATGCTTTCTACTATTTGATCATCCCAGTAGTCTCCAATGATGGCCATTTTGGGATGATCGGTTGTCCAAATATTGACTTTATTTACTTTGATCGATGTGAAAATGAATTCTAATTCTATTGGTGTACCTTCCATGTCTCTTTCACCTTCTACCTCTTCAATCTGAATATTGCGTGGATCCTCTTCATCTGGTGCTTCCTCTTGCACCCGATATCATGACAAGAGTTCATTAACTATCTTTTTATTCCATTGTCTCTCTTCTGTGATAACTTCTATATCTTGCTCTTTGATAAATATTACTCCTCTTATCTGTTTTAGAGATACATCTATGTTGTGGTTTCCATGTTCGAATGAAAAAGTGATGGTAAAATTCTATTGCAATGTTGTCTGTGTCGCAGTTATTTTGTGCAACTCTTGTTCCATATACCAGTTTTCTGGTATGCCCTTTAGAGTGTGTCTGAAGTGATGACGCCATTCCTATAGTGGTGTCATTTTCCATAGCATTCTACATGCCTCCAAGTGTTCCGTTGGTGCCTCATGTCCATCATACTTCTACTATTTATTATTTTTTTGTTCTGCGCCAAACCTTATGTGCAGTAACCTTTTACATTGATAACATTCTATGATGGTATCCTTGTCCACACCCCACCATATTCCAGGTGTGGCATTGAGTGCTAGATTAAGTTCTAACAGTCTCTGGTTGCGTCTTCATACTATGTCAAGAATTTTTCCAAATCTTTTATTCCATGGAAACTGGGTGGTTCTCTGATTTCTGTGCCTACCCATCTTGTTGTGTAGTCTATTCTTTCAAATCTTCTCATGGATACTTCATGTAGCCTTTGCTTCTGGTTGTCTAAACTGGTGTTTGAGTCTGTTTCACATGAAGTAATGCTCTTCCAACTGAGTACCCCATCTGTAGTTGGGTTTGTGTAATCCTCATCGTGCGCAGTTGTTCTGTACAACTGGTCAATTTCCTATAGGTATAGGCAAGTAGGTTCTACAAACCACTCCCCTTCGGATGGATCTAATGTTGTGATGACCCTCTATTCTCTTGAATCAAATGTCATTATCTGAGTTTTCAAACGCCCAATCGAGACCAAGTAATGTTGGGTAAAGTGTTGTGTCATCCGCTATTTCAATAACTTCAAAATCTACTTTAGTGTGTACTCCATATAGGTTGAATTTCACTCCTTTCAGTCTACCTATTGGCAGGACTCTATGTTGATTTGCTAGTTTCAATTGAATAGGTGAGTATCCTAATGTTGGTTCTCCCATGAGTTACCATGTTTTCTTTGGTAATACATTAACCTCAGATCATAGATCTAGTATGATGTCTCCCATATTGAAATCCCCAATATTAACATTCAATATAAACTCCCTACTTGTTCTTCTTCTTGTGTGTAGGTGATTAACTTTTTTTGGTTCTAGATTTTCTTTCGTCTCCTTGCTACATTTTTCTAGTATGTTTTGCAATATTTTCATAGATGATGGATCACTTAACACCTTTACACATGATTGAAAAAATCCTTTGATGGTACTTACTTGTCCCATGGGTTGCATCTCATTGGTATGATCCAATGATGGTGGCATCTCATATTCTGGTGCTTCCTTGTTCTATTGTGCATTTGAATTCAATTCCATGTCCCCCTTCTAAAATTCTTGTTGGGATTCCTTGAATATCACCTTCTCCTTTTATGCATCGAACTATTTCCTTGGTTCTGCGTTCTTCTTTACCCATTGTTTTTGTACTAGTTCCTGTCGAACTATGTCATTTCCTATTTTAGTTCCTCTGCAAATAATGATATTGATGTTTTGTCCTTCATCCTTTACTTCGGCTGAGATTCACTAAACGTTTTGGTTGTTCCCCTCTTTTCCTAGATCTTTACTAGTAGTGTCAGACATTCTTCCCTTTCATGATCTGATGCATGAAAATACATACAAGTTGTTGGTTGAAGTAGGCATTCCCTTGTATAGTGTCCCAATTTTTGACAATTGTGACATACTATTAGTCCTCTACCTCGTTCAAAACCTCCTCTGGCTCATCCTCCTCCTCTATAACCTACTTGATATCCTCACGGTGCGTTATACTAAGAGTCCTGATTTTACTGCTTGGTATTTTACTGGGGTTGTGTCGTATTGTACTGCAGATGCGCATTATTGTATGGTGTTTGTGTAGTATTATATTATTGCTGCAAAGTGTTGTATGGATTTGGAACTTGATTAAACTGTGGCATTGCTTTACCATTCATCATTTTTACCTGTACTCTATATGTGTCTGATGTCCTTTCTCATATCAACTCCATAGTTCTACAATATTTGTCATCATGGCCCACTGACTTGCAAAAGGTTCAATATGATCTCTATAGGATTGTCTGGTGTTTATGGATCATCACACAATGATAAGGGTCGTTACCCGATTTCTTGTAGATTTTTCACCATAGTCCTCCTGGTGGTAACGGATTTGGCATTCCTATTTCCATACACTATGTGAACATTGGGCATTCATTCTTGTGGTTTCCTTTTGTCCTACATGTGGTACACCAAACAACTTCTAGTTTATCGTTGTCCTTATTCTAGTTCAGCTGAAACATTAGATTCTTCAAATCTTCTTTTAGCCATTACAATACATTACCAAAACCCTAACCCTATTGATGTTAGGTCTTCCTCTCATGCGCATGTTATTCTTCCTTCTAGCCGTTGATTTCCTTGTTCATGTTTTCTTGCATGCATGCGTGTTGTGTTTCCTTCTAGCTATTGCTTCACTCTCTGCACTCTTTTGTTCCCCACAATCATCCTTCTTTCCACTTTGGCCTGCTTCCAACACTCTACAAGCAACATTACAGTTAGAAGAAAACCAGTACAATCATAAATATCCAATTGTGGAAGAACTAAAGAAAGATTTGAAACAATTAACATTCTAGTCGAATCATAACAAGGGAAAGGAGAAAAGAGAAGATGTATGGTGTACAATATGTAGGAGATAAGGCCATCATAATAATGAGTTTCCATTATTTGTACAATATATTGGAGTGGGTATGCCAAACCGTTTATCATTAGGAGGACCATGGTGTGAGATTTGAAAAACACATGGGCATGATCCCTATTATTTCACCCTAATTCATAAGTACAATACAATACCGAATATTACATTTTGTAACTTTTGTAAGTTAGTTGGACACAAAGACAAAGATTGTAGAACCTTGGAGATGATGAAATAAAGGATTGCAGATACATACAGGGTGCAGGTTGAACATGAAACATGAACATTTGCGCAGAAGTCATAGTACAATAACATGAACATTTGAACATGAAACATGAACAACCACAATATAATCCCTCATAGAATTTTCAAGAATAACCATAGTACAATAATGTGCAACAGTTTGGAGCACAACCGTAATAGTGTGCAACACCACCATAGTACAATAATGCATAGTCGTAGTATAATCAAGGACCACAGTATAACACACCGTGCAGAGATAATCAAGGAAACATAAGAGTCTTGAAAGGAGGAGGTCGTGGAGGTAGAGGCCTTGTATGAGGTCGAGGACCAGTAGTTTGTCATAACATTTAGAAACTAGGGCACCATGAAAGAGACTACCCAAAGCCTCTTGCGACATGTATGTATTGACGTACATTATACCATGAAACAAAAGAGTGTCCAACACTTTTGATAAATAAACTAGACAAGAGGAGTCAGACTAATCATAATGTGCAATGGATCATGGTGGAAAACAAAGAAGAGGATGAGAATATGATTAACATAGTTTCTAGACATGGAGCTAAGACCAAAGAAGATGAAACCAAGAAGGATCAGGACCAGTACGAGTGGGTAAGGAAGAATAGAATGCCTGAACAAAATTTTGATGTGTGCAAAGAGAAATATATATTTAGAGAGGATAGGAAAGAGATTCAGAAAGAAAATATTATGTCTACTTCAGGGACTAAACCATAAGATGAGATATGCATGTATGAAACTCCTTCATTATTTGATAAAACTAATCAAGGGAAGTCTTAAAACTAAGTAATTAAATTAATAAACATTTTGGGGTCATGTGTGAAATTTTTGACTAATAAAAATTGCATACAAGTACTGTCGAATATGTTAGAACAGTGTAATCCTAGGGAAGAAGGGGTAAAAAGAGTAAATCAGTTCTGTAAGAAGAGAAGAACTAGAAGAGAATTTAGATTGAATGCCAAAATAGGAGAATTCAATATGGGGGATATCATACTATACCTAGGATCTAAATTCAATGTTCTTCCAAAGAAGACTTGGGAAGCTACGGGAGAACCTCAACTGGGTTACTCACCTATTCAATTAAAGTTGGAAAATCAGTACAGAATGGTGCCAATTGGTAGGTTGAAGGGGATTCCAATATATTTGTATCATGTGCGCACCATGGAAGACTTTGAGGTCATTGACATAGTAGATAACACTTTGCCATATCCAACACTATTGGGTCTGGATTGGGATTTTGATAAACAAACTATTATTAACTTGAAGTCAAGAAAGATGATATTTGAATTGGGGGAATATAGAGTTATTGCACCATTGGATCCCTGAGAAGGAGGAAGGTATGTGGAACCTGTGAAAGACAATATTCTTATAGAATATGTGAATCATATATACAAAACTACCACACACGAATAATATTATAGCAACCCAATTGCAAGTGGTGTTGGTGCAATTATATGTTCAATATATTGCAATGATTTAATATGTCAATTCGGTTTTGTAATCAATAGAGTTGATTCACTATATGTGACAATAAATGATAAGATCCTATGTATGATGCATGTAGCCTACATAAGAAAAACTCCAAAACCAATGCTCTGTTTCAAAATCTTCAAACAATATTCTTCACACAGTTTAAAAACCAGAAAGAAAAACTCATAAAATAAACCTCAATAAGCATGTGATTTAAAGAATTTTGCTCAGGTAATGAATATGTTCATTTACAAGCTCATGAAAGGGAAAGATGAAATTTGACTATGTTTCCTTTAGAAACTAATTTAACAACAATCTGTTATTAACACTCTGCACATTCTTAAAAGGAAAATCATTCATAACCTAATAAATCATAGAAGAAATACTAGGTGTAGTGAGATACTCCATTATAGGTTCATGTAGGGTGAGAGATGGAGATCTTAATTCTCCCTAGATTTGCAATATAAAAACAAAAATTAAAGCATTCAATATAACAAATGATTGTCCACATAGACACACAAAAATAAGAAATATTTACTTATAAATATATGTTGCAATCAGAAATGCTCACTCACTCAAAATTAACACAAATTTGTTTTGTGTTTTGTTAAATGATTTACTGAAACACAATATAAATAAAGTTAGATGCTATGATAAAAAACATATAATTGTTTTAACCACACAAAAACCATAATTATATTCAGACAAATATACATACAAGGAAGCTTATCTTGGTTGGGTCGGTGGGCCCTTGCCATACCAACAAGGTAGCTTTAAAAGAAACTTACAGAATGAAGTATTTGATCACACACATAGATTCCATTAATTGTAATTCATATCATTACTTCAAAAACAAGTGTACAATCAATAGTTTTCTCAAGAATCAAATCTAAATCATAACAATGCTTAATTATTTCTATGTACATATATCATCTACAAGGCCTTCTCTTTTAAAGAGAAACAATTGTTACAACCAAGACCTAGATATAACATCAAATGATTGCATACATATTACAATTGGTTGATATAACATTTTTCATGGTAACAACTTCAACCTCATGACACAAAGTGAATGAGGATGAGATGTATTGTGGTATTCAATGAAAAAAATATGTTCTATCCAACAAAATCCTTGGACCCATCGAAAGAAAATTCGTTCAAACATCCATGCCTGAAGATGCAGAACTAGTACCAGACGGGCATAGCAGGAACATGAAGAGTGGTACCAGACGTGTAAATTCAAATGCAATAGTACCAGAATACCATAGAAATAGGTACTAGACAAGTACATAAATAGGTATTGAATGAGAACAACAATGGTACCAGATGAGCACATGATTCGTACCCAACGAATTGAATACTAGATGAATGCCAAAATGGGTACCAGATGAGTAGGAACTGTGTCATAAGATATTATTGATTCAACCAAGGTAGTTAGAGAGAATTTAACATCAATTATTCAATTCCAATTATTAATAAATCTCATAAATCATTATTTAAACATAGGTTACCTCATATATACACAACAATGGCTAAAACACTTGTCTTTGAATAAAATAGGCAAATGGTGCATAGGTTTGAGGTAAATTTGGTCAAGATAGAGGACAAGATAAGGTAATTGGAGGAATAAAAAAGGAGACCTAAAATTTCCCCCATGCCCAATTCATTGCATGTTCTCATGCAAAAATTGCTAATTGGTTCTGAAAAATGCTAAATTGGTGTTGTCTTCCATCCTTCCTGAATATTAATTTTCTGGTTTTATGATATCAAAATTGGAAGCCTCAGCCTTAAGTTTCGTCTTAATAACTATGGTGTATTGTATCAGGTGTAGAACCTTATTGAGCTTGGTAGAGACCTCATCATGCTCGTCATGTAACCTTCGATTATTCTCCTTCAACTGTGCATTTTATTTCTTGATGTGTTTGTCCAAAAATTTATACTCCTCCACTTCTGGCATCAATTATTCATTTTGTTTTGTAATCCTTTCAATGTTTAGTACCAACTGCTTTTTTTTCAAAGAAATGACAGGTGAAAGTGTTTCTTGTTCATTAACCTCCTCCCTGGCTTCAACTTCCTTCCTTAAATCCTTTAGATTATTTGTTACTAACTCCCCAGTTTCACTAATAGTTGCTACATGCATATCGTGTTCCTCTGGTGAAGTCGGAATGTCAACTAGATCCTCAGGAAAATAAGGAACATGAGGAATTGTCACCTATTTAGCTATTCTATGAGTGGTTATGCATGATGAACCTAATGCTTCATTGGGTTTTATAACAGGAATGGAAATTTTATCCTCAAACAATCTCCTTTTCTTATTTTTTGGCTCAGATATGGGGATTGGAATTTGTTTTCCCTGCTCCTTCCTTGTTTTTCTTCTAGAGGACTCAGATATAGGCACTAGAACTTGTTCTTCCTATGCATTTATTGTCTTTCTATAAGAGGATTGTGCCATAACACTCTCTTCATTGATTCTAAGTTTTTTCTTACGTTTAACTCTCAATTGAGAGATCTTCTCCAATTATCCAACCTCCTCCTAAGGTAATTCAACAATTACATCAGGAACACTATCTACAATTTCTCCTACATCACTACCACACCTTTGTTTCTTCCTTCTTTTCTCACTCATTTATGTTTTTCTTTTAGTGGAAAGTTTTGGGAAAGGTTTCTTGGTTTTGAATGATCGTTCCATGATAGGTGTAGGTGGTTCTTCTAACACTACTATTTTTCCTTTTTCCAATTTTCTATCAGACTTCAGTTAGCCAGGGCCAACAATGTCTACTTCATTACTTGGCTTCTTTATTTTTTTTTTACTGCCCCCCTTATTTCTACCTGACTCCTTACTACATTCTTCTATCACATTTTATTCCACATATTTAGAAACCTCCTCTAGAGTAAAGTTTTATGTGAAGAGTTTCTTCCAACTATTGTCTCGTTTTCTCAAACTCATGAACAACAAGTAGTTTCATCAACCCATAGTGATAGAGACTCATTTCATGCTTCTTCAAGGCATACTTTACCCCTTTGACCATTGTATTCAAACTCATCCAAATAAAATGGGGAAAATGGATTTGTGGTCCACCCTCAAAATGTAACAGTAGCCTTATGTTGGAAGATTGGTTGTTTTCATTGATGTCAACCCTAGCCATTAGATTTTGGACCCCACAGTTGATTGAAGTAGATATACATGAATGAAATAACACATATAGATAGAACATTTATGTATGGATAATATAATTCATGCCACTTCCGGTGGTATGTGGCACGTCACATGGATCCTCACGATTGACTCAGAGAAATTAATTTTTGAAGATGCCAATGTGAATTGAAGTAGTAACTGCATGTCGTCCCTAATGGTAAAAGGAAGTGTCATAAAGGGTATAAATACATCACATTATACATTATTTTTTTTACACACACAAGTTTATTAATGAAAAAGGATATATAATTCAAATTTCTGATGAAATCTGAAGTAAAGAAGATCGAATTTTAAGAGAGGATGAACTATTTTTGTGATGTGTTCTAATGTATGTTATTTAAAGGTCATCTTACCATTTTCGTTATAAATTTGTTTCTAGAACGATTAAAATGGTGAAATTCATAGGATATTGAGAAGACATATCTAGGTGCCAGTGGAAAATTTTCAACTCTTTATTCGCTATAATGTTGGAGATACCCTTTGTGGAACATAGGGTTTTTGACTAGTCCTGAAGCTAGTCATAAACAAATGTTTTGCGTAAAACAATCATAACATCTTCATAGAGAATCCAAATGAAGTGAGACCAATTTCATTGGAAAGAGTATGAGTTGTAGTTTCTTGTGTACAAATTTCAGAATATGGTGTTAAATATTGAGTGTGGGGCATTATGTACAAGTTCACTCTCCTCAATAAACCAGAATTGAACAAGTTCTACCATTTTCTCTTTAACTCCTTTTTTGGGAGGATTCAAGGAGTGAAACTTGGAGGGGTTTCAGAGAATAAATTGAGTAATATTATCTATAGGATCAGAGTATTCCAATAAGTGAACAATTGTATAATTTGAAGAAGTCTCGGGAAGCATTATCAAGTTCTATGTGATGGTTGGTTGATGGTGATAATTTAATGTAAAGTTTTATTATCTCTCATATATTCTTGGGTGGAAGGAAGGAGAAAGGATGGAGAGGTCAACCCTCTCATGATATTCGAGGATTATATCTTCCTTTTGGAGGTTTATCCCTCCCTTTATATTTGGAATTTGTAGCTACCTTTGGAAGTCATTACTTCCCTTGAAAAATAATACATGATTACTTCTTATATACTATGCATGGTGTATCGGTGTATGTCTTATACTATTCTTCATTGTTCATTGGATAGTCTTCATTATTGATTGGATATAAATTGAATGCATGATCTGATTGAACTACAAGTTAAAACATTCTAATTTCTCTAAATACTGATTCACCCCCCTCTCAGTATTTCCAACACCTTAAATGATAAAGGAAAGTTACAACATACCTCCCTTCACAGGTTAAAAACCTCTTCAAGATGAAAATCATCATCCAATATTCCTCCTTGATCCATCTCTGGGAGATGCCTTTTGTCCAATCTGGGTCTAGATGTTCAGGCTTCAAAAAATTATGACAGAGCCTCTTATCAATAATGATACCTTTGAAATATTTCTCTCTTATAGAGGGTAAACCTTTCGCTCCTGCTATGGTGGCTTCGGTGTTTTTTAAACTTATTTCTACCAAATTGACACTCTCTCCATCATAACTCTGGGTGAAGGAATGGGAGATTCCCTCATTATGTCCTTTGAATTTTTCCAGAAAAGGAACCCATCCAACCCTCTCAAACTTCTCTCTACATGCTTGGTATTCCTTCGTTTCTCTGTAAATATTGAACACAGGTTCATGCCTTTCAACCCCCATGCCATCTTAAAAATAGGTCTCAAATTAAATATAGGCAATATGATTGGGGCGAGGGTTTTGTACTAGAAGAAAAATTATGAAAACAATGGGATGGAGACAGAGTAACGAGATGAATTGGTAGTAGGAAGGAATAGAGTGGAGGTTGTATCATGTGGAATGGGTAAATAGTGATCATATGGATGGAAAAGGCATCCAAAAGAGAATTTATGAATTGAAACAAGAATTCAATGTTCCAATCATTGCAATGATGGTGAGGTAAGGACAAGTTAGAAATTATGTTGAGGGATCGCATCCATGGATAATGTGACGATCATATCCAAAAGTAATGTCACATCCCATTCACATTGTTTTTCGTAATGATTGTAGGGATGGTCGATTTGATCGAAATTCACCATCATGCAATAGTCTATGTCATAGGTTTGAATCAACAATTAAAAATGTAAGGTTATAGAAGGTGGCATAATCATAATTTTGACATCACACGAACATGAATATTCAACAAGAGATTTTCACACTGTACCAATCCTTCTCAAGTTATGATTGTTATGTCCCAAATCATATCAACAATCACTCCATCGTAACTGATTTTAAAAATAGGGGAATCAATATGAGGACTTCAGAATATAATGATAGGGAGGTTTAACAACTTAATGTAACGAAGTTTCATGAGAGTAACCATATGTTTATAAAAAAATTAATATGATTCTTAATAAAAGGAATAAAATAATTAGCTCATTCCTCCATTAACAAAAGTGTGCTTTTTCAAACAAAGAAAACATTAGGTATAGGAAAATTTTTACAAAAATTTCACCATTAGTACTGGATCACAATCTTAGTACCAGACCAACACGGGCAATCTTCTCCAGTACCACATGAACACAAGAAGTTTTTCTATAATACCATATGAAGTTTTGATAAGGCACCTAAATGTATATTCTTCAAACTACAAACAACGCACTGGTATAGGAATGTTGAAATTGCAATGGAAGTGTCATAAAATGAGGCAAAAGAATTCAATGACTGGACTCCAAGATCTATTACAAGAAGGAAAAAGTAGTTGGACAACTTCCTGTTGAGATGCATAAACCTCCTCTTTTTGGAACTAGACTAACCATTGCTTTTGCTACCACTTCAATTTATTTAGAACAAGTAAAATTCATCATGTGCAAAATTAAAGATGATTTTTTATCAATATCCTTAGAAAAATTATGATATTAAGTTGAATTTTAGGTAATACATCACATTAGTTCAAATTTTCTATCTTTAAGACAAAGGAAACAATTCATTAGCTTTTTAAAGAAAACAACTTGTCAAAACTTCCTTTTCATAATGTGTTGAACATAAACCAACCTTGTCATGTTACGAACATGACCCAACATTTTAGTATGATGAAAAAAACTGAACATTGTGACATGACGAACATAGTAACATCACAATCTGACAACCATAGTAATTTCACAACGTGTCAAACACATCCCACCATCGTAATGTGAAAAACATAGCCAATATTGGTTCAATGTGAAGAACATAAACTTGTTGTAGCAAAGTGATGAACATAGTAATCTTGCAATGTGATGAACATAGTAGTGTCACAATATAAAAGAGATAGTAACGTCATAATGTGATTAACATAGCCTCATTGTCGTAATGTGATGAATATAGCCCCACTATCATAATGTGACAAACATATCCATATTGTCACAATGTGATGAACATAGCCTTGTCATCACAAAGTGATTAAAATAGTAATTTTGCAATTTGGCGAACATAGTAGTGTCACAATATAACAAACATAGTGATTTTTCAATGTATCAAACATAACCCTATCATTGTGTTGTGATGAACATATCTCGTCGTTGTAATGTGACGAACATACCCATATTGTCGCAATGTGACAAACGAAACCTTGTCATCACAAAATGATTAACATAGTAATGTTGCAACGTGACGAACATAGTACTCTAATAATCTAATAATCATATTAATATCACAAATTTTCAAACAAAGATCTCTCCTCGAAATGTTACAAACATAGCCCCATTTTCATAATGTGATGAACATACCCATATTGTTGCAATCTGACGAACATAGCCTTGTTGTCACAAATTGATGATTATAGTAAAGTTACAATGTGACGAACATAATAGTGTCACAATCTCACAAACATAGTAATGTTGCAATGAGTCAAACATAACCCTCTCATCTTAATGTGATGAACACGGCTTGTTGTCACATTGTGACGAACATACCCATATTGTCACACTGTGACGAACATAGTCTTTCCATTACAATGTAATGAACATATTAATGTTGCAATATAATGAACATGGTAGTGTCAAAATATAATAAACATAGTAATGTCGCAATGCGTCAAACATAGCCCTGTCATCGCAATGTGACAAACATAGCCTCGTCGTGGTAATGTGGTGAACATACCCATATTGTCACAATGTTACAAACATAGCCTTTTCATCACAAAGCAATTAACATTGTAATGTTGCAATGTGACGAACATAGTAGTGTCACAATTTGACAAACATAGTAATGTCACAATTGGATGAACATACCCATATTGTCAGAATCTGATGAACATAGCCCCATCATCATAATGTGACAAACATATCGATATTGTCGCAATGTGACGAACATAGACTTTTTGTTTCATATTGATGAACATAATAATGTTTCAAGGTGAACATAGTAGTGTCACAATATGACAAAGACGATCATGTCACGATGTGTCAAACATAGTCCCACCGTCGTAATGTGACGAACATAGCCATATTGTTGCAATGTGATGAATATAGCCTAGTTGGCACAATGTGATTACCATAACCTCGTCATCCCAGTGTGACCCAAATATCCTATCATCATAATGTGAGAAATTTTCCAAATGCCATTGTCTGGAAAAGATAACCCATTGTTGCAATGTGATGTACACAACTCAATGTCACAATGTGACAAACAATCCCAACATTCTAGTGAGATTACCATTTCCCAACATCGCTATGTGATGAATATAACCCATAGTTAGACTATGAAAAATGTATTCCAACACCACATTATGTCAAACAAAAACTCTATGTAACAATGTGACGACCATAATCTTACGATGTCATGTCGCAATGTGACAAACATAGCCCAACATTCTAGTGAGACTACCATTTCCCAACATCATTATGAAATGAACATAACCCACTATTAAACTATGAAAAACATATTCAAGAACCACATTGTGTCAAACAAAAACCCTACGTCACATTGTGATGAACAAAACCTTACGAAGTCCTGTGAAAAAGAAACCCTTAACCATTGTCGGAATGTGAGAGGTATTTCCAATTGTCTAACATTTCCAATGTTTCTCGTCATAATTTGAGAAACATTCCAAATGTCATTTTCTGATGAAGATAACCCTTTGTCACAATGTGATGTACACAACCCAATGTCACAATGTGACAAACATATCCCAACATTCCAGTGAGAGGACCATTTCCCAACGTCGCTATGTGAAAAACATAAACCACCGTCAAACATGGCTAACCATTTTCAAGCATGGTCAATGACATTCAACCATGGCCATGCTCAACCAAGGTCAATTGTATTGAATTTCATGCATAATAAAGGTCAATCATAGAGAAGGTAATGCAGACCCCCTACCTCTGCCTCGGTAGGGTCCACTGACCTCCCAGTCAAGGATCATTCTTCCCTCACAACACTAAGTTGGATTAGCTTCTTTGGTCCCTACTCGAACCTCCAATAAAACAATCCATAGTTCCTTCCATGAAAACCCCACCTGCACAAACATGCACCAGGTGTGATTCTTCACCCCATGCGACCTTGAAGATGTGACCTTGATTCTTTTGACTCTTCAAACCCTGAAACCTGAAATTGCTTCCTTAGATGAGATTGAAGGCTATGAGCCTCCCTTGATCCAATGGTCCTGGCTATATCAGGATTTCGATAACCAAGATTTTGAAATGCAGTGAACCAAACCACTGGTCACTCCATTCCCTGAACTCCAAAATTTCTCCTTTGTTGAGATCGACGACCACAATCGTTTCGTGATTTTGTGAGTCGAGACTCCACGTCTCACAACTCCTTCTCTCTTGAACACCCAGTTGCCAAAATGCCTAAAAGGGATTAACGACTCTCGCTCATGATATTCCTCCGAATGATTTCGGGGTTTCATTATTTCACAAGTGGGGACTCCACGTCTCCCGAATCTTGGCCTCTCGAACACCCAGGTCCTGAAATGTTGAAATCTACCCATGACCACGACCCACTTTTCACGATTTCGTAATTCATGATTTCATGATTCCGGCTGCAGATGATTCTAGGTCCTTTGATCTCCTGGACCCAAAAATGTCGAAATCTCCCCCTTGAGAGATCAACGGTCCTGATTCCTATTGAACCGACGATCACGATTCAACTGGATCGATGACCCACAACCTTTCAGGATTTTTACTGAAGCCTTACCTCCGAATCCATTTGGTCTGCACTCCAAACTTACGGACCTCAAATTCCCAAAATGATCTGACGGTTATAGGCCTTTTCAAAGTTTCATGAACTAGGAGTTCACGATGCAATGACTCCAAAATCACAACCTCCTCTACTTCCCAAACCCCAAAATGTCAAAATTCTAAAAGACACTCGGCCTTAACCTTCTCATAGATCTGCAAGATTTAATGGTCCATGGAATTTCATCACTTCTCCATGAAGCATCTCCACCGTCTATTTCAGCTCTTCTCCTGCACAACATCCCAGAGGTTAAACTCCATGGACCTTCCTCTGAATCCAATGTCTATTGGTCCTTTTCACTAGATCTGACGACCCACATCTGTTTCTCTTCCTTGTGCGCTTTCCTGGGTGTGTCTGGAAATAGAGTTAAACGACCCAGATCTCTCCTCTCTAGCTGATCTAATGACAGTTGTGCTCTACCTTGAGCATGGCCTTCTTCCTTTCCCTTGGAATATTTCTTGCTCCAAAAGGCTTCGACCTTTTCTTTGTTGTGAAGACTATAACCTTGGCTCTCGCATGTATTCTAAGAGGCATTCCTCCTCCTGAGCTTTATTCCTATGAACCTTAAAGGTTCCTTCAAACTCTGCAACCTCTTGCAGGACCTATGCACGAAATGGTGCTATCTCTTCTGATCTTATCTGTGGCTCTGACCTCATAGTGTCTATGTCCCTTTCTCTCCTTGAAGGGATGCAAGTTCCCTCAGGCAACTTCCTACTCAAGCATGCTTTGCTGAGCCTGTAGGGTGTTCAGTAACCCTGTGAGTGTCTCCTCTTGTGACAATACTGTGAAACCTTAAAGGGTTTCTCAACCTTCTTCTCAGTCTATTGTTACTCAGTGTGCTAAGGCACTATCCTTCCTGAGATTTATTTACTTGAGCCTCTAGGTGACTCACCCTTCTGTGTCCTCAAAGAGAAATCTGGTGTCCTCCTGACGACCTTCTACTCAATCCCTCCTTGTTGAGATTAACAGAGTATTCAGTAACTCTGTGAGTGTCTCTCCTCTTGTGACACTTCTCTTCTCTATGAACTCAACAAGAGTTCCTTCTGTGCACTCCCTGCAACTGCTCAATTCCCTCTTGGCAGAGTTTCCACAGAATCCTTAGTGGTTCTATTTTCTCTCTGAACTTGAAATAGATTTCTCCTCAATGCATCCTATGCATTTTCTCAATGCCTTCCTGGCAGAGCCTTTACAGAATTCTCGACAATTCTGCTTCTCCTCTCTGTGCTCTCCTCTATACAGTTTCTCCTTCAAGGTGTTCAACAACCTTGAGGCTTCCTCCTTGAGTCAATGACTTCAGCTAGTGCACCCTTCAAGCACATCTCTTTCTAAAATTCTACATAATTCAGAAGTGCATTCCTTGCACTGTCTTACAGAACCCGTAGTATTCTATCATGCAACCTCTTGCATGAAGCCACAGAGAACCCAAACCTGAAAATCAAAGAACTCGACAGACAACGACTCCTATCTATAACCTGCAAATGTAAACAACACATACATTCACAACATATCATCAACACATAGAGACATTCATTCATGAACATACAAATAATAACATGCAGGAAAAACTGCTCTAATTGTGTTAATCAAGAATGTCTTATTACAATGTGTTCAAGCTCGGACTGCAATAGGATCTCGGCTCTCCTCTTCTATATAATCTATTCTCTCTATTCTTCTTTACCTCACTAAAAAAAAAAAAAAAGATCTTTTTACAAAAGGGGGATCCTCGAGTGCTTCCCTCCATCCTCACTAAATCTCATTAATTACAATGAATTACATTGAACGGGCCATATAATCCGAATTGGATCTAGATCCCCATAAGCCTATCATCCATTAAGGTGACACTAACTACAGCATGCTCGAAGGCATGGCTTCAGCTCTACTAGACTAACAAACATTTAATACATTAAATTCAAATTTGAAATTTGAAAGTGAGAGGGTTGTGCCTCTCTTCTCGACTGAATACGTGTTGGGTGTGTTGGTTAGCTAGCACATAGCTGGCTTGGATCGATGCTCCTTCATCATACTCCTCTGCTGTAAAAATCATGAGATCTTGCTCATGAGCTTCCCAACATCGCTGTTGAAATCCACCTGGATCCAAAATAGTTCTCTAGAGTTGTCCATCTGCTCCACTGCTTTTCTACTGCTATTGCTTCTTCTACCCTGCTACTATGGCAGGTTCTCCTCTACTCAGCTCCCCTTTGCTAGCTGCTTCTATTGATCTGATCATCATCCTTATGATCTCCTCAATTATCTCATCTAGTTTCTCCCAGGGCCGACTCTCCTTTTGTAGCCTGCTCTGTTGCACTTCTTCCCTGCAAATGGGTAGATCAACTATATCTCCCATGCCATCTTCTTCCTCTATGGCCTCAACTTGCCACCCTACTGCAAAATTCATCTCTACAGCCTTATCTTCCTGACTGACCTATTGTTCAGTCACCTTCTCTGAAAAACATGATTCTGCCATTTCCCCTTATGCTGTTTGAATTATAGCCTCCTCCAGCTACTCCTCAGATTGGAATTTCCATTCATATTCTATTGCATGCCTCAGCACTGCAGTCATCATCTGTTCATCTCCCTGGCTGAAATTTTTGAGCAATTCCTCTGAATTCTCTTCTGCTAACATCTTCCTGATTGTTTTCTCATGGCATTCATCTATTGGCTCTGGATGGTTCAACCAATCCTCCATCATTTCTAACTCCTTCTCCCATGGAGTGAGCATCTTATCTTCATTCTCTTCTCCTATTGTCAGCTTCAGTGTTGCAGGTGTCTTTGTTTCAGCTACCTAGCTGAAATCTTTGAGCCATTCTTCTGAATTATCATCTTCTTCTCCTTCTATTGGGATATCTCCTAATGTGTGCCCCAATTCTTCTTTCATGACAGTTTCTGCTAGATGTCCTTCTTCCTCTGCTACACCTTCATCCTTTTCATCGGCCTCCACTAGGCTACTTGGTATGAATACTCTTCTCCTTCCAATCATCAGAACGCTCTTTTGATCTTCCTTCCGTGTCAGCTACTCTCACTGATTCGAAATCACCTCTGAGTTCATAAGACTCTCATGTGGACTCATCTTCTCTCCCTTTCCCTCCTAGAAATATGGATTTTCTTCTCTTCCTCTGCCCACCTGGTAGTCTATGAGATTAGTCGATCCCATCTCAGTGCCCTCCTAGAAATTTGAACTTTCAGCACCGCCCTCCTAGCAGTATACGATACCTTCACTTGATCTCTTTCTATTTCCCACCTGGAAATTTGAAATTCCATCTCTACCCACTTGGAATTCTATGAGATCTTTGCGCAATCTCTCCTCTTCATCATCATTGAGATTTCTCCCAGCTTCCGGTTCACACACATGAAAAATCTCTTCTTCATCTCTGAGGCTTTCCACATGCCTCAGCCACCTCCTGAACAACCTTTGCTATCTTCTAGCCAAAAATTATTTGACTGGCCATTTCACCTTTGTTTTCATGGGCCATTCATATACCCAATGCGGATTTTCATCCCACTGCATCTGCAATGCAAGATTCTCCATCCTCACCCTTATCTCAGTGAGCTCTTCATCCATCTCATCTTTTCTCTATTGCTGGTGGTTCTTCTTTCCACCACATCCATGGCCTTCAGTAGCCATATTCATGTTCCTGTCTGCCCTCCTAGAAAACTTGTTGTTGTCACTCTGCAACCGTGAGTGCTTCTAGCCTTCCCTATAATCCTCCTGACTATCTATTGACTGTTGTGCACCTTGCAACAATCGCCATAGAGCATCAACACTCTATCTCCTCCTTCACTTGTTGTCTCCTTCACTTGAAGTCTACAAATGAAAATATCAGCTCTGATACCACTTCTGACGTAGACCCCCTACCTCTGCCTTAGCAGGGTCCACTGACCTCCCGATCAAGGATCGTTCTTCCCTCACAACACTGAGTTGGATTAGCTCCTTCGGTCCCTGTTGGAACCTCCAATAAAACAATCCACGGGTCCTTCCATGAAAAACCCACTTGTGCAGACATGCACCAGGTGCGAGTCTTCACCCCACACAACCATGACGTTGTGACCTCAAACCACGCCAAGAGGTGCCTTTCACATTTGGTGACACAACGATGCAAGAGATTCGAGTCTTTTCACTCTTCAAACCCCAAAACCCAAAATTTCTCCCTTAGACGATATCGACAACTATGAGCCTCCCTCGATATGATGCAGGAGCATTGTACCAAACCAAAGCATGTGCCTAGCCAAAGGAATAGCTAAACGCACAGATGAAAAAAAAAGGAGCACGTTTTTATGAAAACGTTTTGAATTTTGAAATCTGAAGCATTAATGTAATAGCTAGGAGAAGAGTACTTGCATTTATGTCTTGGAGATATGAACAGATCTAGAGGAATTACTCTCATCCATAGAATGTAATAGGAATTTAAGTCTGTTTAATGAAAGTAGGTAGATTTAATTTAATAGATTAGACAATTTAGAAGCATAGGAGGGAAAACGAATATAGACACCCTCACCCTTGTACCATTGAAATTTTTTATTATCATTGAGAATTTCATAAGCTGTAGAGATGTAGCAGAGAGTTTTAGAGAAGAACCCATGTACAAGAGCATTTGAGTTAATATATGAAACTTGACTCAATGTTCATGGTGTTATGATGCTTACTTCTTACATTTGTTGAAGGGTATGCTTACAGTTGTTTTGTCTCTATGTTATGCATTTATCTCAATGCTATGTATGTGTATGATTTCATGTTGAGTGTATGAAGTCTAAGAGAGGAGAAGAATGAGTTTCAATTGTTTCTCTTCCTGAAAATTCCTGCAAGGAGTGTAATGAATGTCCGCAAGGTGTGCATTGATGAAGGTATGATTTTTATCTCAGAAAGCTCAGGAGAGATATCGTTGTTCTCATACCAGCAGAAGTGCAGGGGAAGCATGGAGTCATGAAAGGTGTGCATAGGCTGGTTGAAGTCTTAGAAATTATCAACCAAGGGTAAAAATTAAATGACTACTATTGCAAAGAGTGTATAGGGTCAAAAAATCAAATAACCAGAGGTTGTTTGAAAGTTTGCCGCAAGGAGTGCGAGCAAGGATATTTTTGGAGGCTTGAGTTTGCAAGTGAAAGATCAGGAGGGATAACACCTTTGAAGTGTTCAAATATATATGGGTATCAAAGCCATCACATAGAAATTAAGTTCTAGAGGGAGAACATTCAGTCGTTGGGCAGAAGCCATTGAGGAGTGAATCGGGCAGTCATAATTCTTCGTGGAGAGCTTGCGAAGTCGCGAGGACCATAGGATCCAGTGAAGTTGTAAGGTGGTTAGGAGTTGGATGAAATCACCACCCTAATATCAAGAATCAACATGAACCATTGATCCAGATTCAATATTATCCATTGATCTCGTCTCAACCCACATTGTTGAATCATATCACAAATTCGGGGTTCGTGAGTTTGGAGAACATACCAAATTCTTGGTTTTTCTTGAGACCCCGAGTTGCGAGGAGAATATAAGTAGATTTATACCATTGGATCCAAGCCATGAGAAAACCGTTGGATCAAAACCTCCACGTGGTATCACGTATCGGGGGTTTGGGGGTTGAGAGAGTTTATTTTTTACTACAGAAGTTGCGAAGTGCTGACCATTGAGGGATTGTGTGAAAAGATGTTACATTCATTAAGTGGGGACCACATGGTTGACAGGTGATGCAAACATAGAGCACCCAGAGAAAGGTGGAAGCAAGTGACAGGTGGTGGACATGCATCGCCTCGGAAGGAGTCAACCCGTTGTTGACTTATCGCATCTCAGGGATTCACAAAGGAGGAGAACGAGGGCTAATTACTCCAACTCACAAAGTTGCAAGTTGCAAGGGGTGCTAGAGTTAGGCCCTAGTCGTCGATCGCTTGTAGAGGCACTAGCAAGGAGGAGCCATACCCGTATCACATTCTCGGGTATCAACATTTGGAGAAAGAGGAGTCAAGGATCTTTGACTCATGAACTCACGAGATAGCGAGTTACAAAAGGCACTTGCACTAAGGCTCAGTTGTGGTTGCATGGAAATATAAAGCTCGTGCCCGGTGTTAAGTTGCGTAGGGAAAGTTTTCACGAAGGACCTATGGATTGGATTCGTAAGGTTCCAATAGGGATCTGAAGGAGTTGCTTTGGCTCGAGGATAATTTGGAATGATCCTCTGTGAATCTTGGCCCGAGGGTCAGGGGTCTGTGGCAAGTGGTATCAGAGCCCATAAAAAATTCTTTGCTTTCTGTAGTAGAGAGAAAAGGGGGAAATTTTTCAGCCATGCTGCCGAGAAGAAGAGATAGGGAAATGCCTGATCTAGCAGTGGAAAGAGAAATGCGTGAGTTACGTGTCAGGCTTGATGCTATGGAGACAACACAAAGGTGCACAGTTGACACCAGGGATATCAACAAAGTTGAAAGTGAAAATGAAGCTGGAAACGAAGGAGAAGAAGTTGCAGTCGAAGATGCTGCAGACAAACACCTATTCAAGTCTATTACAAGGATAGGTGCTAGAGAAAAAATGGACATTCTAGTGTACGAAGGCAACTTGGATGTTGAAGAGCTTCTAGACTGGATTAGAGCTCTAGAAAAATACTTTGACTACGAGGATGTCAAGGAAGACAAGAAAGTTAAACATGTTGTTACTAGACTTAAAGGGCATGCAACACTATGGTGGGATGAACTGCAGGATAAGAGATGTTGCAAAGTCAAGTAGAAAATCAAGAGCTAGGACAGAATGGTTGAAAAAATGAAAGCCAAATTCATACTCAGGGATTATCAAATTACTCTGTTTTGAAGGATGCAAAATTTGAGACAGAAGTTGATGTCAATGAAAGAATACACTGAAGAATTCTACAGGATAAACATCAGAGCAGGTCATCGGGAAAACGATGATGAAAAATTTTCCAGGTACATGAATGGTCTGTGATATGACATTCAATATGAGATGAGAATGGTGACCATTCATACTGTGGAATATGCTTATCAGATGGCTCTGAAAGCTGAAGAGAAGCTGAGTCGGAAGCAAGGTCAAAGAGGCTGAGGTATAAGTCAATGAAGAGGCAAGATAATTTCCCAAGACATGATTCAAATACCTAAATAAGAGGAGAAGAAACCTCAAACTCAACCTGAGAAGGGAGGAATATCACAAAAAAGGCAGTATGTTGATAGAAATACTTTTTCTCAAGCCAAAGGAAGAGGAAGGGGTACAGGAGGTGAAGTGAAATTCTTTGTTTGTGGAAAAATCGGACATAAATCCTATGAGTGTCCAGATAAGAAGAAAGAAGGTGGTGAAACTCACATTGTCGAAGCTCAAGGATTGAATGTTGAGGCAGAAGATGTTGATTACAGAAGATCTTTGATGATGAGGAAAGTTCTCTTGAAGCTGAAGAAGGAACCAGAGAACTCAGCCCAAAGAAACAGTCTGTTTAGGACTGCTTGCAAAACTAAGTATAGAGTATGCAAGGTCATAGTGGATAGTGATAGCACAAACAATCTCGTATCTACAGAGATGGTAGAAAAGTTAGAGCTGGAGAATGTTGCACATCCAATCCCATAAAGAGTTTTGTGGCTACAAAAAGGACATCAGGTAAATGTCATTAAACAGTGTTTAGTTGGAATTTAAAATAGGAGGATATAAAGATGAAATATTATGTGATGTCATTCCCATGAATGTTTGTCATCTATTATTGGGAATACCATGGAAATATGACAAAAACGTAGTTCATGATGGGAGAAAGAACACGTACACCCTAGAAAAAAATGGTAGGACTCACATGTTGTTGTCGATTAGGGATAAAGAGGTGAAAACAGAGATGAGAAGCACTGTACTTCTCATGAGTGAGAAGGAACTTCTTAATGAGGTTAATAATAAGGTAGACACACAATTTATTGTGGTTAGGAAACCAAGAATTGTTTTGACTGGTACGAGGATAGATGATTTACCAGAAGAAATCCAGGAGTTGCTGGGAGATTTTGCTGATATAGTAATGGATGAACGACCTTGTTCATTGCCACCTATCAAGAGTATAAGTCATCATATCGATATTATACCTGGATCTAGTTTACTGAACAAAGAAACATATATGTTGATGCCGTGGGAAAATGAAGAAGTTAAGAGACAGGTTTGGGACTTAATGGACAAAGGATTGATTTGAGAAAGCTTAAGTCTGTGCGATGTTTTGACAGTGCTCAGCCCAAAGAAATAAGAAGGCTGGAGAATGTGTACAGACTCAAGGGAAATCAATAATATTACCATCAGATACAAATTTCCATTGCAAAGGATGGACGACTTGATGGATTGCTTGAGTGGAGCAAATTTTTTTTCAAAGACTGATTTGAAAAGCAGGTATCATCAAATTCAGATGAGAGAACGTGATGAATGGAGGACAACATTCAAGACGAATGAGGTGCTACATGAATGGCTTGTCATGCCATTTGGCTTAACAAATGCGCCCAGTACTTTCATGAGGTTGATGAACGAAGTCCTGAAGGATTTCATAGGGAAATTCATCATTGTATATCTTGATGATATATTAATTTTCAGCAAGACAGAAGAAGAACACTTAAAGCATCTAGTTGCAGTAATGAGAAGATTAAAACAAGAGAAATTGATGATCAATGTGAAGAAATCGTCATTCATGAAAACATAACTCATTTATTTGGGTTTTGTTATATCTACAAATGAGTTGAATATGGATCCAGAAAAGATAGAGGCGATTAAGAATTGCTCATCCCCGAAGAGAGTGTTTGAAGTTTGAAACTTCCATGGTTTGGCTAGCTTCTGCAGGAAATTTATTTGAAACTTCCATGGTTTGGCTAGCTTCTACAGGAAATTTATTTGAAACTTCCATGGTTTGGCTAGCTTCTACAGGAAATTTATTTGAAACTTCAGTGGAATTAGCACACCAATGATGGATACAGTGAAGAAAAGACATAAATTTTTTCACTGGACGGAGGAAGAAGAAAAAAGATTCAAGTTGTTGAAGAAGAAGATCATCGAGCAACCAATTTTGGTTTTGCCAGATTTCAGCAAGACATTCTAGGTCAAGTGTGATGCGAGTGGATTTGCAATTGGAGCATTCTTAAGCCAAGATGATAGGCCAATCACGTACTTTAGTGAAAAAATGAATGAAGCAAAGATTAAGTACTCCACGTATGACAAAGAATTCTATGCAGTCATACAAGCGCTGAAGAAATGGAGACACTATTTGGTTCCCAAGGAGTTTTTTTTGTACAACGATAATCATGCTTTACAATTCCTGACTCAGTAGGAGAAGTTAAACAAAAACACATGCTAAATGGGTTGAATACATGTAGAATTTTACTTTTGTGATTAAACATATTTATGGAACTGCTAACAAAGTTGTTGATGCTTTGAGCAAGAAATGTTTGCTTATGCAGGAATTTAGAGTCAAGACTTTGGGTTTTGATAACATCAAAGAAATGTATAGGGATGACCCAGACTTCAAGGAGGCATATGAGGCATATGAGAATCCAATTCTCAGAGACAGAAGCCAATGGAATGAATACATGATCGAGGATGGATTATTGTTTAGGGGAAATCAACTATGTATTCCAAAATTCTCCATGAGGGAGAACCTGCTAAAGGAAAAACACAGTGGAGGATTGGTCGGACACTTCGATCATGATAAAATGTTCTCAAAATTGAATAGATCATATTATTGTCCAGGGATGAGAATAGATGTTAAGAAATTTCCTGATAGGTGCAAAATTTGTCAGCACACGAAGGGAAAAGGAAAGAACACAAGGTTATACCAACCATTACCCATACCTGAAAGGCCGTGGGATGCAGTGAGAATGGATTTCATATTGGGACTGCCAAGGATACAAAGAGGATGTGATTCGATCTTTGTAGTAGTCGACAGATTTTAAAAGATGGCACATTTCATACCATGCCAGAAAACCAACGACACAACTCATATTGCGAACCGGTTTTTCAAGGAAGTCATCAGACTTCACAACTTGCCAAAGAGCATCATTTCTGATCGAGATACCAAGTTTGTAGGACATTTCTATTGGACCTTATGGAAGAAATTGGGGACAAGTTTGTCTTTTAGGTCGGCATATAATCCTCAGACGGATGGGTAGACAAAAGTCATGAATAGGATCTTGGGAGATTTGTTAAGGAGCTTAGTGACTGAACACCACAGTCAATGGGATCACATTCTGCGACAGGAGGAATTCACTTACAATAATTCACTTAATAGAAGCATAGGGAACAATCCATTCTAGATTGTATATGGAATGCAGCCAAGGGGATTTTTTGAATTGAAAGATTCAGAACAAGATGAATTCAAGAGTGCTAGTGCAAAGGACTTTGGGGAAGGAATGAAAGAGCTTCACAGCCGAATTAAGGAGCAATTACAGAGTTCAAGTCAAGAATACAAGTGGAGAGCAGATCAACATAGGTGACAACTTCAATTTGAAGTTGGTGATTTGGTTCTTGTGCATCTAAGGAAGGAGAGGTTCCCAAGGAGAACATATAACAAAATGAAGATGAAAAAGATTAGACCATGCAAATTCATAAGGAAATTTGGGGCAAATGCATATGAGATCGAATTACCTGATGAGGTCAGAATCTCACCGATATTCAATGTTGTGGATTTGTACCCTTATAGAGATGAAGAAGAAGGAGAAGAAGATGAGCAAGAAGAAGTTCAATGGACAAAACAAATGCCTGTAGCTGAGAAGCCGCAGATGGAAAGCATAATTGATAAAAGGATTAGCAGAAAGACCAGGAGAAAGGAGTATTTTGAATACTTAGTCAAGTGGAAGGGACATCCAGTTGAAGATGTCAGTTGGGAGGATGAAGCATAAATTCACAAGCATGGACAGACCGTGCAAGAGCTCATGAACATGAGTTCATGAAAATTTTCAAGCAAGGGAGTATGATGCAGGAGCATCGTACCAATCCAAAGAACGCACCTAGCCAAAGGAACAGTTGGACGCGCAGATGAAAAAAAAGGAGCATGTTTTTATGAAAACGTTTTGAATTTTGATATCTGAAGCATTAATGTAATAGATAGGAGAAGCATACTTGCATTTATGTTTTGGAGATATGAATAGATCTGGAGGAATTACTCTCATCCGTAGAATGTAATAGACATTTAATTCTGTTTAATGAAGTAGGTAGATTTGATTTAATAGATTAGAAAGTTTAGAAACATAGGAGGGAAAATAGATATAGAGACCCTCACCCTTGTACCATTCATTTTTTTTATTATCATTCATAATTTCATAAGCTGTAGAGTTGTAGTAGAGAGTTGTAGAGAAGAACCCATGTACAGGAGAATTTGAGTTAATATATGAAACTTGACTCAATTTTCATGGTGTTATGATGCTTATTGTTTACATTTGTTGAAGGGTATGCTTACAGTTGTTTTTTCCCTCTGTTATGCATTTATCTCAATGTTGTGTATGTGTATGATTTCATTTTGACTGTATGAAGTCTGAGATAGGAGAAGAATGAGTTTCAATTGTTTCTCTTCCTGAGAATTCCTACAAGGAGTGTAGTGAACGTCCGCAAGGTGTGCGTTGACGAAGGTCTGTGTTTTATCTTAGAAAGCTCAAGAGAGATATCATTGTTCTCATACCAGTAGAAGTGTAGGAGAAGTATAGATCTGTGCAAGGTGTGCGTAGGCTAGTTGAAGTCTTAGAACTTATCAACCATGTAACGACCCTTAATTATTAAGATGTTTTAATTTAATAAATAATCCAAAAAAAAAGTATTGAACAAGGGGTGGATAATATAATATAATTTTTAAATTAATTTGATTAATTTGATTAATTTATAATATAATATAATTAATTTGATTATTAATTATTAATTATTAACTAATTAATTAAGTATTAAATTAATGGTTAATAATAAAAATATAATACTAATTTAAGTTACATTCCCGTGAATGGGATAAGGCATGATAAGGCATTTAATAAGGGATAAGGCATTTAATAATAGGATAAGGTCATTAAGAATGGGATAAGTTGTAATAAGGAGTTAGGTGGGAGTTAATGTGCGGGGCGGTGAAGGAGGAATAAGGGAGGTGGAGAAGGATTATGGAAGGGGCATTCATTCTACGAGAGGGGAGAACTAGGAGTATTGGGACAGAGTGAGTTTACAGTGGAATTTACAGTGCACTGGGGCGCTGCAGAGGTTTTGGGCTCGGAGGGCTAGGACATCCATTGATGTCCTAGGGCTAGGCGTTACTAGTAGGCAGGGAGGTTTGTTTTGGGGTGTCCTAAAGAGAAGCATCAGATTCAAGCTAAGGAAGCAACATCAGATTCAAGCTAAGGAGGCAAGCATCAGATTGAGGTTAGAGTTATGAATCTTTTGAATTAAATTGTTAGGAAATCTTATTTATTGAAATATTAGATTGAATGTGCTAGATTAAGTAATTTTTTAAATTTTACTGTAGTTATTAATTTAATGGTTGCTGAAATTAATTTAGAGCCATTACAAACTAAGGGTAAATATTGAACGACTACTATTGCAAAGAGTGTACAGAGTCAAATACTCAAATAACTGGAGGTTGCTTGAAAGTTTATCGCAAGGAGTGTGAGAAGGGATCTTTTTGGAGGCTTGAGTTTGCAAGTGAAAGCTCAGGAGGGATAACACCTTTGAAGTGTTCAAAGGTAGACGAGAATCAAAGTTGTCGCATAGAAATTAAGTTCCGGAGGGAGAACACTTAGTCGTTGGGTAGAATCCATTGAGGAGTGAATCGGGCGGACATAATTCTCCGTGGAGAGATCGCGAAGTCGCGAGGACCATAGGATCTAGTGAAGTTGTAAGGCAGTTAGGAGTTGGACAAACTCACCACCCTAATATCAAGAATCAATGTGAACCATTGATCGAGATTCAACATGAGCCGTTGATCTCATCTCAACCCATGTTGTTGAATCATATCGAGAATTCGGGGTTCGTGAGTTTGGAGGACAAACCAAATTCTTGTTTTTTTGCATGATCCCAAGTTGCGAGTAGAGAAGGAGATCCAGACCATTGGATCCAAGCCACAAGAGAACCATTGGATCAGAACCTATGTGTGGTATTGTGTATCAGGGGTTCAGGGGTTGAGAGAGTTTATTTTCAACTGCAGAAGTCGCAAAGTGTCGAGTGTCGAGGGCTCATGTGAACACATGTTACGTCTGTTAAGTGGGGACCACGTGGTTGATAGGTGTCACAAACATAGAGCACCCAAAGGAAGGTGGAAGCAGGTGACAGATGGTGGACATGCATCACCTGGGAAGGAGTCAACCCATTGTTGACTTATCGCATCTTAGGGATTTGCAAAGGAGGAGAACGAGAGCTCATCACTCCAACTTAGAAAGTTGTGAGTTTCGAGGGGTGCTATAGTTAGGCCCTAGTCAGTGATCTCTTGTAGAGGTGCTAGCAAGGAGGAGCCATACCTGTATCACATTCTTAGGTATCTGTGTTTGGAGAAAGAGGAGTCGAGGATCTTCGACTCATGAACTTATGAGATCGCGAGTTACGAAAGGTGCTTGCGCTAAGGCCTAGTTGTGGTCGCATGGAAATGTAAAGATCATGCCTGGTGTTAAGAGCGCAGGGTAGGTTTTCACAAAGGACCTGTTCTCGAAATGATCTGATGGCTATAGGCCTTTCTGGAGTTTCGTGAATTGGGAGTTCATGATGTAGTGACACCAAAATCATAGATTCCTCTACTTCCCGAACTCTGAAATGCTGAAATGTCAAAATGCTAAAAGACACTCAGCCTCAACCTTCTCACAAATCTGTGAAATCCAACGGTCCATGGAATTTCGACACTTCTCCATGAAGCGTCTCCACCATCCATTTCAACTCTTCTCCTGCACAACCTCCCAGAGCTTAAACTCTGCGCACCTTCCTCTAGATCTGATGGCTATCGATCCTTTGCACTAGATTTGATGGCCGAGATTTGTTTCTCTACCTTCTACTCTTTCCTACATGCGTCTGGAAGTACACTTCAATGACCCATATCTCTCCTCTCCAACTGATATAACGGTAGTTGTGCTCTACCTTGAGCATGGCCTTCTTCCTTTCCCTTGGAATATTTCTTTCTCCAAAAGGCCTCGACCTTTGTCTCTGCTGCGAAGCCTATAACCTTGTCTCCTGCCTATATTCTAAGAGGTGTTCCTCCTCCTGAGCTTTATTTCTTTGAACCTTAAAGGTTCCTTCGAACTCTGCAACCTCTTGCAGGACCTTTGCAAAAAATGGTTCTATCTCTTCTCGTCTTATCTGTGGCTCTAACCTCAAAGTGTCTCTATCCCTTTATCCCCTTGAAGGGATGCAAGTGCCCTCTATCAACTTCCTACTCAAGCACGCTTTGCTGAGCCTGCAGGGTGTTTAGTAACCCTATGAGTGTCTCCTCCTATGACAAGACTGTGAAACCTCAAAGGGTTTCTCGACCTTCTTCTCACTCTAATGTTACTCAGTGTGCTAAGGCACTATCCTTCCTGATCTTTATTTACCCGAGCCTTTAGGGGACTCACCCTTCTGTGTCCTCAAAGGGAAATCTGGTGTCCTCTTGATGACCTTCTACTCAAGCCCTCCTTGTTGATCTTAACAAACTATTCAATAACTTTGTGAGTGTATCTTCTCATGTGACACTTCTCTTCTCTACAAACTCAACAAGATTTCCTTTTGTGCACTCCCTGCAACTTTTCAATGCCCTCCTGTCAGATTTTCCACAGAATCCCTAGTGGTTCTATTTTCTCTCTAAAATCGAAATAGAGTTCTCCTCAATACATCCTATGCATTTGCTTAATGCCCTCCTGGAAGAGCCTTTACAGAATTCTTGACAATTCTTCTTCTCCTCTCTGTGCTCTCCTCTTCATAGTTTCTCCTTCAAGGTGTTCAACAACCTTGAGGCTTCCTCCTTTAGTCAATGACTTCAGCTGGTGCACCCTTATGACACGTCTCTGTCTGAAATTTTGTAGAATTTAGAAGTGCACTCCTTGCACTAGCTTACAGAACCCACAGTATTCTGTCATGCAACCTCTTGCATGAAGCCACAAAGAACCCAAACCTGAAAATCAAAGAACTTAACAGAAAATGACTCCTGTCTGTAACCTGCAAATGTAAACAACACATACATCCACAGCATATCATCAACACATAGAGACATTCATTCATGAACATACATAGAATAACATGCAGGAAAAACTTCTCTGATTGTATTAATCAAGAATGCCTAATTACAATGTGTTTGATCTCGGACTGCAACAGAGTCTCATCTCTCCTCTCCTATCTAATCTACTCTCTCTATTCTTCTCTACCTCACTAAAAAAACAAAAGATGATCTTTTTACAAAAGGGGGCTCCTCGAGCGCTTCCCTCCATCCTCACCAACTCTCATTAATTACAATGAATTACATTGAATGGGCCATCTAATCCGAACTGGATCTATATCCCCATAAACCTGTCATCCATTAAGACGACACCAACTATAGCATGCTCGAAGGCATGGCTTCGGCTCTACTAGCCTTATAAACATTTAATACATTCAATTCAAATTTGAAATTTGAAAGTGAGAGGGTTGCGCCTCTCCTCTCCATTGAACATGTCCTAGGTGTGCTGGTTGGTTGGCACATAGCTGGCTTGGAGCGATGCTCCTACATCAGAAGGTCTAGGGAAGTTAACCATGGTCATGGTAAACCATAATTAGAGGGGATACTAATCAGCATACATCAACCACTTTTTAGCAACAACCACGTTTAAGTAAAAAGTGGTTGATATATGTCGATTGACACCATTTTAATTGGATTTCAGTTAAAATGGCATCATTTTTAACATAGCATTTGTGAGTCTTTTTAATTTGAATTCAGTAAAAAATGATAAGAAAATATGCCTTTGATAATGTATTTATTCAAGTATTAATACTTTAATAATGTATCTATTAATGTATTACTACTTTAATAATGTATTATTTATGTATTACTTTATTAGTGTATTAATACTTTAGCAATATATTAATTAATTACATGATTAATGTATTAATACTTATTATATTATACATTAATGCATTAATACTTCAATTTATACATTACATTAATGTAATAATGTATTATTAATGTATTACTTTTTTTTGTGTATGAATAGTTTAGAAATGTATTAACTAGCAACCACTTTATAAAAGTGGTTGATATACACCGATTGGCACCATTTTTTACCTTTTCAAATTAATGGCACCGATCGACATATATCAACCCCTTTTCAAATTAATGGCTCCGATTGGCATATATCAACCACTTTTATAAAGTGGTTGTTGCTAGTTGATGACCAACATGCCTTGGGGACTACCACCATTAATATATTAATACATATATATTAATTAATTAATATATATTGTAAACATATATTGATCGACTTGAAAAACAAAAACAAAATAAATAAATAATTCAACCTATTAATTAATTAATAAAGTAAAACATTAATAATAATGTAAAAATATATAAATATACAAATTTACAAAAATAAAAATATATTAATTAATTAATACCTTAATGTAATGTATAAATTAAATTAAGTATCAATATATTAATGTATAATGTAATGTATTAGTGCAACATGTTAATTAATAAATACTTTAAAAATATATTGTATTAATTAATTTATACACTAAGATATTGTAATAAGAAGATAAAAAAAAAGAAATAATACAACCTATTAATTAATTAATAAAGTAAAACAATTTTCATACATTACTAATGTATTAATACATTAATAAAATAAGAATAAATGAATACATTAATAATAATGTAAATATACATTAATCATATTTAAATACATTAATATAATATTAGATAAATGTACAAAAATACTAATGTGTTAATGAATAAATACATGAACAATTTATTAATTAATGTATTAATGCATAAATTAAAGTATGAGTTAATTAATGAATTAATTAATACCTTAATATGATGTATAAATTGGGTATCAATACATTATGGTATAATATAATGTGTTATTGTAACATGTTAATTAGTAAATATTTGGGTCTAATGGTTGAGAACATGTGTTTCCTCTTAAGAGGTCACAGGTTCAAATCCAGAGGGGGGTAGGGTATGTATACCTTCGTAGACTTTACCAGTCAAATCATTGGGTGGAGGGGGGTCCCTTGTCCCACAAACAAAGGGGTCTTATACACAAATTTGGTGTGTTGGCTTGCGTGTGATCTTAAAAATAGATTATTATTATTATTATTATTATATATTGTAATAATACATTATACATTAATAAATTACCAAAGTATCCCAAATATGTTGGATCCAATGGTGGAAAGCTAGGAGTTTTTCACAGTTGGGCAAGGTTCAATTCTCATGAGGGATTTATCTAGAGCCATGGGGTCACCTTGAGGTAGTGGTCAAACTTGTGGTTTCACCCAGAGATACTATATTAAATGGTATTGTGACCCCTGTACACATAAGTGGATCAAAGCCCATCCCCATGTCCTTCAAATTTATTAGTCCTCGAGGTGTAGAATAGTTGGTGATGGAGTGTTTTGTTAAAGCACTACGTGATGTTAAAGTCATCAATTAGAAATTTGTAGGGACAAAAAATCCATCCATGTTAAGGGTTGGTGTGGCTCACACCAGGTGCAATCCCCGGGGGATTTTGACGACTTAGATGCTCGATCCCCTGGTGATTTTGATGGCTTAGATGCCCCTCAGATGTGGTTTCTTAACCACAGATTAGTCCCACATGTCACAGACAAACTAACAAACAATTTTATTTTTTTTACCAAAGTACAAATACAATATTACATTAATCATTAAAAAATTAATTAATTAGTTAATACATTTATAAACTGTGAATAAAATTAATAAAATATTAAAATATTATTAAATAATATATTAACAAAGAATCCATACATTAATAATAAATTAGATTAGTAATAAAATATTAAAGTGTCAAAATCTTTAATAATACATTAAAATATTAAAGTATTAACCCAATATTCATACAATATTCAAACACTAAGACTATAATAAAGTATATATATATTTGTAATACATTATTATTTATATTCAAACACTAAAACTATAATAAAGTAAATATATATATGTAATGCATTATTATTTATACATAAGTAAAGTATTAACTTATTTTTTTAATATTATTTTCTTCGTTTTGTAAAATAAACCCCAATAAAAAAAACTCTAATCTAAATTTTAGTAGGAATAATCTAACATTAATTTTAATAGAAATTGACTATAATATATTATTTGTTCCTTATTGTTGACATGGTTAATTATTAATATTAATTAATAATTATTGTAAAAGGGGTATGTATGCATAATATACATACATAACCTGGTATGTTGGGCTATGTTTTGTCACATTGTGACATGAAATCGTAAGGTTATGGTCGTCACATTGCGACGTAGGGTTTTTGTCTCACACAATGTAGTGTTGGAATATGTTTGTCATAGTATGACAATGAGTTATATTCATCACATAACAATGTTGGGAAATGGTAATATAAATAGAATGTTAGATTTGTTTGTCACATTGCAACATTGGATTGTGTACATCACATTGAGACAATGGGTTATCTTTGCCACACAAAAGCATTTGCAAAATTTTCTCACATTATGATCATAGTATATTTGCCTCACACTGTGACAACGAGGTTATGGTAATCACGTTGTGATGACCAAACTATGTTCATCACATTGCAACAATATGGCTATGTTTGTCACATTATAATGATGGGGCTATGTTTGACACATCGCGACATTACTGTGTTTGTCATATTGTGACACTACTATGTTCGTCACCTTGAAACATTACTATGTTCATCAATATGTGACGACAATACTATGTTCGTCACATTGTGACAATATGGGTATTTTTGTCACATTATGATGACGGGGCTATGTTCATCACATTGCGACAATCTGGGTATGTTCGTCACACTGTGACGAAAAGGCTATGTTTGACATTTTGTGACATTATTATATTTGTCAGATTGTGACACTACTATGCTTTTCACATTGCAACATTACTACTTTCATCACTGTGCGACGACAAGGCTATGTTTGTAACATTGTGACAATATGGGTATGTTCATCATATTACCATGAAGAGGCTATGTTTTTCACATTTCGATGACAGGGCAATGTTTGACACATTGTGACATTACTATGTTTATTAGATTGTGACACTACCAAGTTCATTATATTGCAACATTACTATGTTCATTACTATGTGATGGAAAGACTATGTTTGTCACATTGTGACAATAGGGCTATGCTCATCACAATGTGACGACAGGATATGTCCATCACATTAAGACTATTGGGCTATGTTTGATGCATTGCAACATTATTATGTTTGTCACATTGTGACACTACTATGTTAGTCACATTGGAACTTTAATATGTTCATCAATTTGTGACGACAAGGCTATGTTCGTCACATTATGATGATGGGTCCTAAACTAACATTATGTTAATTTTAATGTCTAAATTAAACATTATGTCTAAGGCTATTATGTTGCTAGGACTAACATTAAGACGATAGGGATATGTTTGATGCATTGCAACATTACTATGTTTGTCAAATTGTGACACTATTATGTTAGTCACATTGGAACTTTACTATTTTCATCAAGTTGCGACGACAAGGCTATGTTCGTCACATTATGACGATGGGGCTATGTTTGTCACATTTCAAGGATGGAGCTTTGTTTGAAATATTGTGACATTAATATGGTTATGAAATTATTATAGTATTATGTTTGCCACATTGCAACATTACTATGTTCATCTCTTTGCTATGAAAAGGTTGTGTTTGTCACATTGTGACAATATGGGTATGTTCATTACATTGCAACAATGGGCTATGTTCATCACATCACACTGATAGGACTATGTTTGACACATTGCAACATTACCATGTTTGTTAGACAGTTACACTACTATGTTCATCAAATTGCAAAATTACTATGTTAATTACTTTGCGATGACAAGGCTATGTTCGTCACATTGTGACAATATGGCTATGTTTGTCACATTATGACAACGTGGCTATATTCGTCACATTACGACAATGGGTCTATGATAATCACATTACATCGTTACTATGTTTTTTAGATTGTGACACTACTATGTCCATCACATTGCAAGATTACTATGTTCATCACTTTTCGATGAAAAGTCTATGTTCGTCACATTGAACCAATATTGGCTATGTTTGTCACATTACGATGGTGGGATATGTTCGACACGTTGTGACATTACTATGGTTTTCATACTATGATGCTACTATGTTCCTCATGTCACAATGTTCAGTTTTTTTCATCATACTTGAATGTCGAGTCATGTTCATCACATGACAAGCTTGGTTTTTGTTCAACAGATTACGAAAATGAAGTTTTGACAAGTTTTTTTTTTAAATCTAATGAACTGATTCCTTTGTCACAAAGATAAGAAAATTGAACCGATGTGATGTATTACATAGAATTCAAATTAATATCACACTTGTTCTAAGGACATTGATAACAAATCATTTATTAATTTTTACTTGTCATAAGATCATTGATAGAAAATCAATGCTAAAGTGTTACTGAATTATTAATAAATTAATAAAATAATACATTATTAATAAATTAATACATCATTAATTAATACATTGTTAAAGTATTACTACACTAATAATTAATAATGTAATACATTAAATAAACATTAAATACATTACTAAAGGGTGAATACATTAAAATATTAATAAATTATTAATGCAATAATAAATAATACATTAAATTAAATTAAAATCAAAATTGATAGATTATTATCATTACATTCTTATTATTAGATTAATATTATTTTAATTATTATTTTCTTGTTATTATAAAGTAAACCTTAATACAAATAAATTTTACTTTAATAAAACCATAACCCTAATTTTAATGAGAATAACTATAACCGTAATATCATTTTAAGCATAATCCTAATAAGTATTAAAAATAAATGGTAACTTTCCTTTAAATTGTAATGCATTTATACTAAGATTAGTGTCCAAGGGATCTTGAACTTGTATTGATATTTATAATATTGTGAAAAACTTGTTATTTACATACATAATGCATAAAATGTATTAATAAATACATTACATTATTACCATAAAACAAAATTCATATTTATAAATATTGAGCTTGTATTTATATTTATAATATTGTGAAAAACACTATTTACATATTTAATTTTACAAACACTATTATTACAACACATAAAACAAAAAATATATTAATTTTAACTCTTAAATTTTAAATTAATAAATTAATACATAAATGATAAAGTATTACTAAATTAATAAATAAATACATTATTAAGATATTATTACCTTATTAATTAATACATTACTAAAGTATTACTACACTAATAAATTAATACATTAAAAATGCATTATTATATTAATAATACATTAAATGCATTAATAAATACATTACTATACTCTCTATACATTAAAACATTCATAAAGTATTAATACAATAATAAATAATATATTAAATTAAATTAAAAATAAAAGTAATAAATTATTTTCATTACATTCTTATCATTAAATTATTATTATTTAAATTATCTTATTATTATTATAAAATAAATATTAATAAAAATAATTTTAACTTTAATATAATGATAATCTTAATTTTAATAGGAATAACCCTAACTCTAATTTCTATATAATCCAATATAATGGTAACCCTAATAACTATTAACAATAATTGAAATTTATAATAAGAATAATATATTTTTTTTTAAATATTATAATATTAAAATTAATCTCTAATTCTAACTTAAATGTGTAAACATAATACTAATATTAATACTAATGTCTAAATACTAATATAACTATCTCATGGAAATAATGAAAGAATAGACAACAAAACTACATTACATATAAGAATAAATGGATTGAAAAATACCCCTGTCCATCTTAGTAAGTATCATCAATTGATTTGATAAACAACAAAATTACATTACATATAAGAATAAACGGATTACAAAATGCCCCTAGCAATCGCGATAAGTATCATCAATGGATTTGATTAAGAGTATAAGTTTTCCCTATTTACATAATGCCCCTATCCATGTCATATCATAGATTGATATGATTAGGTATATAAGTATAAAAATGGAAAAGGCAAACTGGAATAGAAAACATGCCAACTATCTCAAAAAACATGATCGATAGTTAAAAAGAGCTCTAGTAAATGCACATTTAATTAAAAAAACTAAAAGTCGCAGCTCCATTAAACCCATCGGTAGTAAACATAAACTTAAAATTGCAAGGCAATCGTAACAGAATTGCTTCATCTAACCCTACCCAGTAAAAAACGACCTGATCGCGCAATCACGGTAAAGAAATGGATGGGCAGTAAAAAGCTGCACTAAACGCTCACAATCTCTGGTAGAGAATCTAATCACAGAAACAAGATATATATTCTCACAATCAAGATAAATAACCTGAAAGGATGGTTAAAATTCTCCTCTACACCCAAACGTAATAAAAAAACCTAAAAACCGTCATCGAGTTAACCCACAAGAAGTGAAAAAACATAAACTCTAAAAATTGCCTCACATCGAAACCCTACCAAGTAAATAATGTGAATCTGTTATTTTCATCAAATTTTTGTGACCCGTTTTAAAACATTAACCTTTTGTGCTTGTTACTACTTGGTTGAACCAAATATACCTACAGTTTGAATAAATGCCTAATGTCTTCGATTAAATATGATTTGAATATATGGAATCTCATAAGGAAATTATTGGGTATGAGCAGGTGCAACACAGATGTATGAAGATGGCATGTTAGCTAGTGTGGACGTGAGATTCTTAGTAGACGTCCACATTTGTGCAATGGAGGATTGAGCGGATTTTGGGAGATATATCTGTTTCAATCACATAATCAATACTTCAGAACATGCAGTGAATCATAAGAATATAGCTATTCAGTGGAAACAATGAAATAATAAACCTTGCAAAATTACATTACATATAAGAATTAATAACCAATATTCATTCCTGGATATAGCAGAAGCTAAGGAGGAGGAAGTATGCGGGATAGTGGGAATTTAAATGGTCCCTTTTCGATTACTTTCCCATTAATATCGCATACCAAAATCCATTAATATTGCAATTTTAATTGTTTAGATGACAATTTGAACAATTTCGTTAGACTCAAGTTGGAAAGAAAACTTTATAGCAAATTGCTAATTTTCTTTGTAAGTTGCATCCTTTTCGATTACTTTCCCATACCAAAATCCATTAATATTGCAATTTTAATTGTTCAGATGACAATTTGAACAATTTGGTTCGATTCAAGTTGGACAGAAAACTTTATAGCAAATTGCGAATTTTCTTTGTAAGTTGCATCCTTTATAGCATGTATATAGATAGATTTAAAACAATTTATTTGAAATGTCAAGAACTAAACCTTAACAACAAGGAGGAGAAATTGAAATGTGTGCGACATAATTAAAACCCCACCGCTCTTCACCTGTCAAGGAGACGACTCTCCACTTGAGTGTGTGTCGCACAATTAAAACCCTCGGCTCTTCACCTACGAAGGAGACGACTCTCCACCTGATATTGTTAATTGAAATTGAAACAGGGGATAAACGTAGCATCATTGGATGGCACAATTCACATGCATACAACGCTTATCCCAATATGATACATGGATCTGTGGAAATGAAGATGAGGTAGTGTTTCATAAAAATTTAAATGTGGCAACAAAAGGTTGTATAGATATTAATTATTGATAATCAATTAAATGTGGCAATCATATGATTAGATAGTAATTTTTTAATATGATTAGGTAAATGTGAAAAAGTAAATAAGTAAACATATGCATTTATAAGTGAGAGGAAGTTATGAAGATTAAATCCCATGCATTGATTTGAGTGTAAGATGAAGAATATGCCACCATCTTTAATTGTTGGCCATAAGATTGAAATTTGTAATTAAAATATAGATTAAACCATACATTCCAATAGAGGGACGCCTATCGGCGTAACTAGTAACAACCAATTTATAAAAGTGTTTGAGTGGTTGTTGCAAGTTGACGTCCGACATAACTTGGGACAATCTCCTGAAGAGAGGTTTTATGGGACCCTCCTTATGCATACTTTGTGGAGAGGCAGAGGAAACCATGAACCATCTCCTCAATATGTGCCCTTACACAGCTCAAATCTGGGATCAAGAAGTGCTCATCATGCGCACCTCGGACTGCCTCAGAGATAGCGTCCTCACAACCATTACGAACTGGAGAGATCAGGCTTTCCATTCTCCCTTCCTCAACCGAATCTGGCAACTTCTACCCGGCTTTATCCTTTGGCAAACTTGGAAAGAGAGAAATAGAAGAATTTTCAGAAACACCTCCTTCCCGTGGCAACAATGCTGGCGTCAGTGCCAATGCAACATCATGGAAACACTCCACCTCAGGAATTGGTCCGATGCAGACTCAGCTTGCTCTCCCTCCGAGCTCCCCATCCTCCGGTACTGGACACCTCTTCCTTCTCTTCAAACTCCCCCCCCCTTCTTCCACCATCCCTTCGAGCCGCCCTTCCCTTTGGTCTCCTCCCCCAGAGGATTTCGTCAAGCTCAATTTTGACAGAGCCTCTAAAGGAAATCCCAGAGCTGTAGGTTATGGGGTGGTCTTTCGTAACCATCATGGGCACATCCTTGTCATGGGCACATCCATGGACAAACAATGCAGCAGAACTCTGGGGTCTTATCAAAGGACTGCAACTTGCCATCAAAAATAATTTTACAAAGATAATCGTAGAGGGGGACTCTCAATTCATCATTAGCTTGTTGCGCAGAATCTTAAATGGGGAAAACCCGGATAGCATTTCTCCCAGCTGGAGACTGTCACATGGCTTATAGATCATTGAAGGTCTACTCCATCCAAATCAGGTTATCATTCCCACACACATCAGGAGGAAGGCGAATCAAGTTGCGGACGAATTGGCTAATCTGGGTACCAACTGGAGAGGACCAGACCTTCAGTGTAATTCAGCCTAGGATCAGGATCACCCTATCCTCTAGCAGTGTATTCGCAAAGCTGGAATGGTAGATGTCTCCCCGGATGGGGTGTTAGTGCGGTCATCATGGAAAGAGTTGGGAGCAGGCACCAGCCACCGTGGCATGGAGCCACATGATGGGCTTGTGCCACAGCCTGCCACCCTCCCTAGAGTTTAAATGACCATTATGGCGATACGAGGGAGCATTTATGCAGCCCTTTCCCCTTCTTCGCGAATTTGAATGGTTTGGCTCACAATGTTTGTCATTTGCATCTGCTTGTTGTCCGCAGGGCTCATCCCTTCGCAGCACAGGCTTGACTCTACTCGTTTCCTCTGGGTCGATGTCATCCGTGCCATTCTCCTTCACCAGGTGCTCTTAGTCTCTTCTTCCAGTTGCATTGTGCATCCTATGACTCGACCAAGGGGAAGACCGAGGTGGGGCTCTCCCTAGAAGCCTCGTCGGCCCTCGGTCATGCCTCTTGACTCGCCCTCCATTTGTTCTTCCCCCCGCCTTCAGTCTGAATCTATCCCTGCTTCCTCGCAAGTTCCGCAGTTCAATTCCCTTTCCATAATCCCCCGATCGCCAAATTCACTCTTGCGGCACTCTCAAGACCCCCCGGCGAATCCCTCTGCCCCCACGCCAATCCTTGACCCTCTGGGAAACTTGGGCTGCGACCCTTCTCTTCATGGTGCACCTAAGAGGGCTGGACACCATTTCACTGACTCCTTCAATAGGGCGCAGTTCAGAGACCGCTTGACTATACTGCACGACGTGGTCTTTGAACTCAGGCAGGGGGTGGCAGATCTTCATTTTCACCTACAGGCTACGGATGCAAAGGTGGCGAGCTTTCTTCAAATTCTCTCCTCCATGCATGAGGCTCTTTCCTCGGACCCGATCGAAACAACTCTAATGGAGGAACCCGCGGTCGCTATAGGTGAAGGTCGGAACAAGGCGTAGCGCCCAGCAGAAATGGGATGGGAGAAGGATGAGCGAGAGGGCAAAGCCGAGGGAATTATGTGCGATGAGGAAGGGGGAAGGCAATGGGCAGACCAGACGACGTATGTTGAGGAAGAGCCTTGGATAGAGGACCTCCATGCCACGTGGTCAGGCTATTTGCTAGGTGTCTAAGTCTTTAGTGTTTGTCAAGTCGTGTTAGGGTCTAAGTCTTAGATGATAAACAATTTGAATATTGTCTTTTTACTAGCTTAACTTATGACTTGTTTGACTCATTGGCTGGATGGGCTGGCTGGACTGGTTTCCCCTTTGTTGGGGTAGTCTAGTAACTGCAGCTTGAATATCTTTGTATTTTGCTACTCTGCTTCAACTTTAGAAGGCTCTTAATATACATATACTTCTTATTTACAAAAAAATAGTTGACGTCTGACATGCCTTGGGGACTACCACCATTAATATATTGTTTTTTGGTTGGTTAATTGGTCCAGACCTTCTTGGCATCGGGATTAACCTTTGGCTTGATAAACCATGACTCAGGGGCATCTAAGCCGTCAAAATCACCTCGGGATCGAACGTGGCCTAAGCCACACCAACCCTTAACATGGTTGGATTTTTTGTCCCCATAGGTTTCGAACCAGTGACTTTTCAACATGGAGTGGCTTAACAACACACTCCATCACCAATTATCCTACACCTCGGGGACACCACCATTAATATATTAATACAAATATATTAATTAATTAATATATATTGTAAACATATATTGATAGATTTACAAAACAAAATAAAAATAAATAAATAATACAACCTATTAATTAATTAATACCTTCATATAATGTATAAATTAAATTAAGTATCAATATATCAATGTATAATGTAATGTATTAGTGCAACATGTTAATTAATAAATACTTTAATAATATATTGTATTAACTAATTTATACATTAAGATATTGCAATAAGAAGGCAAAAACAAAGAAATAATATAACCTATTAATTAATTAATAAAATAAAACATTTTGCATACATTAGTAATGTATTAATACATTAATATTAATATAGTAAGAATAAATTAATAAATTAATAATAATGTAAATATACATTAATCATATTTAAATACATTAATATAATATTAGATAAATGTACAAAAGTACTAATGTATTAATTAATAAATACATGAACGATTTATTAATTAATGTATTAATACATAAATACATAAATTAAAGTATTAATTAATTAATACCTTAATATGATGTATAAATTAGGTATATTAATTAGTAAATATCTTTATAATATATAATATATTGTATTAATACATTATACATTAATAAATTACCAAAACAGCCCAAAGGGGTTGGATCCAATGATGGAAAGCGATGAGTTTTTCACAATTGGGCAAGGTTCAATTCTTGTGAGGGCTTTACCTTGAGCCATGGGGGCAGCTTGAGGTAGTGGTCGAACGTGTGGTTGCACCCAAAGATACTATATTAAATGGTATTGTGACCCGTGCACACATAAGTGGATCAAAGCTCGCCCCCATGTCCTTCAAATTTATTAGTTCCCCGAGGTGTAGGACAGTCGGTGATGGAGTGTGTTGTTAAAGAACTACGTGATGTTAAAGTCATCGGTTCGAAACCTACGGGGACAAAAAATCTAGACATGTTAAGGGTTGGTGTGGCTGAGGCTAGGTGGATCCCCCAGGAATTTTGACAGCTTAGATGCCCGATCCTCGGGTGATTTTGACGGCTTATATGCCCTTGAGTCGCGACTTCTTAGCCACAGGCTAGTCCCACATGTCACAGACAAACTAACCAAAAAAAAAAAAAAAATTAACAAAGTACAAATGCATTATTACATTAATCATTAAAAAACTAATTAATTAATTAATACATTTATAATAAAATTAATAAAAATATTAAAATATTATTAATTAATATACTAACAAAGAATCCATACATTAATAATAAAGTACATTAATAATAAAATAATAAAATGTAAAAAACTATAATAATACATTAAAATATTAAAGTATTAACCCAATACTCATACAATATTTGAACAGTAAACTATAATAAAGTAAATATATATTCGTAATACATTATTATTTATACATAAGTAAAGTATTAAATTATTTTTTTAATATTATTTTCTTCTTTTTATAAAATAAACCTCAATACAAAAAAATCCTAACCTAAAATTTAGTAGGAATGATCTAACACTAGTTCTAATAACAATTGGCCATAATATATTATTAGTGCCTTATTGTTGACATGGTTAATTATTAATATTAATTAATAATTATTGTAAAAGGGGTATGTATGCATAATATACAAACATAACCTGCTATGTTGGGCTATATTTTGTCACATTGCAACATGAAATTGTAAGGTTATGGTCGTCACATTGTGACGTAGGGTTTTTGTCTCACACAATGTGGTGTTGTAATAGGTTTGTCATAGTATGACAATGGGTTATATTCATCACATAACAATGTTGGGAAATGGTAATCTAACTAGAATGTTGGGTTTGTTTGTCACAGTGCGACATTGGATTGTGTACATCACATTGAGACAGTGGATTGTGTACATCACATTGAGACAATGGGTTATCTTCACCACACAAAGGCATTTGAAATTTTTTCTCACATTATGATCATAGGATATTTGCTTCACACTGCGACAACGAGGTTATGGTAATCACATTGCGACGACCAAACTATGTTCATCACATTGCAACAATATGTCTATGTTTGTCACATTACAACGATGGGGCTATGTTTGACACATTGCGACATTACTATTTTTGTCATATTGTGACACTACTATGTTCGTCACCTTAAACATTACTATGTTCATCAATATGCGATGAAAAGGTTATGCTCATCACATTATGACAATATGGGTATCTTTGTCACATTATGACAACGGGGCTATGTTCATCACATTGTGACCATCTGGGTATGTTTGTCACATTGTGATGAAAAGACTATGTTTGACACTTTGTGACATCACTATATTTGTCAGCTTGTGGCAGTACTATATTTGTCACATTGCAACATTACTATTTTCATCGCTTTGCAACGACAAGGCTATGTTTCTAACATTGTGAAAATATGGGTATGTTCATCACATTACCATGAAGAGGCTATGTTTGTCACATTGCGATGATAGGGCAATGTTTGAGACATTGTGACATCACTATGTTTATTAGATAGTGACACTACCATGTTCAATATATTGCAACATTACTATGTTCATTACTATGTGATGGAAAGACTATGTTTTTCACATTGTGACAATATGGGTATGTTCACCACAATGTGATGAAAAGATATGTTCATCACATTAAGATGGTTGGGCTATGTTTGATGCATTGGAATATTACTATGTTTGTCACATTGTGACACTATTATGTTAGTCACATTGGAACTTTTATATGTTCATCAATTTGCGACGACAAGGCTATGTTCGTCACATTATGACGATGGGTCCTAGACAAACATTATGTTAATTTTAATGTCTAAATTAAAAATTATGTTAATGTTAATTTCTAAATATATTAATGTCTAAATTAAACATTATGTTTAAGGCTATTAAGTTGCTAGGACTAACATTAAGACGATAGGGATATGTTTGATGCATTGCAACATTACTATGTTTGTCAGATTGTGACACTATTATGTTAGTCACATTGAAACTTTACTATGTTCATCAAATTGCGATGACAAGGCTATGTTCATCACATTATGAAGATGGGGATATGTTTGTCGCATTTCAAGGATGGATATTTGTTTGAAATATTGTGACATTAATATGGTTATGAAATTATTATATTTTTATGTTCGCCACATTGCAACATTAATATGTTCATCGCTTTGCTATGACAAGGTTGTTTTTGTCACATTGTGACAATATGGGTATGTTCGTCACATTGCAACAATGGGCTATGTTCATCAGATAACAACGATAGGAATATGTTTGACACATTGCAACAATAACATGTTTGTTAGACGGTGACACTACTATGTTCATCAAATTGTAAAATTACCATGTTAATTACTTTGCAATGACAAGGCTATGTTCGTCACATTGTGACAATATGGATATGTTTTCCACATTATGACAACGTGGCTATATTCGTCACATTACGACAACGGGGCTATGCTAATCAAATTACAATGTTACTATGTTTTTTAGATTGTCACACTACTATGTTCATCACATTGCAAGATTACTATGTTCATCACTTTTTGACGACAAGTCTATGTTCGTCACATTGAACCAACATTGGCTATGTTTGTCACATTATGATGGTGGGATATGTTCAACACTTTGTGACATTACTATGCTTGTCAGAAGGTGACACTACTATGTTTTTCATGTCACAATGTTCGGTTTTTTTCATCATACTTGAATGTCGGGTCATGTTCGTCACATGACAAACTTGGTTTTTGTTCAACAGATTATGAAAATGAAGTTTTGACAAGTTTTTTTTTTTAAATCTAATGAATTGTTTTCTTTGTCACAAAGATAATAAATTTGAACCGATGTGATGTATTACATAGAATTCAAATTAATATCATACTTGTTCTAAAGACATTGATAGAAAATCAACTTTAAATTTACACATCAAGATTTGTACTTGTTCTAAAGAAATTGATAGAAAACAATCTTGAACATTGTAGATGATGAATTATACTTGTTCTAAGGACATTGACAACAAATCATTTAATAATTTTTACTTGTCATAAGATCATTGATAAAAAATCAATGCTAAAGTGTTACTAAATTATTGATAAATTAATAAAGTAATACATTATTAATAAATTAATACATCATTAATTAATACATTGTTATAGTATTACTACACTAATAATTAATAATGTAATACATTAAATAAACATTAAATGAATTAATAAATACATTACTAAAGGGTGAATACCTTAATAAAATATTAATAAAATAATAAATAATACATTAAATTAAATTAAAATCAAAATTTTTAGATTATTATCATTACATTCTTATTATTAGATTAATATTATTCAAATTATTTTTTAATTATTATTTTCTTGTTATTATTATTTTCTTGTTATTATAAAATTAATAAAACTATAACCCTAATTTTAATGAGAATAACTATAACCCTAATATCACTTTAAGGATAACCCTAATAAGTATTAAAAATAAATGATAACTTTTCTTTAAATTGTAATGCATTTATACTAAGATTAGTGCCTAAGGCATCTTGAACTTGTATTGATATTTATAATATTGTAAAAAACTTGTTATTTACATGCATAATGCATAAAATGCATCAATAAATACATTACATTATTATCATAAAACAAAATTCATATTTATAAATATTGAGCTTGTATTTATATTTATAATATTGTGAAAAACACTATTTACATATATAATTATACAAACACTATTATTATAACATAAAAAACAAAAAATATATTAATTTTAACTCTTAAATTTTAAATTAATAAATTAATACATAAATGATAAAATATTACTAAATTATTAATAAATTAATAAATAAATACATTATTAAGAAATTAATACCTTATTAATCAATACATGGTTAAAGTATTACTACACTAATAAAGTAATACATTAACAATGCATCATTACATTAATAATACATTAAATGCATTAATAAATATATTACTATAGTGTGGATACATTAAAACATTCATAAAGTATTAATACAATAATAAATAATATATTAAATTAAATTAAAAATAAAAGTAATAAATTATTATCATTACATACTTATCATTAAATTATTATTATTTAAATTATCTTATTATTATTATAAAATAAATCTTAATACAAATAACTTTAATTTTAATATAATGATAATCTTAATTTTAATAAGAATAACCCTAACCCTAATCTCAATATAATACAATGTAATGGTAACTCTAATAACTATTAATAATAATTGAAATTTATAACAAGAATAATAAATTTTCTTTAAATATTTTAATATTAAAATTAATTTCTAATTCTCTCTTAAATGTATAAACATAATATTAATATTAATATCAATGTAAACAATGAAAAAATAGACAAAATTACATTACATATAAAAATAAATGAATTGCAAAATATCCCTATCCATCTCAATGGATTGATTTGATAAACAACAAAATTACATTACATATAAGAATAAACATAAATATAAACATAAGAATAAACGGATTACAGAATGGCCCTATCCATCTCCGTAAGTATCATCAATTGATTTGATTAAGAGTATAAGTTTTCCCTATTTGCATAATGCCCCTATCCATGTCATATCATAGATTGATATGATTAGGTATATAAGTGTAAAAATGGAAAAGGCAAATTGGAATAGACCTATCCATGTCATATCATAGATTGATATGATTAGGTATATAAGTGTAAAAATGGAAAAGGCAAATCGGAATAGAAAACGATCCAACTATCTCAAAAAACTTGATCAATAGTTGAAAAGAGCTCCACCAAATGCACATTTTATAAAAAACAACAAAAAGTCGCAACTCCATTAAACCTATCAATAGTAAAAATAAACTTAAAATTGCGAGGCCATCGTAACAGAATTGCTTCATCTAACCATACCCATTAAAAAACAACATGATCGCGCAATCAATGTAAAGAAATGGATGGGTAGTAAAAAACTGCACTAAATGCTCACAATCTCTGGTAGAGAATCTAATCGTATAACCAAGATATCTAATCGCACAATCAAGATAAATAACCTCAAAAGATGGTTAAAAAGATGCTCTACACCCAAACGTAATAAAAAAACCTTAAAATCGTCGTGAGTAAGCCCACAAGAAGTGAAAAAACCTAAAATCTAAAAATGGCCTCACATCGAAACCTTACCTAGTAAATAATGTGAATTTGGTATTTTCATCAAATTTTTGTGATCCATTTTAAAACATTGACCTTTTGTGCTTGTTACTACTTGGTTGAACCCAATATACCTAAAGTTTGAATAAATACCTAATGTCTTCAATTAAATATGATTTGAATATATGGAATCTCATAAGGAAATTATTGGGTATGAGTAGGTGCAACTTAGATGTAGGAAGATGGCATGTTAGCTAGTGTGGACATGAGATTCTTAGTAGACGTCCACATGTGTGCAATGGAGGATCAAGCGGCTTTTGGGAGATATATTTGTTTCAATCACATAATCAATACTTCAGAACATGCAGTTAATCATAAGAATATAGCTATTCAGTGGAAACAATGAAATAATAAACCTTGTAAAATTACATTAGAATATAGCTATTCAGTGGAAACAATGAAATAATAAACCTTGTAAAATTACATTAGATATAAGAATTAATAACCACTATTCATTCCTAGATATAGCAATGAAGCTAGAGGAGGAGGAAGTATGCGGAATAGTCGGAATTTAAATGGTCTCTTTTCGATTACTTTCTTAGTAATCTGGCATACCAAAAACCATTAATATTGTAATTTTAATTGTTTTAATGACAATTTGAACAATTTAGTTCGACTCAAGTTGGACAGAAAACTAAATTAGAAAACTAAATTAGCATGGATATAGATAAATTTAAAACAATTTATTTGAAATGCCAAGAACTAAACCTTAACAACACCGAGGAGAAATGGAAATGTGTGTTGCACAATTAAAACCCCACCGCTTGTCAAACCCCAACGCTCTTCACCTGTCAAGGAGACGACTCTCCACCTGAATGTGTGCCGCACAATTAAAACCCTCGACTCTTCATGTGCCGAGGAGACGACTATTCACCTGCCAAGGAGACGACTCTCCACCTGATATTGTTAATTGAAATTGAAACGGGGATAAACGTGCCATCATTAGATGGCACATTTCACATGCATACAACGCTTGGCTTAATATGATACAAATTTAAACGTGGCAACAAAAAGTTGTATAGATATTAATTATTGGTAATCAACTAAATGTGCCATGATATGGTGAGATAGTAATTTTTTAATATGATTAGGTAAATTTTTAATTATTGGTCATAATATTGAAATTTATAATTAAAAAATGGATTAAATCATAAATTCCAATAAAAGGATGCTTATCGTAATTAATAATATACTAATGTGTTAATTAATGAATAATAATGTATCAATTAATTAATAAATTACTTTAAACATTAATGTAAATTAATACTTTATAATCAAAATTTGAGTAAGGACTATTTCTATTAAAATTTAGGTTAGAATTATTTCTATTAAAATTTATTTTATAATAAGAAGAAAATAATATTAAAAAAATAATTTAATACTTTATTAATGTATAAATAATAACATATTACAAATATATTCTTACAATATTGTAGTTTTAGTGTATGAATATTGTATGATTATTGTGTTAATACTTTAATATTTTATTGTATGGATGCTTTGTTAATATATTAATTAATAATATTTTAATATTTTATTAATTTTATTCACAATTTATAAATGTATTAATTAATTAACTAATTCTTTAACGATTAAGGTAATAATGTATTTGTACTTTGATAATTTATTAATAATTAATTAATAGTTTACATTTAAAATTTATTAATACATTAATAATTGTGTCCCAAGAACATGTTAACTAGTAACAACCACATTTAAGTAAAAGTGTTTGATATAAGCATTCATCTCATTTTCCAACCTTTTAAATTAATGGGGTTAATGGGTCTATATCAATAACTTTTACTTAAATGTGGTTGTTGCTAGTTGTAATGAGAAATTTTTTAAATCAATTTTATTTAATTTTAATTTTGTATTTATTATTAAAAAAAATTATACAAAATTTTCTTAAAAATTTTTCAATTTTTTTTTTTTTTTATAAATTAAACATGTTTTTTTATATTTAGCCTTATAATATTAGAGAGTTCATAAAGATGTCATGAATAATATATAATTCAAAAATTTTAATAATTATATTTTTTTCTTTTCAATTTTTTTATATATAAGTTGATATTGAAATATTTTACTTAAAATGAACACTAAAATAATATTTTTTTTATTAATATCACTAAAATAATATTTTTTTTATTAATATTTATGTAAATCCAAAGTGATTGTAATATAAATTTTGTCTTGTTGAAATTTTGATAGACATATCACCTACTAGCACAGCCACAAATTAGTGGCTGAGTTTGTGGTTGGTGAACTCCGAAAGGTTTAGGTTGATTCATAAGCCTAGCTGATTCATGGCAGCGGTAGAATTGAAAGAAAAAGGGGTGAAATTTTCTCCAAACAAAGGGTTGCTGAACGAAATTAGTTTGGATAGCAGAAAAACATTGATGTATTGCAATCATAAGCACATAGCTAGACCTATAAAATTGGAAGGAAAAAAAGCCAGAGGCAATAAATCATGCATGGGAAGCTGCATGAAAATACTTCTTCAAAGAAATCATAAGCACATAGCTAGACCTATAAAATTGGAAGGAAAAAAAGCCAGAGGCAATAAAGCATGCATGGGAAGCTGCATGAAAATACTTCTCCAAACTTGGACTGCACGAAAACAATTCTTCAACGCCCTGCAACAAAATAATATGGTCAGAGCAAATAATGCAAACCCACACAAACCTAAAAAGAAATAAAACAAGAAACCTAACAAAGAAATTTTCGGAGTGAATCCTCCAATCTATAAATTTTCAAGAAAAAAAACGTTTAAACGCATAAATCAAGAGATAAACTAAAAGAAATGGGGTTGAGTATTGAGCGAGCATTACCTTCACAGGGCTTGAGGCCGTGGGTACCTGGGTAAGTTGGCGTCATAGGGCTTGTTGCCCTCCTCCTCCGTTGACGAATGGAAGGTAAGCCAAATTACCTTTCAGATGCCTTGAGGCCGTGGGTACGTGGGTAAATTGGCGTCACTTGCATGACTGAAATGGAAGCTAAGCCAAATACATCGAAGCTAAGCCAAATACATCATAGGGCTTGAGATGCAAGAGAATGCAATGCTCCTAAAATGCAAACTCCTAAAAAAATGCAATGCTCCTAAAAAAAATGATGGGGCATAATAAATTTTGTTGTTATTTCTTAATCATTGAACATGGCAATTTGGTGGTGATCAAGTAATTTTTTAATCTTATTTAGTAAATGTGAAAAAGTAATCACATAAACGTACGTCTTTATAAATGAGCGGAACTTAATTTATCAAAATCTCATCCATTGATTAGAGAGGACGACGAAGAATATGCCAGCATCTTCAATTGCCAACCGTAAGATTGAAATTTATGATTAAAAGGTGATTAATTGTGCCCATTGTCAATAGGTATATGCCTTTCGGCGTAATTAAAATATTGTCATATAAAAACTAATTTAAATTTTAAGTTAAAATTTTGATTTTTGGAAAGTCAAACCAAGAATTGGAAAAAAAAAATTCAAAATACACACCAAACCAAAAAAATAAAAAATAATACTTAATTATTTTTAAATAATTTAACATTGTAAATATCATTTTTAAGATTAACTACCTAGAATAAGTCATTAATCTATGATCCATATCTAATATGAGTATTACTCACAACTGAACAATAATTTAAAATTGTATATCAAAATTTTAAAAATTAAAAACTTTTAAAAATTTAAAAAAAATTGATATAAAAGAACGATTCGGGTCAATCTTATCAGCTTACCTAGTCGTGAGCCCACCAGTAAACTGTGAACAACGAAAAACAATGGCTGTCTTTCTCGCCGCTTCTCCCTCTACCGCCGTAGTCATCATCTTTACGATCCCTGTTTTCTATTTTCTTAAATTTTTTTATGTATTTATTTATAATTTTTATTTTTTCTTTTCCTAACCGTTGAGTGTTAGGACCGTTGATAGAATTCGCAAGATTCGAATCGAGCGTTGAAGGGTTCATACAGTATCTATAATAATCGACCGTTGAAGATTGGAATCGATGACATATAAAAACTATACCACAATATCTGGCGAATCGACCTATCGCTACGCACTCTATTTTCCTATAATTCCGACGTTTTTCGCAGTTTGTTGCATAAAGTTTCTTCTATTTTCTCTGTACTCCATCCTGTTTGAGAAACTGAGAGTATACACAGCGAATTCCATCCTGTTCGAGAAAACTGAGAGTATACACAGCGAGGGAAAGGTAAGCAATAATAGTGGAAGTATCAATGCATTTTGAAGGAGAACAGCACAATTGTGAGAAACCTCCTGCTAACAGAAGAAACTTCTTGCTGAAGTGTTTTGCAGATGGACAACACTGCTTCGACAACACGGAAATCTACTTGCGCTGCATGCAAGCTCTTGAGAACGAAATGTTCAGAGAAATGCGTGCTCGCACCTTTTTTCCCAGAGAACGATCTCGAGAAGTTCTTGTCAGTCAAGACAGTTTTCGGAAATGCCTATGTCAGCAAATTACTACAGGTTTATTGAGTTATATTGCTTTACTGCCTACTTGAAATGCAAATATATTGGTGTTGTGGGACAAACTTGGAATACACTCTAAACGAATGCTATATGAAAAGTGTAGCTCGTAAAACTGAAATTACAAAATTAATGTCACGATTACAACCTATATGTTTTGGTTAGTTACATCAAGAAATAGAAAAACTGGTCTCACGATCCAGCCTGCAATCTTTATGTATGGTTGAAAAGCTCAATGGAGTTAAAGAAGTTCTTTTCAGACGGTTCTTTTCATTTTAGTCAATTAATCTTAATTATTAACTTTCCCCAAAACGTGGGATGGTCTGATGTTGTGATGATCCGTTACAGGATCTTCCGGCTGAGAATAGAGATGATGCAGTAACGAGCATGGTGTATGAAGCAAAGAATAGACTTCGAGATCGTGTCCATGGTTCTTTAGGAGTTATCAATGGTTTAGAGAAAGAAGTAGCTGAGCTGCAATCCCAATTGGGTTCCACAAAAAAGAAAATAGAGGAGCTGAAATACCAATTGGCTTACACAGAACAAAAACTAGGAGATTTCAGCTCCTCTACAGAAAAAAAGGTAGAGGAGCTGAAATCCCAATTGGCTTCTACAGAACAAAAACTAGGAGATTTCAGCTCTTCTACAGAAAAGAAGGTAGAGGAGCTGAAATCCCAATTGGCTTCTATAGAACAAAAACTAGAAGATTTCAGCTTCTCTACAGAAGAAAAGTAGAGCTGCTGAAATTTCTCTACAGAAGAAAAGTAGAGCTGCTGAAATCCTAATCGCCAACGGGCTAACTTTTAACGCTCATTACAGGAGGGCATGGACGTTGGGGTTCCGATTTTTATGATGTTTCACTGCAAGAGAGTGAAGACATGCATGTTAATGAGCTATGGGAGCCACTCTGGACATAAACGATTCAATATTGGTAGCTGTATATGAACCACAGCAAACTTGCGATGCTTCTTCCTCTTCCCTCTTTCGTTCTGCAATAAGTATGTAAAAATAAATATCTTCTATCGAATGCAATAATATGATTATGTTAAGACGTATTTCTAACATGGAGAGAAATTATCATATGTCATCTGAATTTCGACCAATACCTTTGTCTCTCCTCCTCATCCTGAAGTGCATATAATCAAGAATTGTTTTTCCCATGACGTGCATTACTTTTTATATAATCAAGAATTTCAACCAATACCTTTGACATATAATCAAGAATTCTTGTTAATATAATCAAGAATTTCAACCAATACCTTTGGCATATAATCAAGATTTGCTGTTAATATAATCAAGAATTTCAACCAATACCTTTGGCATATAATCAAAAATTGTTGTTAATGTAATCAAGAATTTCAACCAATACCTTTGGCATATAATCAAGAATTCTTTTTAGGTTGAGGTGCATTACTTTTAATATGTTTCAGATATCGTTTATCATCTTAATTTTCTCCATTTTATAATTTTCAGAAGCCTTGGTAGGTAAGAAATTATGAAAGAAACCTTGTGTTTATTGTGAGAAGATGGGTTAGAGAAAACTGTAGTGCTTAAGAAGTTATTGATCTTTACAACAACCAGACTTTTTGATAAGTCACACTCATTCTTGGAATGACTTTTTGACAAGTCACACTCATTCTTGGAATTACGCATCTTTTTTTTTACATCAGTACATGGATGATGACAAAATTTACATTCCTGATAATTCTACTCTTTAATTGGTTGAGACAAGAGGACTATTAATACTCGAATGGAACTAATCAACAATATTTAGCAAACTAGTTCTATTACATATTACTATTACTTACACAAAGAAGAAAGTTTAACATGCTTCAGAGTATTCGACATTACTTCAGTAAGGAAGAAAGTGTATATTTTGCGGGGTTAAAAAAATTTACAACAACATATACAAAACTAAAATTTTGGAAGGTTAAAGTCTACGATGATAATGTCAACAACATTACAGGTTATAGGCATGACTTATTCCATGATATGAAAAATCACTATGAGATTACAGAAATTATTTTTCATTATTTTAAAGTGTGATAGTGTAGGTCTTAGTATGATCATTCAAAATGGTTTCATAAT
>ML780958.1:1153964-1170898 GCA_009831015.1 Picea engelmannii | reverse complement strand
AAATTGCGAGGCCATCGTAACAGAATTGCTTCATCTAACCATACCCATTAAAAAACAACATGATCGCGCAATCAATGTAAAGAAATGGATGGGTAGTAAAAAACTGCACTAAATGCTCACAATCTCTGGTAGAGAATCTAATCATATAACCAAGATATCGAATCGCACAATCAAGATAAATAACCTCAAAAAACTGCACTAAAATCGCGCAATCAATGTAAAGAAATGGATGGGTAGTAAAAAACTGCACTAAATGCTCACAATCTCTGGTAGAGAATCTAATCATATAATCAAGATATCTAATCGCACAATCAAGATAAATAACTTGAAAAGATCGTTAAAAAGATGCTCTACACCCAAACGTAATAAAAAAACCTTAAAATCGTCGTGAGTAAACCCACAAGAAGTGAAAAAACCTAAAATCTAAAAATGGCCTCACATCGAAACCGTACCTAGTAAATAATGTGAATTTGGTATTTTCATCAAATTTTTGTGACCCATTTTAAAACATTGACCTTTTGTGCTTGTTACTACTTGGTTGAACCCAATATACCTAAAGTTTGAATAAATGCCTAATGTCTTCGATTAAATATGATTTGAATATATGGAATCTCATAAGAAAATTATTGGGTATGAGCAGGTGCAACTTAGATGTATGAAGATGGCATGTTAGCTAGTGTGGAAGTGAGATTCTTAGTAGACGTCCACATGTGTGCAATGGAGGATCGAGCGGCTTTTGGGAGATATATTTGTTTCAATCACATAATCAATACTTTAGAATATGCAGTTAATCATAAGAATATAGCTATTCAGAGGAAATAATGAAATAATAAACCTTGCAAAATTACATTACATATAAGAATTAATAACTACTATTCATTCCTAGATATAGCAGAAGCTAGCGGAGGAGGAAGTATACGGGATAGTGGGAATTTAAATGATCTCTTTTCGATTACGTTCTCAATAACTGGCATACCAAAAACCATTAATATTGCAATTTTAATTGTTTTAATGACAATTTGAACAATTCCGTTCAACTCAAATGGCACAGAAAACTAAATTAACATGTATATAGATAGATTTAAAACAATTTTTTTGAAATGCCAAGAACTAAACCTTAACAACACGGAGGAGAAATGGAAATGTGTGCGGCACAATTAAAACCCCACCACTTGTCAAACCCCAACGCTCTTCACCTGTCAAGGAGACCACTCTCCACCTGAATGTGTGCCGCACAATTAAAACCCTCGGCTCTTCATGTGCCAAGGAGACGACTCTTCACCTGCCAAGGAGACGACTCTCCACCTGATATTGTTAATTGAAATTGAAACGGGGCATCATTAGATGGCACAATTCACATGCATACAGCGCTTGGCTTAATATGATACCAATTTAAAGGTGGCAACAAAAGGTTGTATAGATATTAATTATTGGTAATCAACTAAATGTGGTATCATATGGTGAGGTAATAATTTTTTATTATGATTAGGTAAATCTTTAATTGTTGACCATAAGATTGGAATTTGTAATTAAAAGATGGATTAAATCATAAATTCTAATAGAGGGATGCTTATCTTAATTAATAATGTACTAATGTGTTAATTAATTAATAATAATGTATCAATTAATTAATAATTTACTTTAAACATTAATGTAAATTAATACTTTATAATCAAAATTTGAGTTAGGACTATTTGTATAAAAATTTAGGTTAGAATTATTAGTATTAGGATTTATTTTATAATAAGAAGAAAATAATATTAAAAAAATAATTTAATACTTTGTTAATGTATAAATAATAACATATTACAAATATATTCTTACTTTATTGTAGTTTTAGTGTATGAATATTGTATGATTATTGTGTTAATACTTTAATATTTTATTGTATGGATGCTTTGTTAATATATTAACTAATATACCCCAGATGGGGTGTTAGTGCGATCCTCATGGCAAGGGACAGGAGCAGGCACAAGCCGCTGCGGCACAGAGCCACGTGATGGGCTCGTGTCGCAGGCAGCCACCCTCCCTGGTGTTTAATTGTCCTTTACTACGCGGCAAGGGAGCATTTACGCACCCCAATCTACCTCCAAGCGATTTTTGAATGGCTTAGCTCGTTATGTTTGTTATCCATCCCCGTCTCTTGTTTGCAGGGCTTCTCCCTTCGCAGCAAAGGTTTGCTCGGCTCGTTTCCTTTGGGTTGCTGTCGTCCCTGCCACTCTCTTTCACCGAGTGCCATTAGTCCCCCCTGTGAGTCTCACTGTGCAGATGATGACTAGGCCAAGGGGAAGACTGAGGAGGGGCTCCCCCTGGAAGCCACGTCGACCCTCGGTCACGCCTCCTGACTCACCCTCCATTTGTTCTTCCTCCTGTCTTCAGACTGAGTTCACCGCTGCTTCCTCGCGAGTTTCACAGAGTGTGCACTTCAACTCCATGGCCATAATCCCTTGGTCGCTGGCCCCACTCCTACAGCACCTTCAAGACCCCCTCGTGAATTCCTCTACCCTAGCGCCACTCCCTAGGCCTCCGAGCAACCTGAGTGAAGAACCACCTACACACGGCGAGCCTAAGCGAGTGGGACTCCATTCCAGGGACTCCTTCGACAATGCGCATTTCATAGATCGACTGGTTATACTGCACGACCTCGTCTTTGAACTCAGGCAGGAGGTGGCAGACCTTTAATTTCGCCTACAGGCCACAGAAGAAAATGTGGCAAACTTTCTTCAAATCCTCTCCTCCATGCATGCAGAGCTCTCCTCGGGCCCGGTCGAACCTACTCCAATGGAGGCACCTGTTGCTGCTATAGGTGAAGGAATGGACAGGGTGCAACGACCAACAAAAGTGGAACGGGAGAAGGATGAGTGAGGGAGAAAAGTTGAGGAAACCACGTGCGACGAGGGAGAGGAAAAGAAATGGGCAAACCAGCCGACGTATATTGAAGAAGAGCCTTGGACAGAGGACCTCCGAGCCACGTGGATAGGTTATATGCCAGGTGTTTAGATCCTTAGTGTTGTTTTTCAAGTTTTATCAGGCCCGTAGTCTTAGATGACAATCAGTTTGAACACTCTCTTTTACTTTAACTTATGACTTATTAGACATATGAGCTCGATGGGCTGGTTGGACTAGTTTCCTCTTTGTTGGGGCAGTCCAGTAAATGTAGCCGGTATATCTCTGTAGTTTTCTACTCTACATCAACTTTAGCAAGCTCTTAATATACATATACTTCTTATTTACAAAAAATATATATATTAACTAATATATTCACAATTTATAAATGTATTAATTAATTAACTAATTCTTTAACGATTAGTGTAATAATGTATTTGAACTTTGGTAATTTATTAATAATTAATTAATATTTTACATTTAAATTTTTTTAATACATTAATAGTTATGCCCCAAGAACTTGTCAAACATCTATCCCATTTTCCAACCTTTTAAATTAATGGGGTCAATGGACCTATATCAATCACTTTTACTTAAATGTGGTTGTTGCTAGTTGTAATGAGAATTTTTGTAAATCAATTTTATTTAATTTTAGTTTTGTATTTATTATTAAAAAAAATTATACAAAATTTTCTTAAAAGTTTTTCAATTTTTTATTTTTTTTCATAAATTAAACATGTTTCTTATATTTAGCCTTATAATATTAGAGGAGAGTTCATAAAGATGTCATGAATAATATATAATTCAAAAATTTTAATAATTATAATTTTTTCTTTTCAATAGTTTTATATATAAGTTGATATTGAAATATTTGACTTAAAACGGACATTAAAATAATTTTTTTGTTATTAATATTTATGTAAATCAAAGGTGATTGTAATATAAATTTTGTCTTGTTGAAATTTTGATAGACATATCACCCATTAAAATATTGTCATATAAAAACTAATTTAAATTTTAAGTTAAAATTTTGATTTTTGGAAAGTCAAACCAAGAATTGCAAAAAAAAATTAAAAATACACACCAAACCAAAAAAATAAAAAATAATACTTAATTATTTTTAAATAATTTAACATTGTAAATATCATTTTTGAGATTAACATTGTAGAATAAGTCATTAATTTATGACCCATATCCATGAATATTAGTCACAATTGAAAAATAATTTAACATTGTATATCAAATTTTCAAAAACTCATTAAATTTTTTAAAAAGTTGATAGAAAAGAACGATTTGTTGGGTCAATCTTATCATCTTACCTAGTCGTGAGCCCACTAGTAAACTGTGAACAAAGGAAAACAATGGCCGTCTTTCTCGCTTCTTCTCCCTCTACCACTGTAGTCATCATCTTTACGATCCCTGTTTTCTATTTTCTTAAATTTTTTATGTATTTATTTATAATTTTTATTTTTATTTTTCATAACCGTTGAGTGTTCGGGTCGTTGATAGAATTCGCAAGATTCGAATCAAGCGTTGAAGGGTTCATACAGTATCTATAATAATCGACCGTTGAAGATTGGAATCGATGACATATAAAACCATATGTTGCAATGTGTTTGAATGCTTTTTTATTTATGCAATTATGTTTAAATGGTTAGATGAATGAATGGCTTTATTTACAGGTCACACTAGGATATGTATGCAGAATGAATATTATGAGTGAATGAAATAGTAGATCCAATAAATGGTATGATAGGAGGCATGTTTAAGTAGAAATAAAAGTAAAAATAGCATCCCCAACCCCTTCCATGACTGAAAACAACTGCATCCTGCAGTCACCCATAATCCATATCAACTGAGACTGCGATGTGAAAATTTTGTGCGGTGTCGATTTTTTGTTTTACTAGAAGGGTTGATGGTGAAAAAGGTTTTGTTGGAGAACTAAGGTAGAACTCGGGTCAACCCATACATAAAAAAATGTCATACTAACATTAGTTCACCAAAATTTTTGCTTCATGTTGGATATTTGCAATCATTTGCTTCAAGTCATGCTAGGGGAATGCACCTATCCACTACAAGTCATGTTGGGTGAAACCCAACATTTGCTACAAGTCATTATTAGGGCATTGATAGTTTTGAGAAACCTAGATGAATAGGACGTAATCCCAAGCTCCCTTGTAGTATTTTCAGGGGAGATTGACTTACTCATTTGTTCCCTGGTAATGTAGTGGTATGAATAACATGGTTATTTTTTGAACACCCTTCTAGTTCTGAGTCATATTCCTTTTCCCAACAACCTATTCAATCATTGGTAGATGAAGTGGTCATGTCGATGCAATCTTTGTCCAATAACACTCTTGTTTTGGGGGGTGATTCGTCTCTTTACCATTTTGTCTCACATCATATTCAACCAGTGGTTGAGGAAATGATTGTGTTGATGCATTCTTTGGCCAATCCCACTCTTATATTGGAGAGTGATGAGTCTACAAAATTGGTCTCACTAATGCAATCTTCAACTAATCCCACTCTTATATTGTGGAGTATTGATCTGTCTTTCGAATTTTTCTTATGCATTTCAGTTCAATAAATTCTAAGCAAGGGGGGAAAGCCACTCTCTTCGAGTCTTCTCCCTCCAAGTATTGGGATGGTTTCCTTTGATTGTAATGATATTTTTGAGTCTTTCCTTCCTTCTTTTACTCCTCTATAGATAAACAGTAAAATTAACTCAATGGTAATTTAACATTGTATTGTAGATGAAGGATCCTATGCAAGTATTTTATCCTCCTTAGCTTGGAAATATTTTTTTTCTCCCACACTTGTTTCAGTTACCAGTGAGCTTTTGGATTTTGATAGAAGACCTAATGAATGTTTGGGTATTCTTCCTCAGTTTCCTATCACATTAGGTGGGAAGGTTTTCCTAGTCGATTTGTTAGTGGTGCCAAGCCCTTTATATTTAGATATGCTTCTTGGGAATAATTATGTGTATGTCATTAAGGTTGTGGTGTGTTGGAAGTAGACCAAAGCGGAAAAAAAGGTGATTTTGGGAAAGAAGGCATGCATGAGAAAAGAAAAAAATGGAAGGGAGAACAACACACACGCATGCATGGAATACCTAACGATGATAGAGTTAGGGTTTTTACAATGTATTGTAATGGATGAAGAGCCAAAAACATATAAATATAGTTACCTAGATCTCAGAGAGGATAATATTCATTATTATTGAGAGAGATGATTGTTGTAGTAAGATGATATAGATATAGACAGACGAATACAAGGAAGCGAAGGCTATTTAAGATTCTGATGTATGACCTACTTTTGTAAATTGTTTACCGAGAGAGGATTGAGGAGGGTGGATCCTAAGGGTTAGATCGCAGGTTGAGGAGCCTAGTGCGATCTAGTCTGCTTCATATAGATATTACCCATTGATAAGAGTTGTAGGTGCGTGGCGTTGTAGTTTCAGAATGAAAATAATAAAAGAGATAAGAGCCATATCTTTGTGGATGTAGCCCAAGGGGGTGAACCACAGTAATATATGTGTTATGTGATTGAATGTATGTGTGTCTTTATTTTCTTATTGATAAGCTAAATGAATGAGTCATTATATTTCCTTCATAAATCGTGATAACAACATATTGTGTTAATAATTTACCATAGCACTTTCAACATATAGTTCTCATATTACCCACTCAATCCTAGGCTGCAAACACATTATTATTGTAGCCACTCATTAATATTATCTCGGGTGAGACGACACAGTGCACCTTGTGCACTGCGATGCCTTCTGGTTTACCAGGACGATCAATAGTTTTAGAGGATTTGTTGGAACCTCGAACATACATGAAACCTGGGTCACTCAATACAAACTTAGATAGGATATATCAATAACCAACAAATGGTTTTGTTTCTGCTGGTAGGAACAATAGAGGATTGAGTAGATGAGATATGTTGACTATCTGTTAAAAGAGACGTAACATTTGCAGGAGGTGGAGTAAGAGAATATAAAAGCATAGAAAAAGGAAACGAGCCACTAGAAGGGGATGTTGAGACCATGGAATCCCACAAAAGTAGAGATCAAAGGATGGATAAGGACAAAAGAGTTGTAGTATTCACAGAAATATAACATAAACCTTAGAGTAACACCCCATAAATATCCTGAGAAATATGCATTTATTGATTTGCACGAAGTCTTTTTCTATGATTTTCCACACTTATTACAAGAGTGGATACTAATGTTGAAGGATCACCATGAAATGAACCGGATCTGACAGTTAGAGTGGACCCCAGTACCGATTAAGCAGTTACAGCAGGTGAACAACAAGTTCATCCACACAATAGTTATTTGGCTTGACAGTATTGTGGAAGGATTTATAACAGAGTTTGCAGTATACACAGTGAAGTTATACAACGCAGTGGAGCGAGAGGTTATACGTGGACCTCAAGGAAGTTACATTATATCATTGTATACTTCTATCAAGATATTTCTATACAACAAAGGTGTAATGACAATGGAATCAGATAGCTAAAGTTCCCTGCATGCATGGGGGAAGGGGGGAATCACTGACAAAAAAAGGATAAATGGAAGGAGGAAAGAATAAAGGAAAGAATGAGGAACACTTGGACCCAATCATGATGGATGACGACCAGATCAAGTGGATCATGTCGACAGATGAAAACATGCGTAGCGAAGTACCCTACCAATACACGGTGAATACCAATAAGAGATCTGTAGCCATGAGGCAAGGCTTGGTGAGTGACAAGGAAGAGGTAGAGGATCTTCAAGCTCTGGAGAATATTGAGGAAATCCTACATGAAACATATGAAAGGAAGACAAGGGATCCAAGAAAGGGAAGAGAAGGAAACAATCTTATGCATAATAATTTCAGTGTGGAACCCATAAACCCATGTTTGAATAATACACCAAAGAGAACACCATCGTTTAGAAAACCAAAGTTCAAAAGAAGTCAGACAATAGGAAGAACATCTACACAAGGAACAACAATTGGAGGAGCAAGTTCATGAAGAACTAGTCAAGTATCTATGCCACGTGGAGGTAGTATTTCATCATTCAAAATGGCAGGACATGATCCCACCATCAGGTTACCATAATTTAAAGGAGAATCATTGGAGGACCCAGAAAAAAATTTGTTCATCTGTGAGAATATTTGGGAAGAAAAACAAATCATAGAAGAAGATACTAAATTGGAACAGTTAGTGATTACTCTAAGGGATCACACACTGGATTGGTATATGAGTTTAGCTACAAACAATCCACTAGGGACAACCAAAACAATTGCAAACATCAATAAATTGTTTATAAATGAGTTCCATAAGCCAATTTAAGAATATCAATACGTGAATGAGATTATTGAAATTAGACAAAAACCGGGAGAATTTGTATGGGAGATTGACCAGAGATTCAAGTGACTGAAGGGAAAGTTGAAATATCTCATGACCGATATGCAACATAGGAACCTATTCATCAATTCACTTCTACCCCACTTAAAATATCCATTGTGACAATAGATATTTTAGACGCGGGTAGAGGCTCTGTAGGAAGCCCTGCAACTAGAAGAAAACTAGTATCAGCAGACAGACCCAGCCATCGAAGAACTGAAGGAGGATTTCAAGAACTTAACATTCTTGCTAAGCTTGAATAAAATTAAGGACAAATGAGAAGTTGTTTAGTGTACAAAATGCAGGATGAAAGGACACCACAAGAATGAATGTACAACATTCATGCAGTACATGGCAGCAGGAATGCCGAATCGATTATCAACAGGAGGACTATGGTGCAAAATTTGCAAGAAACCAGGCCACGATCCATATCACTCCTCAATGATGCAGAAATACCAAACAGTCCCAAAGAGTTCATATTGAAACTTTTGCAAGTCAGTCGGCCACGAAGACAAATATTGTAAAACTATGGAATTGATGCAAGAGAGGACATCAGATGCATATAGAGTGAAAGCATAAATGATGACTGGGAAAGCCACACAATAGTTTAATCAAGTTCCATCTTCATAAAACACTGCGTGACAATAGTATAATACTGCACAACAACCATATAATATAGTGTAGTCACAGTACAACACAAATAAAACTCAATACAATACCATGTAGTACAATCAGGTGCCTCAGTATAAAGCACCGAGAGGAGATCGAGCAGGCTACAGAGGTGGAGGATGAGCGCAAGGGGTTTTTGGAAGAGGTACAGGACCAGTGGTATGTCACAACTGCCAACAACTGGGACATTATGCAATGGAATTCCCACATCCACCAACAACATGTATGTATTGTTGCGTATTGGACCATGATACAGAAGAATTTCCAACACTATTAGTAAAGATCCATGAAAAGAGGAACCAGAACAACCATAATGTTTAGTGGATTTTAGCTGAAGCGGGGGATGAAGGATGAAACATCAACATAGTCACTCGCATAGGATCTAAAGAAAGGAACGACACAGTCTGACAAGAGCCAGTACAACACCAATGGGTAATGAAGAACGCCAAACCAAGGAAGAAGTTCGATGTGCAGAAGGAGAAGGAGATATTTAAGAAATCCTAACAAGAATTTCAGAAGGAGGACATTGCGTCAACTTTGACTGCACAACAAAGAAAGGAATCACCTGAGTACGAGATGCCTACTTTATTGGATCATGCCAAAGAAATGAAACCCATGGGACAAGTAAGTACAATCAAAGGTTTTTTGAAATCATGTATTAAAGTATTAAATGATCCATCATCCGTGAAAATATTGCAAAACATATTAGAAAGATGTAGTATAGAGATAGAAGGAAAACTAGAAAAAAAGACAGTCAATCACCTACATACAAGGAGAAGAACAAGTAGGGAGTTCAGGCTGAATGAAAACATTAGAGATTTCAACATGGGAGACATCATACTATATCTAGGATCTGAAGTGAATGTATTACAAAAGAAGACATGGAAATGCATGGGAGAGCCCACATTAGGATATTCACCTGTTAAACTAAAACTAGCAAACCAACACAGAGTCCTACCAATTGGTAGACTAAAATGAGTGACAATAGACCTGGATGGAGTGAGCACTAAAGCATATTTTGAAGTGATTGAAATAGTAGATGGTGTTAGCACTCTGTAAATCTATTCGGCTGATAAATAGATGACAAAGGTAATTGTTTCAACCAACTTTGAGGTCCGAAAATATCCTTTCAGACCTGGAGAGGGCTCTCTCAGGAGACTTTGTCTCCATGTGGGATATGGCCTTAAATATGTGGATGGATTTAACACCTCGGAAATAATGGGTTATGGTTATATTGGTGCAAGAGAGTAAGACTTTGGGATATGGAGTCGATTCGAGAAAACAATAGAAACAAATGACTCGGTGACTGAACTTGAGAGGATAAGGCTAAGAGAGCAACAATATTCAATACAAATTCATAATGTGTGGCGAGGAGAAAACACAGGAACTAACTCGGAGCACCATTGTGGATGAATTCAGAGTTAAATTTTAGAAGAAAAATGTTTTTTTTAAATTGCATAAACAAGGGGCATTGCAGAGCAAATCCATAGGTTCGAAAATTCATTTTGAATTAGACAAAAAAAGATATGAATAAATATAACAGGAAGAACGTATGCAAAGAAAGGAAAACAATACATCCAACTGCTATAATTAGAATCTTTTCATCAAAGTTACAAGACCTTTGCATTAAGTTTCGGTCGAACTCAAATTACATACAATAGTTACTGTCTATACTAATTTTTCCAACCAACATGGCTTACATCGAAATGATAAAATATATAAACGAGGGCATCGCTTGGGCTACCCTACTCTTCTAGCTACAATCTCTACAAACTAGGAAACTAACTGTTCTACATTACAAAACTCTTCGCATGATGTTTTTCCAAAAATAGACAAAATATATGTCTGGCTACATCATGATCATTGTAATCCTCCATGGGGATTTGGTTTTTGATTAGGTATCTGGGTGGACAAGAGTTTGTCAGAGTCTTGTTGTCTGTTGTAATGCCTTTGATTTTTTTTCGTGCGCTCATTTGTTGGGGGAAGTGTGCGTGAAAAGTGGTTGTAGACAATCACGACCGTTATTAAAATGGAAAAATGTCTTGGGAGATGTCTCCTACAAAATTGTCAAGATTATCCTTCTATTTGCGAATACATGAATGAACTCGGCTAATATTGTTTTTTCTGCTCGGTCACTTCACATTATTTGGAGTGTTTGGAATACCTTTCTTCTGACAACCACTATGCTTCACTCAACTATACAATCATATCCTGTGCATCTCTGAGTTGTCTTTTGAGACACATCACATTCCCTTCAGGACCTTGTGTTGTTGATGCTTCCATGGTCTTTGTCACCAGCTATTGTCTTAGTTCCCTATTTTCTTGGTACAGATCGACAATGGATAGCTTTTCTTGCTTCAACTTCCAAGATGTCTCTTGATCATTTGAACCCATAGCATCCATCCTCCTCATTCTACTCCCACTCTGTTGACTGGTACCTTCCAAAGGCTCCAGGTGGACGACGCGCATAAGTAATTCTTCAGTGATCGGTCATGTGTGCGGGTCATATGAGATTCGAGTTTCCCCATCTTCCTTGTTCTTCCTTGGTCTTACCCTTCTCCGAGGTATCCTCTGTTGGGGAGATAGTGCTTCTACTTTCCTTCCTTCCTGCACACTTCCATCCACTCCAAGTTCTACGTAGTGTGATGTCGTCATTCCCATGGGTAAAGGAAAAATCCCTTTTTTATCCTTGGGGATGTCTGTTGTGAGTGAGAATGAATCCCAATCACTTTGGGGCTTGGATATAGCAATCCTGCTACTATGTGTACCCTTCTTCATGTTCTGAGAGGTCTCTATGGTGCGACCAATATCTAACTTGCACGCAGTATATCATGCAGATGCGCAAGATGAAAACTTCGATCAACCTGGGCCTACGAGAAAACTTACAAAAAGAGCTTGAATTTGACTTCATGAACAAAATGGGCGTAGAACCTCTGGAATTTATAACAGATCTAGTGGAAGGAAGAATCGTGCCAAATAACATTGAATTCATGGCGAATAGATGTTTCGAATCAAACTGGATATTTTCCATAAAACATCCCTGCATGTAAGGTACAGGAGATAAGGGTTGCAGGGCATACGTGATGCGAACGCCGCGATTTTTCATTCCTTCAGCCTTCATGATTAACTGATAATAGTTACAACACATTCCGACGTGACCTCCATTAACTACTTGACTCAACCTAGGGCATGTAGGGACTAACTTTCACAGGACCTAACTTTATGGGAACAACGTACCTGTACCATTCACGTATGTTTCAACTCTGACATCCCTTCCCGTTTCCAAGGGCCAACTGACAACTTGTTTACTTTAACCCCTTCATTGTTACGTATGTGAATTCACGTGTTTTAACACATGGGCTATAACTCGATTGAAAACTGACTCTAATTGAAAGAAAAATGGTGGCACTAACAACTGGCTCCAACGAGGATGTTATCCTCCCTATGATGTAGCAAAGAATAGTAGACCAGGTGCCTGACCATTGGGCCTTATTTTCGACTCTTCGACAATGCAATATGAAAAACAGGATGCAACCTAAACCTATCGATTCAGTTTCTAAAAGAATCAGTATAAAACTTAGGACCTTCACTCTAGGCTTCAATTTTCTACTGACCTACTGACTTGGCACAAAATAAAATGACTATTTATAATGACAAATGACTTAAATAGAATTTATTTCATCAGATAATGTTTGAGGAACCTGTCATTTACAAGCCCCCAACCAACACACTCCCCATTTAGTTCTTCCAGAAAATAAGGATTATTTTCGCGATGTGCACCGATTTTGAATGGACTCGTCCACAAATAATCAGACTTTCAGTGCTTTCCTTTGTCCTCATTTCTCCTGTCCCATATCAACACTAGATCACCCAACCGTAAATCCTCTGGCTTGGAATGATTGTCAAAGGATTTCTTCATATTTTCCTAGTGGACATGTGATTGATTATACACTTGTCCCCTCATTTGTTGTGTGTGAACTAGTTGATTTATTCTTTTTTGTGCATCATTTGGCTCGACCTCCTTCTCTTGCAACAATTTTCTGACAGGAAACCCCAATGTGGTTGGAAAAATTGTGTCTACTTTGTATACAATCTGGAAAGGTGACGTTGAGATGGACTTCTTGGTGGTCACCTGATCTTCCCATAATGCATAGATAATCTTTTTATGCCATGCTTTCTTATTGTCTTGCAAGATCCTCTTGATGATCCTGGTTAGGCTTTTATTCGAGGATTCTAGTAACCTGTTTCCTTATGGGTAGTATGTCGTAGAATTCCCCTGGGATATATTGTAATCCTGACAAAAATTTTCCATCCTCTTAGACCTGAATGTGGTCGCATTATCTATTATGATCTTGACGGGACATCTGAACCTCGACAAGATGTTTGTCCCTAGGAATTAGATGATGACTGTGTCGGTATCTTGTTTCGTGGGGATCGCTTCTATCTATTTTTTGAAGTATTCAATGGCCATGAGTATTCATTTGTGTTGTGCCCAGGATGGAGGATTTATTTCCCCTATGAAATCAAAACCCCACTTCATGAATGGTACCTCGACCGAGATCGGCTTTAGAAGTAGGGGCTGCAACTTTCTTCTCTCATCGAAAATATGACATTCATGGCAGTTGGAAACTTCTTTGTGCATGTTTGTGAATATTTTAGGCCAATAGTAACCCACCCTTATGATTTTGTTTGTAGTGGTTTTCTAGTAATGGTGTCCCCCACAGTGTCCCTTATGAAAATTTTTGTGTCTCGCTTTGCATCATTCTTTAGCAAACAACTCAACAACATTCCCCCAGGATCTTTCCAGTAGAGTGAGTTTTCTAGGATGCAAAACTTAACCTCTTTAAGCTTGAGAAATATGGCCTTAGTCTTATTTACACCCAGAGGGGCCTGGATATTCTTCAACACATAGATGATATATGCAAACCACAACGAATTGACGAACTCATGGGACACCTGCGTAGTCATTTCTTCTTAAGGAATATTTGACAGATCAACGATGAAATTTAATCCCACAATGTCACAGTCTGACTGTGCCATTAGCTTTGCAAGGCCCTGACCCTTAATTAGTTTTGTATTCTTGATCTCTAGGTTATATTCCAGCATGGTCACTATCCACTTACCTCTCCTTCCTTCGAGGTCGGGTTGATTCAGGATATCCTTTACTGAGTTGTTGGGCACAGAAGAAATGACATGGGAATGCAATATGTACGTCCTAAAATCCTTCAAGGCCTTAACTAAAGAATACACTTGTTTTTACATGATGTTATACCTTAGTGGAGCATCCCACAACGTCTTGCTGAAATAATATATAGGATTCTCAAAGTTTTGTTTGTCTTTCTGTAACAGCACGCCGAAAATTGTATTCTCTGAGGCGAATGAAAACAGGATGAAATCCTTCATGAAATATGGACCGGATAGTACAGGTGCTCTAGTCAATGCCACCTTGATATATTCAAATGATTTCTTGGCCTCCGGGTTCCACTTGATTTCATCTACCTTTCTGAGCATGTAGGTGATATGTTTTATAATCTCTGCCAAATTTGGGATTAATCTCCTCAAGAAGTTTACTTTTCCCAGGAAGGATTGCACTTCTTTTTTACTGCACAGAGTGTTGATCTTCAGGATTCCTTCAACCCTGTTGGGATCTATATTAATGCATTCCCTCGAGATAATATGTCCCAACAACTTCCCTTCTTCAAACCTGAAATGTGATTTATTTGGATTCAACGATATCCCAAACTTCCTACATTTTTGGAAAAAGTTCTTTAGATACTCAAGGTGTTGTTCCTTGGAGGCAGAGTATACCATGATGTCATGTAGATAGATCACAATGAACCTATCCTTTTTATCGGCAAACGAAGTGTCCATTTCCCTCTGGAAAGTAGCTCCAGTGTTCATCAGGCCGAAGGGAATCTTGGCGTACATGAAAGTTCCCCATGGAGTTGTGAAAGATGTTTTTTCTTTATTTTCTAGGTGGACCATGATCTAATTATACCCTAAAAAACCGTCCAGCGTGGAAATCTTCTAGGACCCCACCACCTTTTGCAGGATATAGTCCATTTTGGGAAAAGGGTAGTGATCCTTGAGGGACACTTTGTTTAAATTTCAGAAGTGTACACACATTCTTATCTCACCACTCTTCTTTCATATGGGCACCAAATTAGCTACCCGTTTAGAGAATCACAAAGAAACAATAATATTAGCGTCGAAAAATCTCATTACCTCTTTCTCAATTAGCAACAATAATAGGGGGTTTATTCGTCTCAGCTTCTGTTTGAAAAGTTTCTCATATTCCTTGAGAGGGATAACATGTTGGATCACCTTAGTGTCATACACCTTCAAATCATCATAGCTCCATGAGAAAACATTGGGGAACTCCTTCATGAGCTTGACGTAGTCTTTCTTGACCTCCAAGCTGAGTGTTTTCCATAACTTGATCATTTTCGGGTTCTCCTCAGTCCCTATGTTGCAGTCTTCCACGTCCTCTTTGTTTTCAATGATATTGGGGTTTTTAGCCACGTCATTTTCGTCAAACAACTTTTCCAGTGGCACTAACCCCTTTGGAATGATGTTATTGTTCAGTTGTATTATGTCCCTTCCCGCAATTTGGTTCTGTAAAGGGTCGCCATTACTGCGTGCATCTGAGCTACCATCCTCATCGTAGCAACAATCATCATCAATTTTTATGTTAGAGAACTTGTCGCTCATCTGAAGAAATCTTTCTACCTACTTGTCATCCTCAAATACCTGCCAGTATTTGATATTATCAAGCACTATCGGCCTGTGTTTCAATTCAATATAATATTTTTTGTTTGGGAAGATGGGGATTTTAAAAACCTAGGCTGAGGTGGCCAATTCATCGGCGATCTTATTTTTCTCCCTTTGGATAGCAGATATGTCATACTATGAAAATTCCTTGAGGAGGTCCAGCACCAAGTCCCTGTACACTCTCAGCCTGGGATGCTTTGTCTAATATATTCCTTTAACCTGGTTTATGACCAGTTTGGAGCCTCTGCACACTGCTATCCTCTTTGTGCGTAATTCTTTCAACACCTTCAGGACCAAAATTAGTGCCTCATAATCGGCCATGTTGTTTGTGCATTCAAACGCAAGCTTGTATGAGTACATTTTTGTGTCCATTTCAGGGGGGCTTACCCATATGCCAGCCCCGACCCCCTCTTTGCTAACTGTGTTGGAAAAAATCATGTTCCATATCCTATTCTCCACATGGTCCTCTGATTCGGCGCACTTTGCTTCTTTCCACGTGGTTTCCTCATCGATTGTCATGATGGTTGTCGAACCTTCTTCTTCAAAACTCAAGTCACTGTAGAATATAGAAGAGCGAACCTCAGTGTTGATGGAGTATATGGGATGGTTATTTGGTTGCGTCTTGATTCTCACCATGTACTTCAGCAACACTTATCTATACAACCATTTTTTCCGGCCAAAGATCAGAATGGTGGCATATGACATGTCCATTTGCAGGGTTCCTTTTAACTTCCAAGCCCACGATATGGACAACAACATGCCAAAATTATGGGGTATGTCTGGAAAGACCACATCCATCACCATTTTCTTCAAAGGAATATGGGCCAATGACAGGAACAAGTCTTTGATGAGGCCCAGGCACTTGACTTTCCTCGAGTCAAAAGAAAAAAGGTCCTTATAATATCTGGTGATGTCCAGACCCAATTCGTCCATGATCACCTTTGGCATGAGGTTATGCGACACACCTGAATCTAACATGGAGTTATGTAGGGTCATGTTGTGGACCTTCAGAATGACATAGAATGGAGAGACATCCTCAATATCACTTGTCTCTTCAACATGTGGACCAAAAAGTATAGCGGGGTGATCATCTTGGATAGTCAAAGTGTCAGGGGTCCCTCCCATTTTCATCATTTTAATAATTTTATCTCGGTATTCACCCTTTCTGATATGTTTGTTGAAAAGGACAAAGATTTTTATTTTATCTATTTCAT
>ML780958.1:1116546-1153948 GCA_009831015.1 Picea engelmannii | reverse complement strand
GGGGGGGGGGGGTGAATCAGTTGTCACTATTCTTAAACAATATTATGCCTATTAAAATATTATTAATCTTCTCCAAGTGATCGTCAATATTATGCAAGACATGAATAGGAGAAATAATAAACATCAATCACACATATGATATACACAGAGACATATATTCATGAGGAAACCCATAAATGGAGAAAAATTCTTCTTCTTAGAATGATAGGCAATCTTTTATGTTATATACATCATCTATCTTTGAGAACCAACTCAAAATGAGGCTACAACCTCTTCTTTAACATGTTGCAACTTGTAGAGAGCACCAACCCTTAATATTCTCTAGAACCCACTATAAAGAAGAATATTTTCTCCTTATGATATCCAACACCTACTTCCACTTGTACAAGCACCAACTTGCACACAGAAAACTCTTTGTTTTCCCTAGCAACACCATGCCTCCCTCTTTTCTAGCCACATCTAGATGGAAGATACAACTCCCAGAATTCAAGAACCAACTTGAATAACAGAGGACCACAATCCTCCCTATCACCACCCTACCAGCTTGATTATAAATCTTTGCTTGAATAATAGCTTACAACAATACATATATGTCAATTCTTACCATTTCTTCTCCTTCCTGCAATTATGCTATGCTTCTGTTTGTTCATGCTTGGCTCCACTTGTTGTCTCTTTTCTATTCTACAATATTTCTCTACTTCTGTCTATTCATACTTAGCTTCACTTGTTGTCTCTTTCCATCTGTTCTTTCTCTATTCTTCGCATGCTCTTAGGTTCTTGTAGATTCTACTCTTTTCACCATTTCTTCTCTGTCCTGCTTCTGTTCTTCATCTCTGAATTTGTTCTCACTCTGTTCATACTGTAATTTTCATTGCATATGGTTCAACACATTTTTCAGAGAAAAAATAGCCAGCCTCACTCTATCACGCCATTTTTCTTTATGCTTTTTCTCATAATCCATTACACTACGAATCTCTAATGCCCAAGAACAATGATTCAGTTTGTATAATTGAATCGTAACTAATCAATAAATCATGAAGTGAAACAATAACCCTTCGATCAAATTGTCTATTTAATATATGCCATTGGATTATACACGCAGATGCTTTTTGATCCACAGGTCCTCATGAACTTTACCTACGCAAACAAGCATCGCGTGCAATGTTCCTCTCCACATGACCACTAGTTGTGACCACTCGCCAATAAAAAAGGATCTTCCAAACTTCACTGTTCGGATATTCTGTTGTGAGTTATCCTGACTCTCCCAACTCCCGATCTTCGAAGTAGATCCTAGCAATGCTAGATCCTTCCCTTATTCTACGCTGATGTGACCTTGGTTGTGACTTGGGGCCAAGCACTTTGAGATTGCATGTTTCATGAAATCACAAGTTATCCCTCCTCCTTTCTTTGATGTCTCAACTCTCAAAATCCAAAATTATGCGTGCCATATCAACGATCCATGAAAATCCTCGATCCAATGGTCCAGATCTCTCCTTCACAAATCGGGACTTCATGTTTCGTCTCTTATTCGATTGACGAACCATGATATTCCTCCATCCAATGGTCCAGATCTCATTGGGACTTCATGTTTCGGTACTTTGGATATGGCCCCCACTCTCTTTTGTTAACTTTTTTTTTTTTCATGCACCGATATGAATGTGTGCCATAGATCTATCATCCACGATAATCAACAGTTCCTGATGTAGTTTCTTATAAACCTTTGTCTCGTGATTCCTTCTTTCCTTCTCACCATTCGCAGTTGACATCAATGATAAAAATGACAACACACCAAACAAATAACTCACCAACAATCTCCCCCTTTGAAATTGATGGAAACTTTCTGCATTCTAGCAATTCGGCATTTTCACAACAATATCTTTCTCCCCCTTCAACATCAATGACAAAGGAAACACACTCCCCCTTCAAATATGAATGGAAAAAATAGAACAATATTAACAAAAAATACAACAGATAATCAATAAGTACTCCCCCTGACAAGGTGAACACATTAGATGAAATAAGATATGACCCCCAACTTTTGATGAAGATATTCAAATGGTGTCTTTGCTAATGGTTTAGTAAATATATTAGCTATATGCTCCGTGGAAGGAATATAATTCAGCTAAACAACTTTGTTTGTAACATTCTCTTTGAGAAAATGATATTTTATTGGTATATTCTTAGTCTTTGAATTAATAATAATATTCTTGGAGACACTAATGCCACTCGTGTTATCACAATGAAGTGGAATTGGATCAATATAAGTTACCTTCAAATCTACAAGAGTTTGTATCATCCATAGAATATGAGTGCAACAAGTAGTAGTAGAAATGTACTCTGCCTCTATAGTTGATAATGAAATATATCCATTCTTCTTACTAATCCATGCTACTAAAAAATCACCTAAGAAGAATGCACCTCCATTGGTGCTCTTTCTCTCATCTAAACACTTTGCCCAATCAACATCTGAATATGCAATTAATTGAAAATTTTGATTTCTAGGATACCAAAGACCATAAGTCATTGTACCCTTCAAATATTTGAATATCCTCTTGACAACTGCTAAATGACTTTGTTTAGGAGTAGACTGATAACGACCTACCATTCCACTAGCTTGCATTATATCAGGACGAGATGATGTGATGTACAAAAGACTGCCTATCATTGATCGATATGTTCTTTGATCAACATCAAGTGAAATACCATATTTATTGAGCTTGCAACCAACCACCATAGGTGTACTAACAGGAGAGGAATATTCATCTAAAACTTCTTCAACATCTCTTTCAAATACTTTTCTCGAGAGATAAATAACCCTACAAAACTCTGATTGATTTGAAAACCAAGAAAATATGGCAATTCTCCTATCACAGACATCTCAAACTCAATTTGCATAGAATTAGAAAACCACTGAACATAGGGATCATTAGTACATACAAAAATAATGTCACCTACATAAACCAAAACAACTAATAAATCATCACCTTCAGACTTAATGAATATATTACTGTCAACAATACCTTTCTTGAACCCTTTTTCCTGTAAACATTTGTCCAGTCTATAATACCAGGCTCGTGGTGCCTATTTCAGTCCATATAATGCCTTTTTCAACTTGTATACATAGTCAGGATTATCTGTTAGTGAAAATCCTTCACGTTGTTCCATATATACTTCTTCTTCTAGGTCTCCATTGAGAAATCCTGACTTAAAATCCATCTAATATACTTTAAAGTTATTATGACATGCATCGACAAGAAACATTTTGATGGCTTCCAATCTTGCCACTGGTGCAAAGGTTTCATCAAAATCTTTTCCTTCAACTTGTGCATACCCCTTATAGACCAATCTGGCTTTATTCCTAACAATTTTTCCTTGATCATTCATTTTATTCTTAAACACCCATTTGGAGCCTATTACATTCTTATCTGCAAGTCTAGGAATAACTCCCAAGTATTGTTATTCTCAATCTGTTCAAGCTCTTCATTCATAGCTCTAATCCAATTATCATGCTTATTGGATTCATAAAAAAAATTGGGTTCAATCGTAGATAGGAAATCAATATGAGATTGTTTTGAGTCTTTAATCAATTTCCTTCTTATCTTCTGAGGATTCATCGTTATTTGCACACAAACTTTTATTTTTACTATATTTCTTAAATATGTATTTCTTTTCATCATCAGATTTCTAGTAGTTTTTCTTGTGAGGACACTTAGATGCAAAATGACCTATCTTACCACAGTTGAGACATTTAAATGGAATCTTGCCTTGGTATTTGCCCGATTCTTTCTTTAACCTTCTCACAAATTTTGGCTCAATCTCATCTAATTTTGAATCAATATTATTGTTTGCTTTAAAAGATGCTTCTCTGGTGGTGGATTTATCTTTAATAATCCTCATTTCATAAGCAGATAGAGTTCCTATGAGTTGATCAATAGGTAGAATTTTAAGATCATTCAGTTCTTCTATTCTAGAAGCTTTTGGATTAAATCTATTAGGCAAAGATTTTAAAATATTCTGAACTAAGAGTGTGTCTTCAATCTTCTCACCAAGAACCTTCATGGCATTCACAAGCTCCTCAACTCTTAAAAAATATTTACTAACTGTTTCATCCTCATTCATCTTCATTTGTTCAAATTTCAATCTATATGTTTGAAGTTTGGCATCTTTTACTTTCTCATTTCCTTCACAACTGCTAATAAGTTTATCCCACATCTCTTTGGAAGATTCAAGATGCATCACCTTTACAAACTCAGATTCAGCAAGCCCACTCAAGATAACATTCATTTCCTTTGCATTGAAGCTAAATTCTAACTTATAATTTTTGGAAGCTAGAACAAGAAGTTTTGTATATCCAGTATCTACTACGTCCCAAACATCAACACCTAAGGTCATAATGTATGTTCTCATTCTAACCTTCCAAAAAGAAAAAATTGTTCCATCAAACAGAGGAGGCTTATTGGTTGAAGTCCCTTCATGAATTGTCATGTTTAAGATTATTGATCTACCTTTAAATAAAAGGAATCATCTTTGATACCAATTGTTGAAATTACGAAGACAACTGAGAGGGTGTGGGTGAATCAGTTGTCACTATGCTTAAATAATATTATGCCTATTAAAATATTATTAGTTTTCTCTAAGTGATCATCAATATTATGAAATACGTGAAAAAAATAAATAATAAACATCAATCACACATATGATATACACAGAGACAAATATTCATGAGAAAACCCATAAAGGGAGAAAACCTCTTCTTCTTAGAATGATAGGTAGTCTTTTATGTTCTTTACATCATCTATCTTTGAGAACCAACTCAAAATGAGGCTACAACCTCTTATTTAACAATATGGAACTTGTAGAGAGAACTAACCCTTTAGTTTCTCTAGCACCCACTAGAAAGAAGCATATTATTTCCTTATGATATCCAACACCAACTATATGGAAGCACCTACTTCCACTTGTACAAGCACCAAATTGCACACAAAAAACTCTTTGTTTTCCATAGCACCACCCTACCTCCCTCTTTTCTAGCCATAACTAGATGGAAGATACAACTCCCATAATTCAAGAACCAACTTGAATAATAGAGGACATGTTGGCACAGGAGAAAACCCAAGGTTCCACGCTACAACAATGCACAAACAAAACCCTAACTATTGGCCCTTTCGACAACACCTGCGAAGAAGATGAAGTCTCACCTGAGGTAGAGGCAGGGGTGGTTGCAGGACTCAGATGTTTGGAAACTTAGCTGGGACATAGATATGTGATTCTAACACTTAACAAAGAACTTAGCAGTTAACATTCATCAATATTCATTTCTTGGTTACAATGCAGTTAAACCTTAATTCTAGGATATCACAATATTCATTAAGATCTAAGGTATTTAAGCACTAAGAATATGTTCATAAATCAAATATAACATATATCCATATCATTAAGCACTAACCAAAGCACTAAGCACCAATATATCTATATATCATTCATCTATACTAAAGCACTAAGAAAGAAAACACATAAGCACATCAATAAATCGCACAAAGCATAGCAACACAGCATGTATGTGGTTCACCCCCACCCTGGGGATATGTACACCAACTATTATCTTCTTTATTATCTTGGGTCAAGATTCTTACAGGCACATAGCATCCAAGTTCTACTTTGCATAAGACAAGATATTTGCACACACTCTGCCAGATCCTCCTTCTCCTAGCTAGGGCACAACACAAAGCCTTCCATAGTTTGTTACAATCACTTGCACTTAGCTCTGCAAGTATCACACAGTATGCATAAATCATCTACAATCCACACTTGCACTTAGCACTCAACACTTATCTCATCAACCTAACATCACATAGATTCCCTTCCTTACATCACCTATACATCTATTTATACTTTACAAAATAGGCCTAAACATGGGTAAACCCATGGGCCAACATCTCATGCCCATTACATAATCTTGAATCCCAAAAAGGGCCCTAAAAGGGGCTAAGATCACGTGATCTCTACTTCATCTTGTGCTCCATCTTCAACAGCCTATCGAAGTCCAAAAATTAGGTCAAACGTGACGAATCCTCAAAACTTGGTCAAGGGACAACAAGCCCCCAAGACTCAACTGTGACTCATCCCGAGTCACTCTAATATGATTAGTTATGCTTCAAAAGATTTGATCTTGGCTCAATATGCTTTGACTTTTTGTTGTGCCATGACCTCCTGTTCAATGAACTCTTGGATGGCTGCTTCATTGACAAGTCCCTCTAGGTATTGTTCGGCTATAATGATGACTTGCTCCAGTTCTACTCCTTGTCCTTCGATTTCTGTGAACAGTTGGTAAGCCTCATTCTATACAGTTTTGAGCCTCTGAGTTACTTCCATAACTCTACCTTGAATGGTATGGACCTACTACTGGGCAGTGTGCTGCTCTTGGGATGACTTCATTCTTTCCACAGCTGATAGGGGCTTCAACTGTGCCTGTATTGTTTCTGCTTGATACTTCACTTCCTGGAGCTGTGACTCTAGTGCCTTCAATTCTGGATTCTTAGTGAGTTGCTCATATTTCTGGGCATTGTGATCACTCAGTTTCTTGCATTCCAGGGCAAGGAATTTTATTCTTTCAACTACACTTCAAGCAGTTGCTTCCCTTTGATCGCTTACATCCTGTGGGGTTTCAGGTACGGTGCATAGCTCTAAATATGATATTTTTTTTTGTAGTTGCTGGATAGATTCTATGAGCTTCTCTACTTGATGTGTGACTCAGTCTTCAGCCTGTGGTTCTAAGCCTGTAACAGAGTGGAGTGATCTGTTAACTGATTCTTTCACTTCGAGTTGCTCTGTGAGAAACTGTTATTTTTCTTATTGCATCTATACTTTCTCTTCTTCAAACCTGGCTTGGAGAGAAACATTCTCCTATTATTCAACTCGCAACAAAACCATTTGTTGGCATAGGGGTAGACCTGGGGTTCAACTCTACAACAACGCACCAACAAAACCCTAACTATTGCCCCTTTCAACAACACCTGCGAAGCAAATGAAGTATCACCCGAGGTAGAGGTAGGGGTGTTTGCAGGACTCAGATGTCTGCAACCTTAGCTGGGAAATAGATCTATGATTCTAACAATTAACGAAGCACTTAGTAGTTAACATTCATCAATATTCAGTTCTTGGTTATGACGCAGTTAAACCTTAATTCCAGGATATCACAATATTCATTCAGATCTAAGGTATTTAAGCACTAAGAATATGTTCATAGATCAAATATAACATTCATCCATATCATTAAGCACTAAGAAATCACTAAGCACCAACATATCTATCTATCATTCATCTATACTAAACCACTAAGAAAACAAACACATAAACACATCAATACATCGTACAAAGAATAGTAACACATCATGTACATGGTTCACCCCCACCCTGGGGCTACGTACACCAAATCTTCTCTTCTTTATTATCTTGGGTCAAGATTCTTACACGCACATAGCATCCAAGTTCTACTTCGCAGAAGACAGGAGATATGTATGCACTCCACCAGATCCTCCTTCTTTTAGCTAGGGTACACCACAAAGCCTTCCATGGTCTGTTACAATCATTTTCACTTAGCTCTGCAAGTCTCACACAGTATGCAGAAAGCATCTACAATCCACACTTGCACTTTGCACTCAGAACTTAGCTCATCGGCCTAACATCACATAGATGCCCTTCCTTACATCGCCTAGACATCTATTTATAATTTACAAAATAGGACTAAACATGGGCAAACCCATGGGACGACATGCCATACCCATTACATAATATTGAATCCCAAAAAGGGCCCTAAATGGGGCCAAGATCCTGTGATCTATGCTTCGTCTTGGGCTCCGTCTTCAATAGCCTATCGAAGTCCCAAAATTAGGTCAAAAATGAGCAAGAATCCTCAAAACTTGGTCAAGGTCCAACAGTACCATAATCCTCTCTAGCACCACCCTACCATCCTGATTATAAAATTTTTCTTTAATAATACCTTACAACAATACAGATATGTCAATGCTTACCATTTCTTCTCTTTTCTGCAATTCTTCTTTGCTTATGTCTGTTCATGCTTGAAACCACTTGTTGTCTCTTTTCTATTATGCAATACTACTCTACTTATGTCTGTTCATACTTAGCTTCACTTGCTTTCTCTTTCCATATTCTCTTTCTCTATTCTTATCATGCTCTTAGGTTCTTGTACATTCTTCTCTTTTCACCATTTTTTATTTGTCCCGCTTTTGTTCTTCATCTATGAATTTGTTCTCACTCTGTTCATACTGTAATATTCATTTCATATGGTTCAACACATTTTTTCAGAGACAAAACAACCATCCTCACTTTGTCACACCATTTCTCTTTTACGATTTTTCTCATAATCCGTTATAGTATGAATATATAACGCCCAAGAACAATGATCCAGTTCATATAACTGAATCATAACTGATCAAGAAATCACGAAGTAAAACAACAACCCTTCGATCAGATTTTCTATATAATGTGCGAGGTTGGATTATACATACATAGGCTTTTTGATACACAGGTCCTTGCGAACTTTACATGTGCAAATAAGCACCGAGAACAATGTTCCTCTCCACATGACCACTGGCTATGACCACTCACCAATCAAAAAGGTGCTTCAAAACTTCACACTTCAGATATTTTGTTGTGAGTTATCCCGACTCTCCCAACTCCCAATCTCTGAAGTAGAGCCTAGCAACACTAGCTCCTTCCCTTATTCTCTACTGATGTGACCTTGGTTGTGACTTGGGGCCAAGCACTTTGGGACTTCATGTTTCATGAACTCACAATTTATCTCTCCTCCTTTCTCCGATGTCTGAACTCCTAAACTCTGAACTTTGTCATGCCAGATCAACGGTCCACGACCTTCCTCGATACAATGGTCCAGATCTTTCCTTCATGAATTAGGACTTCATGACTTTGCATTTTGTCTCTTGTCCATTTGATGACCCATGACATTCCTTGATCCAATGGTATAGATCTCATCGGAACCTCACGTTTAGGTACTTTTTATATGGTGCCCTCTCTCTTTTGTTAACTTCTGTTTGTTTGCATGCACCGATTTAAATGTGTGCCATATATCTTTCATCCATGATAATCAACGGTTCCTGATGTAGTTTGTTTCAAACCTTTGTCTCATGATTCCTTCTTTCCTCCTCACCATTATTAGTTGACATCAATGACAACATTGATAGCACACCAAACAAAGAACTTGCCAACACAAAGTTAAATGGAGGAATTTCTCTACCTCTTTTCCATCCGCTTCTCGACTCGCTTCCAGAGTTTTCTTTGGGGCCTCCTCCTTCTACTTTGACTTATCCATTGCATCCTTTTTCATGATTTCTATCCTTGGTCGGAGGTTTCCTTATGGGATTAGTCTGTTAAGGCTCGATGGATGCTTCCTTTCTCTTGAGGTTATATTTATTCTGAAACTACATGATGGAGTTCTCATAAGATTTTATGAACTCTTTTTTTTCCTAGGAGAATGCATCATTGATTTCCCCAATCCATGCATCATCCATATCCAGCATAAAACCATTGTTTCTTCTCATGTACCAGTCATGTTCACTCTTTGTCAACAACATGCATGGATTCTTTTCATCGCAACAATGCATCTGGTCTTCGAAAAATTGATCGAAGTCTTCATCCAAATAGTTGTTTTGGAGAATAGGCCTTGTCTGTTGGTCACCTTGATCTCTCTACTCCCTTTGTTCCCTCTGTCTGATCTGAGGAACCTAACCCCTCCTAGTTTATAATTCTTGGGTTGGGGGTCATGTTGTTCTCGGGTAGTAGATCTGTTTCCTACAGACATATTCTCCATTAGCTTCTCCATGATTCTCATTATTAAGTCAAATTTTTCATATGCGGATATCGATGTTGATGGCTATGTGTCTCCTTGGGGATTCTTATCACCTCTGTTGAATTTATGTTTGATATTCCCCGATGCCATTATATTTACCTTGAATTTGATCACATTTCTCATTATCGCATCTAGGTTTGTTGATATTATTTCTCTCAACAACAAAGTGAAGTCGTTGTCGAAGGAGTCAGTGTATCACAACTACGTAGCCCTGGGAGGTGGCTATAATTCTATAGGAATCAAGTTATAAACATTAATGAAATCGGCTGAGAATTCTTGCACTGTCTCCTCTAGCACCTTCTTCATATTATTGTACTATGTCAAAAATGGTAGGGGGTTATTATTGTCTCCCCATCTATTGATGAAAGATGTTTTGAACATGATGAAGTCTTGAATATGTGTTGGTCGTAGGGATTTGAACCGATTCCTCACCTCCCCCAAAAAAATTTGCACGAACAACCTCATTTTTGCATCTTCATAGTCTACCTCTTCCATGTCGATGAAGTCCTTGAACCAATCCAGATGCTTCTGGGCTAAAATGTTCCCTTCAACATTATAGAGCTTAATTCTCTGGATGTAATTCTGGGGAAAATCATGCAGTTGGGTTGGCAGAATGAGGGGGTTGAATCTGGAAGCCATGGCTCTAGTAGGGTTTGGGGCTTGGGGAATTTTATTATACACTAGGTTTTGGAACCTTTTATGGTCGAAAACTATCTCATCCAAGTTGGTTTCGGACTTAGACCTGAACAGGTTTTTCTTAAAAAATCTGTCAAAATCAAGGTTGGTGATGCTTTGTGTGTCGTCATTTGGTAAGGACAAAATTTTGTCCAGGTAATAGAATGGTTCTGATGATTTCTCTCTAGTCCTGTGCATAATTTTCTCGGGGTCGTACACAGGCTCTATGGGGTTTGGGTTAGGATTTTCTCTAGTCTAGATTGTCTTCAGAGCCAGGGTTCCTAAACTACGCTACTTGGAGCTACTGGTATTTTTGAATGGATTCGCCAAGGTAAAGGTTTTAGCCAGTACATATGTTTGTCCCTCTTTTACCCTCAATGGTCAAACTACAACGTTAGTCGTTTTCCCAGGGGAAATTTATTCAATTTCATCCCCGACAATGGCGCCATAATGTTAGAACTCTATAAATTTGTTTAGTTTATAAATAGATGACAGAGGTAACTGTTTCAACCAACTTTGAGGCTTGATACTAGCCTTTCAGACCTGGAGAGGGTTCTCTTGGGAGAATTTGTCTCCGCACGAGATATGGCCTTAAATATGTGGCTAGATTTAACACCTTGGAAATAATGGGTTTTGATTATATTGGTGAAAGAGAGTAAGACTTTGGGCTATGGAGTCGATTCGAGAAAACAATAGAAACAAATGACTTGGTGACTAAACTTGAGAGGATAAGGCTAAGAGAGAAACAATATTTAGTGCAAAGTCATAATGTGTGGCAAGGAGAAAACACAGGAAGTAACTCAGAGCACCGTTGTGGATGAATTCAGAGTTAAATTTTAGAAGAAAAACGTTTTGTCTAAATGGTGCGAAGAAGGGGCATTGTGCAGTGAATCCATAGGTTTGGAAATTCATTCTGAATAAGATAGAAAATGATATGAATAAATATAATAGGAAGCACATATGCAAAGAAAGGAAAACAATACATCCAACTACAACAATTATAATCTTTTCATCAAAGTTACAGGACCTTTGCATTAAGTTTTGGTCGAACTCAAATTACATACAATAGTTATTGTCTATACTAATTTTTCCAACCAACCCGGCTTACATCGAAACAATCAAATATATAAACGAGGGCATCGTTTGGGCTACCCTACTCTTCTAACTGCTATCTCTACAAACTAGGAAACTGACTATTTTGCATTGCAAAAATATTCACATGACATTTTCCAAAAATTGATAAAATATACGTCTGGCTACATCATGATCGTTGTAATCCAGCACAAGGATTTGGTTTTCGATTAGGTATCTAGGCGGACAAGTGTTTGTCAGAGTTCTGTTTTCTGCTATAATGGATTTTATTTTATGTCGCACACTCATTTGTTGGGGGAAGTGTGTGTGGCAAGTGGCTGTAGACAGTCATGACCGTTATTAAAATGGAAAAATGTCTTGGGTGATGTCTCCTTCAACATTGTCAATATTTGACTTTTATTTGTGGATATAGGAATGAACTCAGATAATCTTGTTTCTTTTACTCATTGGAAAGAGATGCACGGGCTATCTCTTCGGTCGCTTCACATTCTCTGGAGTGTTTGGAATACCTTTCTTCGAACAACCATTATTATTTGCACAACTGTACAATCGTATCATGCACCTATCTGAGTTGTCTTTTGAGCCACGTCACATTCCCTTCGTGATCTTGTGTTGCTGATGCTTCTGTGGTATTTGGCGCCAACTTTTTTCTCATCTCCATTTTTTCTTGGTACCGTTCGATGATGGCTAGCTTTGCTTGCTTCATCTGTTGAGATGTCTCTTGATCATTTGAACCTACGACATCCATCCTCCTTGTTCTTCTCCCACTTTCTCAACTAGTACGTTCCAAAGGCTCTAGGTGAACAACGTGCATAAGTAATTGTTCAGCGATCGATTGTGCACACGGCTCATATGAGATTCTAGTTTCCCCAGCTTCCTTTTTATTCCTTGGTCTACCCCTTCTCCAAGGTATATGTTGTTGGGGAGACAGGGCTTCTACTTTCCTTCCTTCCTGTGTAGTTCCTTCCACTCTAAGTTCTGTGTGGTGTGATTTCGTCGTTCCCATGGGTAAAGGAAAAATCCCTTTTTTATCCTTGGGGATGCCTGTTGTGAGTGAGAATGAATCCCAATCACTTTGGGGCTCGGGTCTGGTGATCCTACCACTACGTGTATCCTTATTCATGCTCTGAGAGGTCTCCATCGCATGACTAGTATATGTCTTGCTCGCATTATATCAAGTGGATTCCCAAGATGGAGAATTCAATCAGCCTAGGCCTATGATAAAACTTACAGATAGAGCCTGAATCTGATTTCGCTAAAAAAATGGGTGTATAACCTCTTGGATTTATAACACATTGGGCAAAAGGAAGAATTGTGCCAAAGAAAACTAAATTCATGGTGATTAGATGTTCTGAATTGAACTGCATATTTTCCATATCACATCCCTGTATGTAAGGTACAGACGATAAGGGTTGCAGGGCATACATGATGCAAACGTCGTGATTTTTCATTCCTTCGACCTTCATGATGAATTTATAATATTTAAAACACCTACCAACGTGACCTCCATTAACTACTTGACTCAACCTAGAGAAAATAGAGACTAACTTTGATAGGACCTGACTTTTTGGGAACAACATACCTATACCATTCACATATGTTTCAACTCCGACATCCCTTCCTGCTTCCAAGGGCCAACCAACCACTTGATGAATTCAACCCCTTCATTTCTACGTACATGACTTCATGTGTTCTGACACATGGGCTATAAATTGACTAAAAACTGACTCTAATTAAAATAAAAATGGTGGCGCTAACAAATGGCACAACACCATATCCAACATTGCTTGGGTTGGATTGGGCTTTTTGACAACCAGGAAATAATCAATTTGAAGACACATAAGATGACATTTGAGTCAGGTGAATATAGTGTCATTGCGCCATTAGAACCATTAGAAGGGGAAAGGTTTGTAGAACCCACTTGCTTAGACTTAGAAGATATCAACCAGTTGTACAAAACAACTGTGTGCAATGATGATTACATAAACCCAACTGCATATGGAATACTCAGTTGGTAGAGCATTACTTCATGTGCGATAGAATCAGATATTTCTTCAGAGAACTAGAAACAAAGGCTACATGAAGTTTCCACAAGAATATGTGCATGAATAGATCGTGCAGTAAGATGGGTAGGCATGGAGATAAGGGAACCACCCAGGTTCCATGGAATAGATGAACTAGAAACATTCTTGGCACTATACGAAGATGAATTTTTAGAGAGTCAAAGACTCTTAGCACTTGATATAACACTCAAGGCCACACCTACAAGATGGTGGGGTGCACACAAAGAGACAATCGCATATTGGTACTAATGTAAGCAATTATTGCGCATAAGTTTTGGTGCATAACATAAAAACAACAAGAAACAGAGGTACAATGGACAGGGGGCACCAACGGAACACTTGGAAAAGTGAAGAACATTGTGGAAACTGAAACCCCCAGAGGAATGGCCTCATCCTTTTATACACACTCTAGAGGGAATACTAGAAAACTAGTATACATACTAGGAACTACATAGAGGAACTGCAACCTGGATGGTATTGCAACAGAATTTTGTAGTTAATTTTTCATTCAAGCATGAAAACCCAAAAATAGACAATGTTATTAAACAAATAAGAGGGATGATATTCATCAAGGAACCAGAAGTTGAACTCATAACAAAGGAACAACAAAAGAACAAACAAATAGTCAAGGAACTATTTTCATGTTACCATGTGCACGAGGATGCACCAGAGGAAGATGATCTACACGATATTCATATCGAGGAAGCGGAAGGAGAAATATAAGTGGAGGATCCACCTATAGAGTCATAATTCATTGTTGCTCTGATCAAGGTGAATAAATTCAACATTGGGACAATCGAGAATCCCAAAATGGCCAGCATTGAAGATTACTTGGATGAGAAAATAGTAGAAATCATAACAAAGTTAGTGCACGAGTACAACAACCTGTTTCCCACAACATTTATAGAGATGAAGGGTATAGAAAGAGAGATAGGATAAATCAAGATACCACTCAGAGCTGACGCAAGACCGATCAGATAATGACCATACAAATTGAACCCAATATATAAGAAAAAAGTCAAAGCTGAGATCGACAGGGTGCTCGAAGATAGAATCATAGAACCAGTGGAAGAATCAGAATGGATAAGCCTGATGGTAGTTCAGGAGAAAAAACAAGGGATAAGGATATACGTATAATTGAGGAAGTTGAATGATGCATGCCTACATGACCCATTCGCTACACCTTTCACGGTAGAAGTGTTGGAGAATGTAGGAGGACACGAAGCTTACTCATTCACTAATGGATTCTCAGGCTACCACCAAATCAAGATAGCATAGGAAGACAGATACAAGACCACGTTTACTACAGAATGGGGATCCTACTAGTACACAATCATGTCATTTGGACTGAAGAATCCACCAACAATATTTTCCAGACTAGTCATCGTTGCGTTTAAGGAATTCATCCACCAGTTTCTAGAGGTATACTTGGATTATTGGATAGTCTATAGTTTATTGAAAGACCATGTAGAGGTCTTACGGCTGATGTTAGAAAGATTTAGGAAGTGCCAGATATCACTAAACATAAAAAAAAATGCATATTCAGAACATCGTTTGGGATACTATTGGGCTATATAGTATGCAATCAAGGTTTACTAGTATATCTGTAATATACTAGATATAAAATGTATGCAGAACAGAAATAAAATGCTAGTACTGGAAGACTAACAACAATATAACCATAACATTCAACACAATAACACTGAAATGATATAAGAATAACAACAGAAATAACACTTTGAATCTGAAAGCAATGTTCACAGGACTCTTCGAGGGGGAAACCTCCAGTTGAGCAGAGCTCTATTACAATAATATCCAAGCTAGGGTTCTCATACCCTCGACTCCTATTTATACTAAAAATAATCATCTAGAGGAAAATCCTTCTAGAAGCGGAAGCTTCTATTAGGTCTTCTTACATCCACCTTATTCTATTTTATTGAAAGGCCTTATTAATATTCACCTTTATTACATTTGAATATATTGTTCTACCTATGTGTGGGTTAGGACCCTAACATGTCCGCCCCCTTAAAAACAGCCTTGTCCTCAAGGCTTGAGATGAGGAAATTACTGCAGAATGGTAGCTGGTTCCCAAGTGGCATTTGTTGGAGTTGTATATTTCCACTAGACTAGCACTTCCTTGATGGTTCTCTAACATAGGTGATGCTCACACTGGTCCAAAACTTCTTCTGGTTGTAGCCAAATGGATCCTTCTTCAGCTAACTCTGGAAGGTTGGTTTGGATTTGGCACTTAGCTCCAATCACCTTCTTTAAGCATGAAACATGAAAAACAGGATGTAGCTTCGAATGGCTGGGAAAAGATAACTAATAGGTGACTTGTCCCACACTCTTGAGCATGGTATAAGGACCATAAAATTTGGGTGCTAGCTTCTGACAATGCTCGGCCTTGAGGGAATTTTGCTTGTAAGGTTGTATTCGAAGAAACACCTGATCCCCTTCTGCAAATTGACATTCAGAGCGACCTTGATCTGCTTCTTGCTTTATGCGATTCTATGCCATGACCAAATTCTCTTTGAGCATATGGAGAATAAACTCTTGAGCTGTAAGTGTTAGGTCAACCGTCTGGACATTTGAGACACCCAGTAAGTATGAGAGAAATAAAGGTGGCTTATGTCCATATACCACTTCAAAAGGAGTCATGCGTGTAGTTGTATGGTATGAAGTGTTGTACCACCATTTAGCTAGGAGTAACCATTGAGCCCATTGATTTTTCTTTTCTGAGGAAAAACACCTCAAATATGTTTCCAAACACTTGTTGACAACTTTTTTTTGGCCATCATTCTAGGGATGATAAGTTGTGTTGAGATGCAATTTTTTGCCTTGTGTATTGAACAGTTCTTGCTAAAAATTTCTTGTGAAAGTTGGGTCTCGATCAGAAACAATAGAGTGTGGCATGCCATGAAGCTTTAAGACTTGATCCATGAAGATTTGAGCCATCGTGGATGTTTTAAATGGGTGTTGAAGGGAGAAGAAATGAGCATACTTGGAAAGGTGATTAACAACCACCATGATGACATATTTATTTCCCGATTTGCGTAAGCCAGTAATAAAATACATAGAGATATCCTTCCAAATAGCAGGTGGAATCGGGAGCATTTGTAGTGTGCCTAACGATTTGACTATTTCTCCCTTATTGCATTGACACACATCACATTCAGCTACAAAATTATGAATCTCCTGTTTCATTCCATCCCAGAAAAAGAAACGTTTGACCCGGTCATAGGTTTTGGTGAACCCGGAGTGTCCTGTTGTGGTTGTAGCATGAAGCTTAGAAAGTACCATGGATTTAAGCGTTGATTGTTTACTTAAATACAAATGTCCTTTGTATCAAAGTTCCTCATGGAGCCAAGAGTACCCTGGGGAAGCTAGAGCATTGGATTGCAATTGCTATATCATCTGCAAAATTTTTGGATCTTGTAGTCATTCCTAGCGAACGACTTGGATCCAATATGGTACAATGAATGAAAGATAAAAAAGGGATCCTTCATCTTCATATTTTCGGGAAAGTGCATCCACAACCACATTTTATTTTCCTTTCTTATAAATGATCTCATAATCATATCGAAAGAGTTTAGTCACCCATTTTTTTTGTTCTGGGGAGGAAATGCATTGTTCCAAAAAACACTTGAGGCTTTGATGGTCTATCTTAATTTGGAACCATTGCCCCAATAGATAAGGACACCACAGATCCACGACATGCAGAATAGCCAACATTTCCTTTTCATATATGGATTTGCCCAGATTTCTTTTAGATAGATGCTTGCTGGTAAAGGACAAAGGTTGACCCTATTGCATAAGGACAACACCAATTCCTTTCCTTGAGGCATCACATTCCAACACAAAGGTCTTTGTGAAATTGGGAAGGGTGAGGACTGGAGTGGTGCACATGGACATCTTCAAGGTTTGGAAATCTTGAGCAGTGGCTGGAGTCCAAGTGAGAGAGTTCTTTTTTAGGAGAGCAGTGAGAGGTACTGCAATCTTCCCATAATTCTTAACAAACTTACGATAATACCCTATTAAGCCTAGAAATCCATGCAAGCTCTTAAGAGTCTTTGGGTGAGGCCAGTCTTGCATAGATTCAATCTTTTTAGGATCCACCCTAATGCCATATTTTCCAACCAGATGACCCAAGTATTCTACTTCTGAGGCACCAAAAGAACATTTAGATTGTTTCAGGAAAAGTTGGTGTTGAGAGAGTAGATGGATAACTCAATCCACATGAGCAAGATGGTTTGTCCAAGTTTTTCTATAGATGAGGATATCATCAAAGAAAACTAAGACAAAATGGTGGAGAAAAGGACGAAATACATCATTCATGAGGCTTTGGAAGGTGGAGGGGGCATTACACAAGCCAAAGGGAATGACTAAAAACTCATAGTGGCCCTCATGAGTTCTAAAGGAAGCCTTGGGGATATCTGCCTCTTTCATACGTATTTGATGGTAGCCCAAACAAAGATCTAGTTTAGTGAAGAATTGGGCGCCACTCAATTCATCCAGGAGGTCATCAATGATAGGAATGGGGAATTTGTCTTTGATGGTAAGCTTTTTTAGGGCATGGAAGTCAGGACACATTCACCAAGAACCTTCTTTCTTCGGGACCATGACCACAGGAGATGAATAGGGGCTCATACTAGGGTGGATAATGCTTGCATTAAGGAGTTCCTAGACCATTTTCTCAATTTCATTTTTTTGGGAAAACAGGTGATGATACAGATGGATATTGGGAGGAAGGCTTCCTGATACAAGGGGAATGGAATGATCATGAACACCATGGGAAGGAGGGAGGCCTTGGGGAGTGGAAAATACCAATTGATGTTTAGAAAGGATGGCTTGGAGGTCTTGTAGTATTGAGGGTGTCTATGTTGCTTGTATGGCATGGAGTTGGGCGATAACATCAAAATGACCCTTTTTGAGAAGCTTTTCCATGCGATGGGAACTAATGATCTCATGTGGACTGACGATGATGCCTTGGAACTTATATTGGTGGCCCTCCTTATCGAATTGCATGGTTAAGTCTTTAAAATCCATGATAATGGGAACCAAAGTCCTTATCTAGTTTGCACCCAGCACAATGTCACAACCTCCCATGTCGATAGAAAACATATGGGATTTCAGGTGGTAGTCACCAATTTGGAGACACACATTTTCACAACGCCCTCCACATTTCATGGAACCACCATTGGAAATTATTGATGGCATGGATGTAGTAATGAGTTTCTTGGGCAATGTGGCGATGAATAAAATTATGGGTGCTACCACTATCAACCATAATGATGACCTTCTGATGCTTGATGTAACTGATTAGCTTGAGGATTTGGGGAGCGGAGAAGCTAGTGAGAGCATTGAGGGAAATGAAAGGTTCTACTTTGGGAGGGTCCGAGGGAGGGGTTATGTCAGTGGATTCTGGTGATTCAGAAATAGAGGGAGTTTCTTCATCTTCTTCCAAAATATCCTCGGAGATGGCCCTAAAAATATTTTTTTCTTTACACTTGTGGCCTAGGAAATATTTGTCATCACAGTTATAACAAAGGCCGTTGAGTTGGCGTTCAACCATTTCAGCCTAGGTCAATTTTTGGATCTTTAGTGGAGTAGAAGGAGCAGTGGGATTTACTAGTTTAGGGTGAGGGATGAAGGAGGGTTTGTGGTTTTGAGAAGATACAACATGTTTTTCTTCTTTAGCTCTTTTGGTAGCCTCCACACAACTCTCAGGTCGAGCCATGAGGACATGGGCCCGAATTTCATCCTTGAGGCCACTGATAAAGAACTCTCGGAAAAAGGCATCAGACATGCCCTTTTTTCTAAAAGCCAAGTGCTCAAAGGCAACTATAAAGTCTTCCACTATTCCTAATTGTTTCAGCTTTATCAAATGGCCCAAAAGGTTGGTGCTAGTGTCAAAGCGTTCATAAATCTATGGCACAAATTTTGTCCAAGCAATATACCCTTGACGCAAATTTTTTCTCCATTGCCACCATTGCCAATGTTCTTGATCTAGATGGAGAATACGATACTAGAGTTTGGCCAAGTCATCTGTAATGGTGTATAAAGAGAAGTAATGTTCCATTTGGGTTAACCAACTAGTGGGGTCTGAGCCATCAAATTTGGTCACATCCACCCGTGGAAGGCGTAGGTCATGTTGAAAGTGATGGTTCTACAAGGTATTGGAATGAGAGGAATGGTCACCTTCAGCATGTGAGGGTGAGGAAGAGGAAGGGTTATCTATAGGGATATGTAGTTTGGTGCAGAGTGCTGAATGGACGGATTCAAGATGGGTGGTGAGGTCTTATTTGATTTCTCCCATTGAGAACTGGATGGTTGTATTTATGGCGGAAACATTGGCATTGAGTTGTTTCACTTCTTGTTGGGTCTCAATGAGAGCATATTTCAAGGTGTTGAAGCAATCTTCCCAGTCTTGGCTATGAGTATGGGCCATAAGGATGAGGAAACTGAAAAAGGGGCGGGTGGGGTAAAAACATTTTGACGAAAAAATGATATGGATGAATGTGATAAGGGCAAAGAGATGAATCCAATGGAATAGGTCTGAAATAATGGTAAAAAAATTTCCAAACTCTGGTCTGAAGAATATTGCAGAGAGGAAATGCCCAAATTCTTAACCAGAAATAAATGTGTATTTACTTGGCAACCTGAACACAGTTGTGCGACAATAGATCTTATCTGTTTTAATTTGTTTATGTTTCTGTCCCCAAGGGTTAGGTATTCAAGGGTTCTACAGATAAGGGTTTTCCCTGTGCTATAACTCTCTGATATACGTGCAGGGTCCAACAGTAGTACTCGGCCCAATATCTCAGGGCACTAACTAAGGAGGATAGACCGTACCCTTAGCCATACTACCCGACTACCCAGGTACTAGAGAGTATCTTCCTGAGCATTGTTCTTGGTGACACTATAGCATTCAGGCAACCGATCGGTTTATCTAAAGAGAGCTTCAGGTAATCTAGGCTGATCCATACATAGGTGCTTTCTGATGCACTACCACTTGAAGGGGTACCAACAGGGGTTACAAGGGTGGCCAACATATGTGCTCTTAAGTACCACTTGTATTTCCTGTGTGTATGAATCCCTCAACCATGGTTTTATGCGCATAATGACATATCTTTGTGGCTTAAAGATGTCAGAATATGTCTCTACCCTGAAAAAAAAATTAACCCACACTTTCTGCCGAGGAAAATGCTCTGATACCACTTGTAATATACCAGATATAAAATGTATGCAGAACAAAAATAAAATTCTAGTAATGGAAAAATAACAACAATATAACCAAAACATTCACCACAATAACACTTAAATGATATAAGAATAACAACAAAAATAACACTTTGAATCTGAAAGCAATGTTCACGGGCCTCTTCGAGGGGGCAACCTCCAGTTGAGAAAATCTCTATTACAATAATATCCAAGCTAGGGTTCTCATACCCTCGCCTCCTATTTATACTAAAAAGAAGCATCTAGAGGAAGATCCTTTTAGAAGCGGAAGCTTCTATTAGGTCTTATTACATCCACCTTATTCTATTTTTTTGAAAGGCCTTATTAATATTCACCTTTATTACTTATGAATATATTGTTTTACCTATGTGTGGGTTAGGACCCTAACAATATCCTACAAAGATCGCAGTAATTGTTAACTTGCCACCACCAAAAATAGTCTGTCAGCTAAGAGCGACATTGGGACACACAAGATACTACAAAATGTTTATCAAAGGACACGCACAGATTACTGCACCAATGGAGAAATTGTTAAGAAAAGATACAAAGTTTTAGTGGAATGACGATTGTCAACATGGTCTGGATACGTTGAAGGAAAAGATGGTCACAGCGCCAATACCAGTATTTCTAGACTGGGAGAATACATTCCACGTCCATGTGGAAGCATCATCCATAACACTTGGAGCTATCTTGGTGCAGCCAGGAGCAGGGGATTTGGACCACCCCATATCATTTGTGAGTAGAAAGTTGTCAGAATCAGAAAAAAACTATAACACCACAAAGAGAGAATGCCTAGCTATGGTCCACTCACTACAAAAATTCAGACATTACTTATTGGGAAAACACTTTAATATGGTCACAGATCACTCAACCCTTAAATACCTAATCAACAAGCCAATGTTGGGGGGGATAATCTTTTGATGGTTACTACTATTTCAATAATTTGACTTTGAAGCAATAGTTAAGCCAAGAAAATTGAATGTAGGACCTGACCACTTATCAAGGGTCACAAACGAGGGAGAACCTATGAATTTAGAGGACAACTTCCCGGATGCATAGTTATTTTCAGTCCATGTTGTCAATGAATACTTTGCATATATCATTCAGTACTTGAGCACAGGTACTGCATCGCAAGAATACAACACCACGTAGAAGAAAAACTTGGTATTATGGGTTGTATATTATCAATTGATCATAGGACACTTATAGAAAATGGGCACATATAGCATCTTACAAAGATATGTGTTAGAGCATGAAATACCAAGAGTTTTAACAAAATCCCATGAGGGGATAACAAGAAGACATTATGCAAGAAAATCTACTGCACGGAAGGTATTGCGCGTAGGACTATGGTGGCCGACCATTCACGGAGACTCGAAGGAATACTACCAGAGACGTGATGACTGTCAAAGGGTTGGTAAACCCAATAGAAGGGACAAGATGCCATTATGACCATAGGTAACATTATAGGCATTCGAGAAAAGGGGAATAGACTTTGTGGGATCAATCAACCCACCAACAAAAAGAATAGGAGCAAGGTACATCATCACCGCGACAAAATACCTAACAATATGGGTGGAAGCTGCACCTGTGAAGGATTTCAGTGCAGAAACAATAACACACTTTCTATTTGAACAATTAATCACTCGATTTAGGTTCCCATGAATTTTGATGAGATACTAAGGCACGCACTTCATTAACAACACTATCAATGCTATGAATGAAGAGTTTGAAGTCCATCATCAGAAGAGCACACCCTATCACCCACAGGAAAATGGAACAGTAGAGGCATTTAACAAAATCCTTGAGAATGCAATGATGAAGATCTGTAATGTCAACAGAGATGAATTAGACCTCAAAATACTAGCAGTATTGTTGGCCTACAGGACTACGCGGAAATATTTGACAGGGCACATGCCATTTAAACTGGTATATGGCCAAGAAGTAGTGGTGCCATTAGAATTTCTAGTACCAAGATTGCACGTAGCAAGAATTACACACATGACATAGCAGGGTGAAGTACAAGAGAGACTAAATCAGTTGATCACCATGGAGGAATATCGGATCCTAGTAGGGTTTCACCAATAAGTTCATAAAGCAAGGGAAAAATCTTGGCATTACAAACACATCAAGAAGAAAACCTTCAAGGAAGGCGATTTAGTGTTGATGTATGATAGAAAATCCATTCAACACCCAGGAAAACTCAGAATGCACTGGTTAGGACTGTACAAAGTAAACATTGTCACAGATGGGGGAGTTGTACAGTTGAAGGACCTAGTAGGCATAGAACTCATAGGGATGATCAACGAGAGTCGACTGAAGTTGTAAAAAGATAGTTGACCACCCACGACTTGAAAAGGCACCGCACAATAAAAAAAAGAAAAAAATAATAGGATATTAAATAGTACTGACAAAGGAATAGTGTGCCAAAAGAAGAAGGAGCACACACACTTAGGAACACAAAATCAACGAGGATAAGGCCAACGACCAAGTCAAAAGGGAAACAAGCGAGAAATGGAAAGATGACAAAAGTAGTAGGAAACGACGAAGTTATGCGGAATTGAATGTCAGAAAGGACCGACGAGACGTTGCATTATTAATCATGCCAACTAGAGACAGTGAGGGAGAGTAACAAAAAGTATGAAGGGATCAAAGTTTCATTGAATCTGTCATAAAGGTAGCATATTCAACAAGTTTCATATGATGCCCATACAAAACACGAACATGGGAGAAAACAGTCTATTGCGAGACTAGAAAAGACAAGGAGTGAGAAAGAATATGAATCACAGAGCACAACTCATAGAGGTTATGGCACCACCAAAACAAGCAGAGTCTACCTAGACTGCATGAAATTCCAGATTTAGAACAAGGGAATAGGCACAATTGGAGGAAGGTGAACAAAAACCACCATATATCATCAATATCGATGAAATCCCATCACCAGATACAACATCGATGAACCCCACAACTGTGGTGGAAGAAACCCAACAACCAACACATGAGGGAATAAATGTGGATATGCCAACAAAATCACAAGAGAAACATAACCACGTAAGAAGAACCCTGAATGAGGAACAACTAGAGAACACTAAAGTATCTCCAAGAGTTAATGGGACGATGACAAATCTGGAAACAACAGTCAAGCCAAACAAATCTCAAACAACCATATCAGACCACCCACTAGAAGGAACAGTGGAAGATGTCACGGGCTGGCCAGAATATTTTTTTGAAGTACAATCAATGGAGGCTGGAACCTCAATCTAACCACTACTGAAGAAAGAAAAGCAACAAGTACCCAAGTCACCTCGCAAGAAACCCATTGTATCCCTTGTTTTTCCACGTATACCAGATGGGGTATGGGTAAAATCAGACTTGTTGGGTCATGTCGAGAAAATAAAATACTCAGACCACGATGTAACGGACACAGAAAAGTTCTCGTAGTTCACAAAGAAAGTATACTTACAGACTGTGGGCATGAATGTAGTTGGGGAAATAATTGATCAACCACTCCAGTGAGCAACAAGATTGGAGAAAATAGGGATTTTAGGTCTACTAGATCTCCCACACTTTGGCAGAGGATAGTACATAAACAGTTGCATCAGAAAACTAATGGCACTCACACATGGCATGGATATATGGTTGGAGAAGATCGTCTCGATAGATGTGGATATCATTGCAAACATTACAGAGCTGCCATCCTGAGGCATCGATCCTATGCAATTTCTTGACGATAAAAAAAAAGGCGAAATAACTCACAGAAGAAATGAAAACAAAATACGACACTGATAGGAGGATGTGAGGAGTCATCATCAAAAGAATCAATGATGTCACGACACAAATGGCCAAAAAATTCTTGGCCTGCAAGATGCTAAGAAAATGCCACAGGGAGGAAGTCTCAGCTGGGGTCGTCGCAATTGCAACATAATTTGTCGAGTGCACCACAATTAGCTGGGCACCTTATCTGTTGAATTTGTTCCTTGATGACTGCAAGGATGCACGGGATCTAGGAACCAAATTTCATTACTCATGGCTACTCATGTTGATAGCTATCATGGGATGGAAGGAACCAAATTACACATTCTTTGCCACCAGACCCAAGATGAATTGTGGAGCAAGGTATTTATCACTTGGTGTTGCGTCAGATGCCAATCATAAGAAGATGAACATAGTTTTATTCAAAGGATACCTTCATGACCTACATGAGGCCATCTCCAACCTTTGGAGAATAAAACCACAGGTTGTCACACACTATCAAGACATCGCCAACTTCAAGGCCACTTGACATTTGATGTGGATACAGGCGCAGAAGAACCCCAATAAAAAGTGGCTACAATTGTGTTATTGCATCACAGAGGGCGACATTGACATGGTTATCTGGGATTAAGACGAAAAATAGAATATTCCTGTTCTCACCCAAGAGATACCTACAAAGACAGCAAAAGAGGAGATAGGCCAGTTGGAAACGCAGACTCAGGAAGTCTCAGTGCCCAAGAAATGAAGGATGAGCCAGAAAAAGAAAAGAAGACAAATGAAGGGACAAATAAGACACAAACCTAGAAGGGGAAGAAGAATAATATGAAGCTGGCCCAAGAATAGCAGAAATAAGCCACAGAAGCATAGAGGACTACACCAAGTCCCAATTCACAAGAACCAAGCCTGAATAAGAGACCAACTACTCATATGGGAGGTGCACGCAAGAATATGAAGGTGCAGAGAACAACTCCGGACTACACAATCACGGAGGACGATGTAGAGATGATAACCCAAATGGTTTAGTATTGTACATCTAAATACTTTGAGAATGTTGTGTTCCATAAGAACAAAATTCAAAAGGAGATCACAGACATGTGATAATTCCTCAAGAAGATAGGGGAAGCGCAGGCAACAGACAACAACATAGGAATAGGGTCGTCATCATTACAGAGAAGAAAAGAACCTGAAGAAAGGGAGTGAGATATCATTCACACAATACCGCAGCCGAGTGAAAATTTCCAAATTACACCCAACATGTTGTGCATGGATTTGATCGTGGGGCAGGAACCCCTAAAGGACTGATCTCAACTCCAACTAGTATTGTCATGGATACCATCCAAATATCTACACAAATTACAGGTTAGTGTTACCCAAGAGGTATAGTCTCGTGCACGCACACACTTAGCTGAATTACAACATTCAATGAAGAAGAGGGATGCATTGGAATTAATATGTGAGCAGGCTAAGATCAAGACCCAAGAGGAGAGGGAGCGCATGAACGAACGAGAATGAAAATTGGTAGGAACTTATGCGAAGATTCCAAAAACCACGCAGAGGGATGTACTCACAGCAACAGAGAAGATTGATCATATTGCATAGGAAATCGATCAATATTAGCATGATATTGAGAATCTCCATGAGCAGATCACACCCACCATTCCACCAGTAGTAAGGGAGAAAAGGAAGTAGGAGGCAGTAGAGAAGCTACATGAGATATAGCAACAGGTCAATGCAACAACCAACTTATTTGATAAAGAAACACAACTTTCGATGAAGCTATAAGAGGATCAGCAAGTCCAACATTCGAAAAAGGAAGGAGAAAGGATAAGCACAGCTATCCAAGACCTCAAAAATAAGTAGAAGACAATGTCCATCACAGAGAATGTTAAAGGGGTGCAGGATATGAAGAAACTACAGGAAGAACTCACCACTATGCAAACACATAAAAAGGAGCGTCATCACAAATGGAATTTCTTCAAGATCACATTGCAGAATTCATTTCATAGGCATAGGAAGCCAAGACACATATAGCATAGACCCAGGCATAGTGCGCGGGGTTAATCAGTGACGATATTGTAGTCCAAACAGTAGATGCGCTAAAGGAGAATACCACACAGGCACAAACACAAGCAGCAAAGCTCAAGGAGAAGTTTCAGGTGATCTCCATGGATATTGATGAAGCACACAAAGGTTAGGTGGCTTGAGATGAGCCACATGTCAGTGTTGGTGGTCTATTGCAAGAAGGACAAAGAGGAAAGCAAGGAGATTTTGGGAAAGAAGGCATGCATGAGAAAAGAGACAGCTGGAAGGGAGAACAACACGCGTGCATGCATGGAATACCTAACGACGCTAGGGTTAGGGTTTTTTCAATTTATTGTAATGGATGAAGAGCCAGAAACATATAAATATAGTTACCTAGGTCTCAAAGAGGAGACTAGTCATTATTATTGAGAGAGATGATTGTTGTAGTAAGTGATAGAGATATAGAGAGATGAATACAATGAAGCGAAGGCTATGTAATATTCTCATGTATGACCTACTTTTGTAAGCTATTGAGATAGATAGGATTGAGGAGGGTTAGATCGCAGGTTGAGGAGCTTGGTGCGATCTAGTCTGCCTCATATAGATCTTACCCACTGAGAGGAGTTGTAGGCACACGACGATGTAGTTTCAGAACGACAATAATAAAATATCTAAGAGTTAGATCTTTATGGACATATCCCAGGGGGTGAATCATGATAATATCTATGTTATGTGATTGAATGCATGTGTGTCTTTATTGTCTTTCAGTAAATGTTGATAAACTAAATGAATGAGTCATTATATTTCCTACATAAATCGCGATAACAACGTATTGCATTAATATGTTACCATAGAAATTTTAGTGTATAGTTATCATATTACCCACACAATCCTAGGTTGAAAACACATGAGTATTGTAGCCACCCATTAAGACTATATCAAGTGATATGACGTAGTGCACCCTGTGCATTATAGTGTCTTCTAGTTTACCAAGAGGGCCGATAGTTTTCAAAGCTTTCTTGGAACCCTGAACAGACATGAACCCTTGGTCACTCAATACAAACTCAGATTGGATATATCAATAACCATCATGGTGTATATGCTATTTTCTATGATTCACTTCCCTCACAATGGAAGTATTTTCTCCATTCATCATTTTTCATATGATAATCACCATCCTAGTTCATAGTTATCTCAGGTTACCCCTTTGTGTGTTCCTAGTGTTTGAGTTGACTCTTCCTCATCACAGGTGAATTATGTGGTATCTTTTCCTTGGTGTTCAATTTTTTATGAGAAGGATCCTTTACAATCATGTTGGCCTTCTCGAGACAAGGTCTCAACAATTTATTAGGTTTTGTATCCAATGTGAGCATGCGAGCCTTTCCTTTCCCCTTTTGGACCAAGTAATCTCATCCTTCCTCTTGATCCTAATATTAGTGTTTGTGATACCTCAAGCCTTTGTATTTGTGTGTCGTCGATTTCCAATTTTTTAGATGTTGAATTTCCTTTTGATGAGGCTATTCTTGAAGCCATGATTATGGATCCTCGTCATCTTCCTGAACTGCAAGATTTATTGGTTGGTTACTGTTGAAACCCTTGGCTTGAGCCTAGTAATGGGATATACTTGGAGCATTGCTATGCATAATTCACAAGGTTGTGTGCTTCTATATACATATTGTACTTTTAGGTTTTGTTGTTTTCAAGTTCTATATTCCGTAGAACATGTTCTTATCACAAGTTTCCATATTGGACTTATTAACTTTTGGGTGAGCATTTTTGGTCTTATATACAAAACTTTGAAGAAATTTTTCTTTAGCACCTTTTCTTCTGTGTTGATCTGTTCTAACAAGTAATGATCTCAAAACTATCATATAGGTTAGATTTGACCCTTCATGCATTTTTTCATTATCCGTTTCTTGTTTCATTTTACCTTAGGATCAACCCCACTAAGTTGTGAAACAAAACCTTCTTCTCTATTTAAGAAGTGTTTTAATTCATGTGGTAGATACTATCATTCATGGGTTCCCTAGTTATAATCTTGTTCACATTTTGGCACCATTCTAAAATAATTTCATAGCCCGAGGATCCTTGTTTCATCCCAACATGACTTGGCGTTGAAGCCTCATATCTTATTCTCATCTTTTGTTATCCAATTACTTGTGGGGCCTCCAAAAATATGTTGCGTTGAGTTGTACTTTCATTTCATATTGATTTCTCACACATTTTGGGCCTAATGCTGAATTCGTCTTGTTGTTATATAGCCATTTTATATGCATTCTCAAAATTTACCATCCTTGAAACAATATCCTTTGTGACTTGACACTTGTATCCCTAGAGGAAACTTTATACTAAGTGTCCATATCATGCACATGATTTCCTTGAATTGAGTATAGGTACATTCCTTGGGCCTGAAACTAGTTTGATTTCCATAACACTCATTTATTGCACTATATCATAACAGTCTTTTATTATTTTTTTAGGATTTATTATATGAAAAATAAAAAAAAGGATGGGAATGAGTCTTCACATTTTATACATGGAAACTACTTATGTATCCCTTGAACAAAACAAACTATTATGAATATTTACCTCATCATTGGGTTAGTATGGATTTAGGAAACCCTTTTTCTCATTTTTGAGTAAAGTCTACCCCATATGGTTATTATTCCAATTATATGAAGAATTGTTTTAGACCTCCTATTTCACAAGCGTACCCTAGTTTATAATTCATGCTACCAAAGTCAGATTTTGTGTTGTGTTTCTTTTCAAGGGAGGTCATATTATGTCAAGCATTCTATAGAAACCTTTTAATTTTCAAGTTATCCCTCCCATGTTAGTCAAGTATTCTTCAATATCACAAGTATCTTTGTCTCCCACTCGTGCTAGCCTAGAAGGTCCCCAATGACTTCTTTCTGGTGGGTCTGCTCTTATCAAATACAATACATTTCTTTGAGAGCATGACCTTGAGTTTCACCCTTGGCCTATTTATGCCATTGATAGGTATCCTTGTGCTCAACAAGTCACAAACCATCATTTTTCATTGAATGAGTTCTTTCATGTATGTTTGATGTCAACAACCATTATCACACATAGGTATTTGTGAGATACCTCAGTTTCTGTTCGACCCCATTGGTAGATTCCTCATATTTTTTAGTAGTCTCCATAATTGGATACCATTTAGAGAGTCTATGTTGGGTTCTATTCTCTCTATTGCATGCTTGAGTTGTACCTCAGTTTGGTCCTTTGAATATTTCATCCAAGTCCTTCCAAGTCTTTTGATTTCTTCTATCCCTCATGTTGGATGATGGAGGATTTCTCAATGGCTTCATTCTAGTGCATATCTTCCTATTGATGTTAGCACATATTACTCAGGGACAAGGATCTAGAGTTATTGTTAGTACCTTGGGGTTGCAGTCATCAGTGGCAAGTTCCCACAATATTGATAGTGGGAGTACATTAATTTCCCCTTCTCTATAGATTCTATCACGTTATCAACATCGACTCATTTATTCACACCTACTAGATTGTAATAGGTACATTGATGCCCTTCATCATCATTGGTGGGTTGTCTCGTGTTTCTTAATGGTATAGATCAATGACCAGTAATCAAACGATGTCTCCTTCTGTTCAACTCCAACACATTTACTCACATAGTGTAGACTCGTACCTTGGTGGATTGTTTTGAATAATTCGGGTGAAGTACGAGCATCACATATTTTGTGTTCCTACCCAACTTGTATTGATTGTACCACCCTATTTGACATTAATACTTGTAGAGGATCCGTTTGTTCACCCCAATGGTTCTCGATATCCTCAATTTTTATTTTGAAACATAACTCCACCTTGTATCCTTTTGTGGCTATGATCTACATTTTTTCATGGATCCACTATGTAATTTTGCATGTCCATGATTGTTACTTCTATATATCACATGGATCCACTTTGTATAGTTTTCATGGCCATGGAAATCAGTTATGATTTAATTACTCATGGATGGGCAATGTACTTGATTTGGCAGCCATGCTTACATCACACTCAAACATGGGAATGCTTGACTTGAGAAGAGAGTATCTTATTTGTTTCTGTTGTAGTTATGGTTGCAGGATTGGTATTCAACTACTCCTACCCAATTGCCCCTCCACAATATCATGGATATTGCAATGTATTTTGGCCATACGTTTCTCTCCTTACCTCAAAAAGTATGGGGCATTTGTTATAGCATCATTTTACACCTTCTATTCTCATGATAACTCATTGCATGAGTTACATCCCTTTCCTTGTTTCAAAGAGTGTAACCCCCTTTTTCCTCCCTAACAACATGATAAAAAATCCCATTTTTCAAGATGTATGTGATTCTCATTAAATAAACATGTGTACATACACAACTTGTTAGTTAGAAACCCTTATACATGTTTAATTGGACAAAATGAAATATAATTCCCAAAATTTTGAACGAAGTTGATGGGTTCCCTAGGTTATAGACCTCCTATAGCCCATGCATAAATACTCCAACTAAGAAAAGGGAGTATAAAACATAGCCTTAGGATGGAGGAAAGACATCATGAAATATATGCAGCCTTATGCTGACAGTTTCCTTATAGCGCTGCAAGCCTCCGTTTCTCTAGATTTATGAGATCGTATTCCCCCTTGAAAACCCTTGTTTTGAGTATTTTTGTTTCTCTTTTTCTATTTAGGAATAATCCTATTGCTTCCTTGGACCTTATGAGACACAAACAATTGAAGGTAGTCTTCATCATCTCAAGCCTTAGGTGGAGGAGCTTGGAGCCTGGTTCTAGGATTGTGCCACATCGATAGCAAGTTGTAACCAACCCATTTTGTTGTTATCAATAAAATAACTCTCATTCGCATCTGGTTCTTCGTGTTGATTAATGATTTTAATGATATTATTTGTATCTTGTCTTGAATCTAACATAGAATTTGAATTGATTATATTTAGTTAGTTAGAAGATAACTAATTTCTTGTAGTTGCATACTTATTTTGTTGTAGAACTTTCAAAAGATCGTTTTCAAGGATTTCTAGATCAAAATACCTCGAATAGGATCTACTTGAAATGTAGGATTCCAAGTACACTATTCCTCTTTTATTCTAAAAGTTAGTTACTACGGGTAGTTATTTCCAATTGATTGTATAATTAGAGGTTGAGAGGAGTATTTTAAGGGCACTGGTCCATTATGTCCTTGACCAAAATCCATAGGACTTATATTTATGTAACACTTAGACATAGAACTAAACTTAGACCTAGATCTTTCATGTCCATTCCTTTCCCTGCCTTGCCTTGCCTTGCCATGTGATCCGAATTATTTTTGGCATGAAATGAGAGCATAGATATAATAAAGAAATGCACAGAGATATCGTGGATATCCAATAATATAACAAAAATGTATCAAAGATGCAACCATAAACATGGAGATATAGTAATACATGATTTCTATTAATGAAATAAATGTACATAGGTTATAAAAATACAGAGAGAAAGACTCATTATAATGGTGGCAACTTATCTCTGAGAAGAGATGTGACGGCTACTCACATTCGTAAGAAGATGTTTACAATGAGGCTCTGAAGGAATTTTTACAGTAAATAGGAATGCCAAAAACCCTAGACATCCAAAAACCTAACCCTTGGATATGAAGCTCCAAAATTCATGTGGGCCCCGTTTGGGTAAGTTAGTACATCAACTTCCTGAGGTCGTAACTTTTGCATATGATCTCCGTTTTAGGCGCATGATATCCCGTTAGAAAGGTATCGTCGAGGAGATTCATTTTAGGTGAAATATAAAAGGAAATTTCATATTGAAAACATGTGTTCCCAAAAAACATCAGGGCCTCAAAACGGCTCTGGAAGTGAAAACTGCTAAAAATAGTAAATTACCAAAATTGCTAGAAAAATGTTTTGAGCCAGTTGGAAAAGGTGGGTGGCCACCGATATCCACCTGGAAAAATACTCCCTCCATAGGAAGAAATGGTCTCCATTGTTTTGAGTGACCGGGGGAGAGGAAAAGTGTTTGCTGAATCTGAATCTTGGCGAGTTGCTTGCCTTGCTGGAGATGTCGCACTGCTTAGTTTGTGGAAGTCTATCAAGAACCTATTGAGGTTGAGGTTTCTCAACAAGTCGAGCTACATGAAATGACAATGTGCATCAGGAATATTTGTGCTTTGTTGCAACCTTTTCGACCTGCTTATGTTGGATAGAAGGTGCCTGGGGTGAGGTTGTAGTGGTTACAGTGTCATGCTCTTCCCCTTTTGAATAGATTGTGAAGAAGCTAAATTTTACAGTATGAGATACTACCTTGCGATACTTTTTAGGTGGAAAAATAGTTGGAACTACCTCTAGTATTCTATAGAGATGACCCCCCAAAGTAACAATGACACTACGGGGTCGAAACTCATAAACAACATGGTGTCTCCACATATATGGTTGGTCCAAGAGAACATCATAGACATCTAGTGGGGAAACATCACATAATACCTCATCCTTGAAGGGTTCGATGTCGTATGACAATCAAAAATATTGGATGAAACAGAGATATCATCCTTGGTGAAGCCACCTGATGTTGTATGGTTGCGGGTGTGGTGTTGTCGACAATCCTAATTGTTTGATGACCTTTGCTAAGATGAGGTTCTTATGGCTTCCGCTATCAACAATAAAATGCAGTGGGGTCACCGTCACCAACATATGTGAATGAAAAAGGCGCTCCCCCTCTTCAGGATCTGTTGGTTCTTCTAGTTGAATTGTTGTAGTCGCGACAATAACAGTGTGGCCTACGTCAATGATTTATCCATTACCATTATTTTCATAATTAGATTCTGAATCAGGGTTCAGCTCCTTGTATTTTATCTAGGCCACCAATGACTATTTTGAGTGACATTCATCGGTGTTTTGCTAGGGTATTTTGTGGAAATCACACCATTTTTCATTGTCCTTTGTCTTCCCGTGACCCTTCTTTTCCTGTGGCTTGGATTGGTTTTCAAGAGATTATTTGTTAGGGCCATCTTTTTCATACTTTGGTTGTTGCGTATTTGTAGACCCGAACTCCTATTTGTTCTGGTGCTTAAATTTATCCTCAATTTTAACAACATATCAATAAGAAACACCGAGTGATGAGATATCTAGAAAATCCATTTCAGTTTGAATGTATCTATGTAGAGCCCCACAGTATTTCAGAACCAAATGTTGTTTGGAGTCTTTGATACCTAGCTTGGTGCACAATGTATGGAAGGTATTGGTGAACTCTATAAATTCTTGGCTCCTCTCTTGCCACAGTGTGGTCCATCTCATGTACTAGTCCTCATAGTTGTCAATAGGGTAATACTGCTCCTTTACCGCATCCACAAAAAAATCCCAAGTGGGCTTGACCCCATATATTCTAGACTCCTTTGTGGAACTCTGCTCCCAATAAGTTTCCCACCAATGTTTGACATGGGGGAGATCCTTAAGGAGGGAAAAGATGATCTTTTCTCTATCAAAAAAATTGTGAACAAAGAAATAACCTTATAACATATTTAACCATTTATCTAGGGCATCTGCATCTATCTAACCTTCAAATATAGGAATATCAAAATTGACTTGTACCTTAAAAGGAGAGGTGCCTCTAAAGTGGCCTCTTATTGAATATGTGGTTGATGCTATCGAGAGGCGTTGAAGGCTGTGGGAAAAATTATCCATCATTTCGCCCCTCTATCACGTGAGAGCTTTCTCAAGTAACATACTTATAGGATCGTCTTCTTTGTCGTTTTTATTTTCTTCTGCCATGGAGGGTTTCTTGGGCATGCGAGAGCAATTGTCTTCAAGAGATACAAGCTCAAAGACCAACTTTCTATACTCGGACCTTGTCGGGTACATGCACTGAAAAACGATCAAGAGAAGCCTACTCTAATACCGTTGATCCGGATTATTTTCGACACGAAATGAGAGTGGAAATATAATAAAGAAATGCACATAGATATCACGGATATCCAATAATATAACAAAAATGTATCAGATATGCAACCATAAACACAGAGATACAATAATACACGATTTCTATTAATGAAATAAATGTACAGAGGTTGTAAATATACAGAGTGAAAGACTCGCTAGAATGGTGGCAACTTATCTCTGAGAAGAGATGTGACGGCTACTCGCATTCGCAAGAAGATGATTGCAATGAGGCTCTAAAGGACTTTTACAATAAACAGGAATGCAAAAATCCCTAGACATCCAAAAACCTAACCGTAAGAGATGAAGTGCCAAAAGTCATGTGGGACCCGTTTGGGTAAGTTAGTAAATCAACTTCCCGGGGTCATAACTTTTGCATACGATCTTTATTTTAGGCACATGATAGCCTGTTGGAAAGGTATAGTTGAGGAGATTCATTTTAGATGCAATACCAAAGGAAATTTCATATTGAAGACATTTTTTACCAAAAAACATCGTTTAGGTCCTCAAAACGACTTCAGAAGTGAAAACTGCTAAAAATAGTAAATTACCAAAATTGCCAGAAAATTGTTTTGAGCCAGTCGGAAAAAGTGGGTGGCCATCGATATCCACCTGGATCACCATGTCTATCATTTCCTATCCTTTCCATGTCCTTCCTTTCTTTTCCTTGCGATGTCATGCCTTGTATTGACATGCCTTTCCTTTCCTTTACATGCCTCACATCTTCTTTCATTGTCATTCCTTTCTTTGCTTTGTGATTCCTTTCATTTCCTTTCCTTTCCTTGCCATACCTTGCCATTCCCTCCCTTTCCTTTCATTTTCTTGACTTTCCATGTCAAGCCTTGCATTTCCTTGGATTTCCTTGCATCGACTTTCCTTGTCTTTATTTTCCATGCCTTGTATTTCCATCATATTAGAGGAAATTTGGTTGCAAAATGGTCCTACCAACCCTAATAAAAATTCCATGTCATCATGGATTAGCCAATCAAAACATTCTAAAAATAAAAAGAGGTGCATGTCTTATGTAATTTTTAATTATATAATTTGGAGATATGTGGATTTTTTTAATAGTATAATTTGTTTATTCTAAGCATGATTGTTGCCCGAAATTGTCTTGGATATTGAGTGAAATGAATATACTAATCGATTTTCCAATATTTTTAATAAATAAGAGATAATATTATTGAGGTTCCTTTAATGCATTAACACACTCGTGATCACCAACATTAATTAAATTGAATACATATAATAAGTAATATATATATATATATATATATATATATATATATATATATATAATATATCATAATATTATATATTATTATACAATATATTATATAATAATATAATATAATATAATATTATATTATATTATATTATATTATAATATTATTAGATATTATGATTATTAATTATATATTATATATTATTATTATATGGTTATTTCATGTGCAACTTTGATCAAAGTGAAATAATCATGGGCAACTTCAATAAAAGTGAAATAGTAATATAAAATGTCTACATGGAATTATTTTATAATTTTATTGATTTTTCCCTAAGAGGCCCATTTTAAGTTGAAATTTCCTCTAATTAGTATAGGTCATGGTCTAGGCCATGGTCGATGTCATGATCTAGTTCATGGTCTAGTTCATTTTCATGGTGTACATCTAGGTCTAGTTCATGGTTTAGGTCTAGGTCTAGATCTATGTCATGGTCTAGGTATAGGTATAGGTATAGGTATAGATATAGGTATAGGTCTACATCATAGGTATAGGTATAGGTATACATCATAGGTATAGCTACAGGTCTACATCATAGGTATAGGTACATGTATAGGTATAGGTATAGGTGGTATAGGTATAGGTATAGATCATGGTCTAGGTATAGGTATAGGTATAGGTCTACATCTACGTCTAGGTCATGATCTAGCTCTTAGTCAAGACAGTGACCTACACCTAGACCTAGACCTAGATCCTACCTTGCCATGTCATTCCTTTCCATGACTATTCTTTCTTTGCCTTGCATTACCTTGTTTTGTATTTCATTTACTTTCTTTGTCTTCCCTTGCCCTGTCCAGCCTTTCCTTTTGATTCCTTGAACTAAACCATGACCTAGACCTAGGCATAGACCTAGAACATGACCTTCACCTAGATCCAGACCGAAACCTAGACCTATACCAAGACCTTTCCTTGCCTTGAGATGTTTATCCTTGCATTACCTTTCCTCGCCTCACCATTCCCCAACCAAAACTAGTTCCTTAATGTTGAAGCTTGTGGAAGCCATGGGGTTTTTTTGGTATAAATTTAAATAAATTTCAAATAATCATGGACATCAATCCAACCATCTCCATATAATACATGAATGCCATAATGACAAGTAGTCATCAACAAAAAGCAACATGTAACATATGGAAAAGGTAGAAATAATAAAAATTTATAAACCATGTAAGAAGTTTCACAAGTTGTTAACTTTCCAAATATTTTCTTAAGTAGAGTTATATTCACATATGTTTTTTCAAAGATAGGGTGATGCTAGAATTTTCATATTACGCAAGAAAAAGGTTTCTTACAAGGGAATAAAAGTAATATCTCCACATAGAGTGTGTGAGACTGTGAGAAGGGTAGAGAGGAATACAAAGAGAGTGCATGAGAGTGAGGGAGAGAAAGATAGAAAGGGTGGGTATAGAGAGATAGTAATAGAAAATGGGTATATAGAGGAAAAGAGAGAAATAGG
>ML780958.1:1097265-1116293 GCA_009831015.1 Picea engelmannii | reverse complement strand
TATGTGGGTAGAGAGAGAGTGTTTGAGAGTGTGAGAGGAAGGGAGAGTGATACCAAGAGGGGGGGGTAGAGAGAGAGTGAGAGGAAAGGTGTTAGAGAGAGGTAAAGATAGAAAGGAAGGAAGAGTGGGGGATAGAGAGGGAGGGGGGTAAAATGTGAGTGGGAGATAGGAGTAGATGTATGAGAGAGAGAGAGGGGAGATATAGTGGGAGGGACGAGGAGAGAGAGAAGGAGGAAGGGAGTAGAAAGAGAGAGAGAGTGTGTCAAAGTGTGAGAGGGGGATAGAGGAAGATTAATAGAGTGAGGGAGAGTGAGGAAGATGGAAACAGAGAGTGTGGGTAGAGAGAGAGAGTTAAAGGAAGGGGGGTAGATAGAGGAAAAGAGAAAAAATGGATTAGAGAGGGGAAGAGAGAGGGAGGGTGAGATGATGAGAGAGAGAGGGAGGGTGTTATAGCCTTAATTTCCACCTTACGAAACAAAATAGAATCCAATAGAGTAAGAACGATAAAGAACATGTATTGCTTTATATTTGAGACCTTTTTTAGTGTCATTGCAAGAATCATAGGAAACAACACATGATGATCATCACATGTCATATTTAGTGAAACAAGTGATGATATGTGTAACCTTATATATTCGATGAGTTACAAAGAGATAAGTGTTGGTTGAGTTTTATCTTCGTGGAACTAGCCTAGGAACTCACACCATTCAAGTTTCTATTGGGTTCTAGATGATCTAGAATCTCTCCCAAGCATATTCCAAGGACATATATAAGAAAGGAAAGTCTCGTGCAAGAGAAGGAAGAATTATTTACAGAGTTATGTTGTCCAATTACAGAGGTGTTTTTCCTATTTAGAGAAGTCAACATTAGATTGCCTAGTTTGATCAAGAAGTTGAGGAAAAACAAGGAGAAAGGGGCCAAGGAGGATGAAGCATCACTAAGTTATGGATTTGATGTAATTCCTTCATATCAATCAATATATCATTTGTTCTCCCTTATATTTATTATGTAAATGAATTGCATAATATATATCTTGTTTATTTCATTATAGATAAGGTTGGATTCAAGTTAGATATGTTAGAATATATAAGATGGTGTGCTCATTTTACCACGACGATACCCTCGTCTCCCAACCATAGGCTGAAGCCTCCCTCCGAGCACCTTAACCTTGACTTGATAATTCCTCCTGAAGAAAACCCTAGGCTAGATAGACAAACAAAGAGCAGCGCATCTCTCCCCAAGGATAGCGCATCACAAAAAGATGAGCAGATAGTCCAAACCCTAGCCAAGAGATATCCAAGACAAATATTGAAACTTGTTGTTGTTGCAGCTGCACTTGCAGCCCTCCTCCAAACCTGTGCACCAGCTAGAACTGCAGTGCGCACCAACTGGGAAAACTACAGTCCTGAGATGTGACAAATGAGAAACTGGTGCCCTGTATTTATAGTAATCCTGCCAGTTTATTGGGGCCAACTTCTCCTTCTGGGTAGGTGTCTGTTTAGTATATTATTATTAATTCTGTTTGACTTCTTCTCTTGGAGGCTAATAGCCTAATATAAATTATATTCTTGAGCCGACAAGGCTTCTAGGGTTATTCTCCAATTCATTAGGGTTTCTCTTGCTTCCCGGAGTCTTCTATTCTCGTCAAGTTCACATGTAGAGGTAAATACCTCCCACAGCTACCATAATATTAACACTCCCTCCTAGCTAGAGAGGTATTTACAGGTAATGGACTTGAGCACAAAACATACCATTTACCCGGTAGCATCAATATAGTCATCTAGACTATTTCATGACTATATCATGAGCATCACCATTACTATCAGTTGCATCATCTTTCGTAACCATACTTCATCTGAGTAATATGATGCTGAATAAGTCACTCTCACCATAGAGTGATACAAGTGGAGTAAAATCTCTGAACTATTTTCCATCTGGAAAATCTCTGTTCATCATTCATCTGAATGATCATCATCTTTGTTAAACTGTTGATAGTCTTCAAGGCAATTAGAACAACAATGGTCTTGAGCACAATAGACCATTCAGCTGGTAGCACCACGAGCACCTATCATTATTATCCGACTGGATAATATCCTATGACAACTGGTACGATATCAATTTATAGAACACACCTGTGTCTATTCCTGTAGTACACAACTACAATCCAGTGGTTAACTACCACATCAAGTAACACACAAGCATTTAATCAGCAATAGTGAAACATATTCACTACAATAGTTCTCATCTACTGTCATATAGTCTTCATAAAAAACATCTGAGAGCATCCTGCATAGAAACAATGTTATGATAAAAACTGTATCATCTGGGCCAATCTTTCACTCACATCTGTGAGATCTGAAAGAATGTCTACCACCATAGTAATCTTCATCTGCATAGAAATAATGTTATGATAAAAACTGAAACATCTGGGCCAATATTTCACTCATGTTTGTGAGATCTGAAAGAGTGTCTGCCCTCAGTATATAATATCAACAACAATCAACTAGGCCAATCTTTCACTCACGTCTATGAGATCTGAAAGAGTGTTTGCCCTCAGTATATAACATCAATAATAATCATCTGGGCCAATCTTTCACTCACATATGTGAGGTCTGAAAGAATGTCTACCCTAAATATAGAATATCAACACTGGGCTATCTGCCCCATTCTTCTCAACCAAGGAAGAAGGATTGTTTCTGATTTATGAACCTGGACCATTTCCCACCCTGGGCCATTCTTCCGACACTAAACAAAGTGTAACCTAGAGAGAATGAGTCTTCCCTCAAGAAATGCTTGGACCATTCCTTACCCTGGGCCATTCCATCGACACTAAACAAAGTGTAACCTGGAGAGAATGAGTCTGCCCTAAGGAATGACTGTCCTGGACTATTCCCCACCCTGGGCCATTCCTCCGACACCAAACAAGGTGTAGCCTAGAGTGAATGAGTCTACCCTCAAGGAATAACTGTCCCTGATTGTTGAGCCTGGAATACTCCCCACCCTGGGCCATTCCTCCGACACCAAACAAGGTGTAGCCTGGAGCGAATGAGTCTTCCCTCGTGGAGTAACTGTCTGGACCATTCCACACCCTGGGCCATTCCTCTGACACTAAACAAAGTGTATCCTGAAAAGAATGAGTCTGCCCTCGAGGAATTTCTGTCCTGCATCAACCTCCAAACGGACAATTCTTCGAAACTGCTCACAACTGTGAACTTCGAAAGAATGACTGCTCGACGAGGCAGACCATTCTACTTGACCACTACTCAGAGTGACTTCCAAGAAGAATGACTGTCCTATACCACTCCCCATAAATGGGAAGTCATTTTCTATGATACATCAGCAATCAGTATGCCTCCCATGTTAACTACAATGGGAAGCCACCGTCCGTCAGAAATCTCAATCCACTTTCCGAACATGAAAGCATTTTTCCAATCTGGACTATTACAAAAATAAATGCTCCCTCCTAACTGGAGAGTTATTTCAATCACAAAAACAAATGTTTGCGTACCTTCTTCTGGCTTGGAGAGTCTTCCCTTCTGGTTAATAGAGTTATTTCCATGAGCTCTAGCTTGAGTATGCATGTCCTTTCATCTTGGATAGAGGCTTTACCAAAATGTATTCTTATCTGCTCATCTGTGGAGATATGTATTGGAGAAAACATTTTCTTCTTTCTGGACTTCATCATGGGTAGTGTGATGCTTGTACCATAGTCTGGAACAATGTGAAGGCTTCTTGTAGATGTGAACAATAGAGTATACCATAGTTGGAGAACTGGAACATATCCATGTGGTACTTCTTTTATCATCATGAGATATGATCTTCTGAGTAGTCATCTTGATGTTATAGGAAATCTTCACCACACTTCTGTTGTGCACTGGAGGTTCTCCGCCAAGTTGTCTTCTTCTTGTTTGCATACAGGAGTATCTTTCTGGTATGCTTCAAAGTCTTGAGACTGCTCTGCATGCGCTCTTTACTCAATTTCTTCTGGAGAACATTCTTTGCATTCATCTGATGTAGAATTATGTCTCATGGATGTTTGCGGATGATATAATGACTTATATAGAGATAAGTCTGGTGTACTGGAACAATCAATCATCATAGTATTCTCCCTCCATCTGAGAGAACTTGTGGTTCTGGATCTCGCAATACTTTCATTTATAAGTCTTCCATACATTGTCCTTCATCACGATTCTTCTGCTTGATTTCCTTTTGGTGAGTTCATATCAGGCTGGTAATGACTAGTTGTTCTGGAATCTTCATGTTCTTCTTTAGCTTTTGGGTTCATGGAGTTTCTTTTGGATTCCATGCTCTAGAGATTCCACTTCTTCTGTTCATCATCATTTCACAGTTCTGGATGGTTAACCAGGAATACTTTAAGGCTTCTCTTCGAAAGGTCTTCTTCTGCGGTTGAGCTGAACATGTACTGTCTTTCTATGGATGCTACCATGGATATATATTCAATCAATCACAGGATTAGCTCCCTCCTAATCCTTGCTTCATGTAAGAGTGTATATAATCTTCTCCCTTTGTCTGACTAAGTCCTTGCTTATATCTTCGTCCTTGTTATCTTCTACAATATATAATAGAGTCCATGCTTCCATCTGCAACCTTATTGTCTTTTGCAATATATAATTGGATTTCTTTGTCTTAATAGAGTCCATGCTTCCGTCTTAGTTGTCATCATAATTCTTTCCCAATTTCTCTTTATGTCTAGCTTCTAAGTTTCTTCAGGATTGGTTCGTCTTATCTTGTAGTAGCTTCCTCATGATTTGTATTTTATCCTTTCATATGTATTATCTAATGATATTCATTCTTATCTTGTTGTTCTTCCATAGGTATAGTTCTTCTTGGAACACATTATCTACCAAGAGATAGATATACAAGATATGTACAAAGATGATGCAAGCAGGATATGTATAGAAATAAGAAGAGTGTTGTTACCTTTTAGTAGAAGAAATATCTTCCATCCTTCTTAGTCTTCTTTGTCAGTTCCTTTTCTTCGGCAATCGATGCTTCGTGTTTCTTCTTCCTTTTATTTAGCTCAGGACACTGATTCCTCTAGTGACCATACTTCTGACAGTTGAAGCATTGTATTTCTGAAATGTCTTTCTCTTGATTTGGCTTCCTCCTTGAACCAAACTTCCTTTTATTCTTGAAGTTCTTGAATCTTGCTGTGAAGGCTTTATCATCGTACTTCTTTTGAGGTTTCTCTTTTGCATTGATCCTTGATTCTTCTTGAGCACAGCAAGTCCAAAGTTCTTCAAATGTCGGGTACTCCTTCCTTGTGTTCATGCTTGCGGCAAATGCATCCCATGTCTTAGGAAGACCATTGAGTACTATGTTCACCAATTCCTTTTCTGAAGTGATCTCTTCAATAGCTTGTAGTTGATCTCTTAGATAGGAGATCCTTACAAAGTAGGATGTTATGCTATCGTCATCATTCATCTTCATGTCACAAAGTTCATTCTTCAGACTCATAATTTTTCCAATGTTTCTGACTAAGAAGAGATTAGTTAGGGCATCATACATCTTCTTCGATGAGTCAATATGGGAGATGTAGGGTATCAAGTGGTCTTTTATGGAATCCACTATGATACTCATGGCATTGATGTCAACGTCTTTGAACTTCTCCATAGCTGCAACATTCTGTGATTCCTTCTCTTCTCCTTCTTTGAACTCTAGCTTCATGATATTTCCTTTCACAATGTCCAACACTTTATTCTTAGCAAGGATGAGGTCAATATTTGTCTTCCATGCTTTGAAGTTGGAGGCTCCTTCTAGCTTGTTCTCAGACTTCATAGAGTTTTTCATGTCTTGCTTGACTTGGTCAAACCTTAGATTTGACTAGAAATCCAAACTTCATGCCTTGGCCTTCTGAGTGTACTAGGAGATGCGTTGGGATATGGTGCACTGATCTATCTGGAGATCAGGTCAATCTCGTCACTTAAGGTGCCTCAACAAGAGGTTTAGGGTTTCTGCAACTGCTACTGCTGGTAACCCTAGCTGCAGTGCTTTTGAAAGCTGCTCCTACTAGTAACCCTAGCGGCAGTTCCTCAACGAGCTCAATATCTAGCGGCTATGTTTCCTTCCAGCATTTTACGCTGACTGAAGGGGTGTGGGCCCATAACCTGTTAGAATATATAATATGGTGTGCTTTTTTTACCACAACGATACCCTCGTCTCCCAACCACAAGCCAATGCCTCCCTCCGAGCACCTTAACCTTGACCTGAGAATTCCTCCTGAAGCAAACCCTAGGCTAGATAGCCAAAAAAAGAGCAGCACATCTCTCCCCAAGGATAGTGCATCACAAAAAGCTGATCAGATAGTCCAAACCCTAGCCAAGAGATATCCAAGCCAAATACTGAAACTTGTTGCTGTTGCAGCTGCACTTGCAACCCTCCTCCAAACCTGCGCACCAGCTAGAACTGCAGTGCGCACCAACTGAGAAAACTGCAGTCCTGAGATGTGACAAATGAGAAACTGGCACCCAGTATTTATAGTAATCATGCCAGTTTACTGGGGCTGACTTATCCTTCTGGGTAGGTGTCTGTTTAGTATATTATTATTAATTATGGCCGACTTCTTCTCTTGGAGGCTAATAGCCTAATATAAATTATATTCTTGAGCCGACAAGGCTTCTAGGGTTATTAGCCAATTCATTAGGGTTTCTCTTGCTTCCCGGAGTCTTCTATTCTCATCAGGTTCACATGTAGAGGTAAATACCTCCCACATCTACCATAATATTAACAAGATATAGGACTCTAACACCAAGTAGAGAGGTAGAAATGCATTGTTTTTATTCTCTGTGAAAGAAGTAGGTTGTGGATATTGGAGCTAGAAAATACGATCTGCATCAGTCAGGATATATGAAGGAAAACCTACATTGAAATATATTCTATCTCTACCACTCCTTAGGTTAATTTTGAATACATTTTCTTGACACTAGGAAAAGCATAGAAGTCTATCCCCATTATTTATCTATGATCAATAGGAAAAAACTAAGCAGATATAATTACCATACTAGTGATAATCCTCCAATAATAGAACTGGTGACTGTGTTGGGGAAGGATCTTTGATTCTTCTCTAGAATATCTTTCCAAATTTCCCTCTATTTTATATTTGTGATTTAATTTATCTTCACTATACTTTTCCAAGGGTCAGATCACATAGATCTAATAGATTTGAAACAAATATGAAGCAAATCCATATTTAAAAAAACAAAAATCAACAATCATCGCATGTTGTAGTATAAGGGACATGTGAAAAGCATTGTTGGTTGTAATTCCTGTTTCCTCCACTGATCCCTACAAATTGGGTAAAGTTGAAGGATTACATACTTTTGAGATCAGATCTGGTTAGTTTGGGTCCAGAGGTCTCTGTTGATCTTTTTTGGGAAGATATTTTCTCTGTCTGAGTTTTATTGTCACATAATTTTCCTTCATTTTTTTTTTTGGAGTGTGATTGTGTCGTTTGTTTTGGGTTTGCTTGAATAGGCTTGTTTGTTGTTTGGTGATCCTGTCAATATTGGAAGCGACCCTAACATATATGAATAGATCTAGTGGTGTATAATTTAATTACATTTGGATTATCCTTTTGTGATTATTATCCATTGCTATATCTATCCTTTTAGGTGAGTTTTGGGTGAGATCTTGGTAGAGACATTGAAGTGGGATTCTTTGGCATCACTACCAATTTTCTAAACCCTCTTCTTACTAAATTTTATGGTTTTCCATTTTCATTTTGTGTTATTTCCTAGATCAAGAATCCTTTTGCATTATATTTGGAAATGTTACATAATAAAAACAAAAAAAATCATTTCTTGTGAGCTTTTGAAGCATTATTTTAAAGAGTGTGTTGGCACATAGTTTGGGTTGAATTCTTCAAATACCTTTTAGATATAAACTATTTGTATGGTTGCTTGGTTTGTGAGATTGAATTTTAAAATTTACAAGGAAAAAGTTACCATCTCCCTCCCATAGATAGAGTTCATTGAATTGAAATAATTGCATTAACATATTTTCATTGCTTGGTTGGGTCAAGAGTCATACATCACAAAATGTTTCATTGATTTGCTTTTGAAGTAAATAACAACCATAAAAGTAAATTGCATAATATAAAATCAATTAGAAAAAATTTCTTTTTTAGTGAACCAACATTAGATAGGCTTAGGACCTTGGGATAGGATTGTAGAGTAAACTCTCCAAGGCCACAAAAAAAAAACTTATGAGTAATTAAAGAGTGACAAATACATTCCTTTTACCAATGTGTTGTGAATAATTTCTAACACAAGAGTTAAGCATGATGTCGCATTGGGGAAAGTAGGGATATTACCCCTCTCTTCTTGTTTTGGTGTTTGTGATATCACTTCAATTTCTACATATACGGGGGTTTAGTTAGTTCCATGGCTCTGTGTGAGGTACTGTTGACGGGAAAAATTGAACGCTCATCAACTAGAGGAGTGAATCCGGTTCGGGGTTGTCTAATTAACCCAAGCTATTTGGATTAATTCACTCCAACGGGTTTTGCGGCTCCGTTGGCCAATCTAATTCCTAAAGAAAGTGAAAAATAACTAAAGAAAAAAACAATAACCTAATAAATAACAATCACTAAAATCTATAAGTACATTTAAATATACATATGTACAATTTGTTTAACTAAAATTATAATCAATAACTTTATATACAATTTGTACAAAACATGAGTTTTAATCTAAACTCGTAAAAATCAAATGTAGATTGATTACTTTTAGCAATAATAATAAAGCAAGTGAAAATACTATCTAATTTTTTGTGTTTGTTTTCTTAAATGTATACACTCATGACATCACACATTAAACTTCCTAATTGAACAGAAAATAATAGATAGTAGAAAATGTTTTATATAGAGAAAACTTATGTATTAAGAAAACTAGCGAAATCAAATAACAGGCTAACCTGTTATTGCATCCAATGTCTATTCGATGTTGAATATCCAACCACCTTTATCTGATGAAGTAAACCTGCTACAGATCTTGAGATTGCCCCTAATAAATGAGGAACGATAATGCTGGAGATTGAATTTATAATTACAGAACATATAATAGATGCAGTCACCGTAATCTTGTAATTTGAAAGTAACTACGATGAAATAATTCTCCCTGTAAGAACTTGCATGTAAATATTCAATTGAAATTAAAGATAAATCTCCTAATTTAAATCGAATAAAGGATCACTGTGTATTATATATGAGACATGAAATATGGGAAGTATGTGAAAAGGATTATCTCAAATATCAATAAATCATGCAGACGAAAGGCTATCATCATCTATCATTGTATTGAGATAAGAAGAACTTAAATTAAAACATGATACAGAAAGCTAAAGTTGTAATGTATTCTATGCCATTCAAGTCCGTACATAAATATACATACTCTCACCCCAGGGAGAGATGATCCAATGTTTACAAAATGATATGTTTATATAGGTTTCAGGAAACATAAATGTTTCCTGTTGATAAGATGAAATTGGTTTCAAAAATAATGGGGGATGCAACCACCTTGATTTCACTAGATATCAAAACACTATTAACAGTCTAATCTGTTTACTCAAAATACAAAATTGATATGGTTGGGAGATCTCAAAAGTGCCTCATATCATATTGGAAATCATGGGCTCCTTAATAATCCTAAAAACAAAGGAAAATAAGAAGATCTCAGATATATTTTCAATTTTTAAATCAAAGAATTCGATTTTTCTTAACTGGCTACAGAATCTTGCGATTCTGTAGCTAGTTATAATAGCAAGTGCAATCATATTTTCTTAAATAAACAAAAAAGACTAATCTTAATAAGAAAAATAGTTTATTCAATCAAATCAAATATCCTAACTTAAGAGTGACACAATCATGCTAAAAATTAAAAAAAAATCATACCTCAAATCATGAAATCAAAACGTATCAAGAAATTTTGGAATTAACGATAGCTGTTGCTGCCTCTACATTTTTGAAAATGACACGACCTATATTTTTTAAGCACTTCTCCTTTCCTTGGATAATGGATTCAAGTCTATTGTTTTCATTTGTCAACATATCAATTTGGTTTCTTAAATACTTGAGTCGTGACTGTAGTAGTGGAACATCAGTATAGTACCTGTCGATCCACGATCGACACACATCACATTGTGACTATAAGGAGTTTGCATCAGCATGAACAACATTATGGGTCAGAGAATCCTCCATGTGAATAGTAGGTTTATCACAAAGCTGGATACCAGGAAATTATGGGCTGTCCTTTAGACAAGGAGGCAAATTATTAACATAGTCATAGGGTCGATCGGGGTATAGCCCGAATGACACGGGGTCCTCTTCAGCCAGGAATTTGTCGATTTATGAGTCTAAATATTCACTCACTTCAATTGTGTTGATTGTTTCTGCACGAGGTTTCATTTTATTTCAAACACATTGAGAAATTAACCAACCAACTCTTTTGTTCTTGAAATTGACATCAACACTGCCTTTTAGCTTCTTTCCTGTAGGTTTCTTAATAGTTTTAGTGCAATCCTTTGGATGTGTAACCAGTCTACTTTCTTGTTGAATGACATTAGGGTAGCTCGAGGGTTCATTATTAAGGAGAAAATCACAGGCTTGGAATGGTTGGGAAGGGGTCGTAGGGTTCACAAGGGTTTCCACAATGGCCAACTTATCTACTTGTCCCAACTCATGGTTGCCAAAACCATTTCATGTAATGAATGCATCCAAACAATCATTTTGTGACTGTAGCTGGTGCATGAGGATGATTTTAATGAGTCTATGATGAAATAGACTTGAATCTGACCTCTGTTTCCTAAACTGTTTACCCATTTTATACAGACTTCTGAGCAGGTAGTAAGGCATATTCAACGGAAAACCAATAAAACTCATAAGAAAGTGTAGATTATATAGGAAAACAATTCCTAATTGTCCCTCACATGTGATGAATTACTTTACTACAACAAGTAAATCATGCCACCTAGGCTTCAAGAATGAAATTGGCATACCTCGATCACAGCTGGTTATTTTATGTGAGGTAAATAGTAAAGTCCACGGGACCTCCTCCACTTTCGTGTTCTTGAACCATTTCTGACCAACCGTTGGCAATCCCATGGCTTGGCTTAAGAACTCTTCTGTTACTTCCAACTGCACATCACTGATTTTTTCCCTCTATCCATCAAAGGTTAAGGAAAACTCTTCGGTGACCTGAAGGTTAAAACCCTGAAATTTTTTGATGAACAAATGCCAACCATTCCTTTCCAAATCCTCCCTGGTGTTATCATATGAGAGTAGGGTTTGGACACCATTCGGTTCGACCCTTACCACTGGAGCCATGCCGAATGGATGGGTAATCAACACAGAACACATAGGTAGGGTTCGCAAAAACACAACAGAGCCATAGCCCTGAGCCTTATCAATACATAGTGTGATGATTCAAAAGGTAGGCAATGTGTTAATCACAACGCGTGTGAGAAAATTCATGAAGCTCGAGACCATGCTAAGGAGTAATGGCACCCTACGCATCATATGCCACCTTGGCATTGGGTACATGCCAAGATAAAAAAAAACATAGTGCACACATCAAAATTTGATTGCAAAGTTAGGTAGGTTTACAAAATCGAATATTTCAAAGGTTTCATGAAGGAAATATAATCAAACATCAAACCAAAATCAAGATAAGACAATCGAATATTAAATGGAGGGGGTCTTTGGTTCATATAACCACAAATCTCTTAGGCATGCTTTGAATTGAAAGGGTCACAAACAAAGAGAGCAACATGCTCATAGCAAGAAACCATAATTTCGTAATAATCCATATGTTTTTAATGAAATTTTAAGACAAAATAGTAACAATAGTTGCAAGTTTTCATGCTTTCAGTCATGAAAACGAAGCATGAATAGATGATAGGTAAAATGAAATGATTTACAACTATCGTTTAGAGAAATGCTTACGAAGAGTAATAAAATTTCATAGACCTTGTGTAGGCAGATTATAAAAATAATAATCACATAATCACTGCCAACAAGTACATCCTTCAAATCTTCAGGCTTATTTACCCTACCCTTATCTGGGGTTGGACCTACGAGCATTTACCTTGTCATTAATTGTGAGGTGGTATCCTTAGTGAAAATTACAAGGTATCCACAGAGGTGATTCCAGGTGGGATAGGCCTATAGTGCCTGGGAAAGATGTTTGTTCATGGTATCATTTCCCCTGAAAGGTTCCCACCTTAATAAATGGTTCCTATAGAGATCAAGGTTTTTTCACATAGATCATTGTAACTACTCCTCATACCTTCGCTAGCCAATCTTGTGGGGATTTCATCTCCCCTAGAGGGTTGGTTTTTGGAAGGCCCTCAGAGCCATGCTATTATCATATATTTTATAGGTATTTCCTCTCTGTTTCTAAGTCTATATCGTCCCACGTTGATTGTGAGGATTATAACCCATCATGGAGGTAAAACCACCTCTCAAGCAACATGAAGTAGGTGACCAATAATTCAAAGGATCTTATAATTGGTTCAATGAAACTAGTTTGGTTGAAGTGGAAGTGGTCGAATAAATCCATCCAACAAACTTTAACCCTCCTTTAATTGATCCTGAAGCACCTCTACTTGTCTAGTTTAGGGATATTTTTAGTGATCGTTTTTCTTTTTTTATAAATCCTACCACAATGTCAGGACCAAGTGTTTCATCTAGTGTAGTTAATTCTTCAATCCCATCTATAAGTGGGACTAAGGACATCCCCATGATGTCCTCATTTCCACCCCTTATATTCATTGGACCTATATCGTACATTCCTTTTTCTATAGGTTCCTCACTCTAGGGGACCCCAACCATGTCTTGATTTCCATATGTTTGTATACCCAACATTACTATGAACATCCCTTCTATTCTAATTCCCAATTTCGGATCCTTTTACAGTGGGGTGTTGAGCCTTGGTTTCAACATGGGAGGTGGATCTCCTTCTACCTCCACCATTCCTTTCAACAACCTGACATCATCAGGTGTTGTTATACCTTTTGTGTGGAACTTTATTAGTGGTTTTTGGGTTGTCTCTAGTAGATCTATAAAGGAAGACATGCATTCCAATAGACAATACAAGGAAGGTTGCAGAGCATAGTCAAACCTTGGGGAGTAACACAGTATTCAAGAAGCCAAGGAAGAAATACATTGTGTTAAGGGAAGAAGTGAAAGGAGATGGAGAGAAGGTAAAGGGAGATATCTCTCGTAAAAAGGAGGTACAAGATGATGAAACAAAAAATAAAAAAATTGAGACTTAGACCTCAACCCCAACCAAGAAGAGGACTAGAACACGGGAAGGAGAAATAAGGAAGAAAATGAAGTACCACAAGAATCCCCCAATACTCATTATCATAGAAGATGATGCATAATTCATCATAGATAAAGTCTAATATAGAGGGGAGAATGTAGTACTTGCAGAAGAAGTACAAGGAGAGGAAATTATGGAGAAGTTAGTATATGTGAATGACATTCTACAAGGGATTTAGACAAGTACAATGTATCATCCTATAGCATAGTAGAAATAAAAGGCACAAGAAGCACCAGTACAGAAAGAACATGAAGAGACAGTACAAAAAATAGTAAAGAGAAGTGATGGGCTTAAGGTCACACAGGAAATGTTGGAAGTAGATGAGAACACAATGTAGAAACAAGTGAAGGACATAGAAAATCTAGAGTTGGTTCTCGCACACATACCCACAAATGAATTATATGGGTTACAGGAGAGTGTGATGTAGGATATCCAGTCTAGAGCTAGGGAGGATGCCACCAAACTAGAGATCGACAGGGAGGTTAAGGAGATATTGTAGGTAACTTGTGATAAAATAAAACTGGAGAAGGAGGAGGAGAAAAAGTGCACAGATAAACTAGAGAAGAAACTTGCAGAAGAAAAGAGGTCATGACAGAAGAAAAGACACAAATATTGTGCAAACAATGGAGAGATATAAGAAAGACATAGTAGAGATAATAGGGAACTAAGAGAGCAGGAGGCTACTACGCACATAGATAACATAGTGCATGAAGTAAAAGAAGTTGTGGAATTTTATGAAAAGACTGCACACATTTGGACTATCCTAGAAGAAGATGAGAGGATATAGAAACTAGATCAAAGACAGGGAAATGTGACCACAAAAGTACATGATTTAAAACAAAGGAAGAAATCAATGGCCATCCTCGAAAGGATGAAGAGTGTGTAGTAAATGAATAACCTACAAGTACAATTGAAGGAAGTACAAGGAGAAAAAAATGCAAGGAAGGTTCAATTGGAGCCATTGCAGCAAGAGGATGAAAGACTGATAGAAGAACTGCAAACAAAGAAAGGAATACTAGCATAGGAACATGACAAAATAAGGGAAATGTTGAAAGAGGACATGACAAGGAAGGATGTGGTGATATTGGTAGAAAAGAGTGCATAGCCAAATGAGAAAGTGACAAATTTGGAAAAGAAGTTTCATGCATTGGAGGTAGTGTTGCATCAAGTGAACTAAGTCTAAGTGGCTCAGGATGAGCCACATGTTAGTGTTAGGGGCTTGTTGGAGAAGCAAATTTGGGGAGGTAGGTGAGAAAGAATGGACCAAAGGGAAAAACACACACCAGAAAAGAAGGAACCAGTGCACAACAAGATTTGTGGAAATCTAATGCATATGTGGACAAACCCAACCATATTAGGGTTAGGTTTTTGCAGTCATAATGTAATGGTTTTAACCCATTTTGTAGTATAAATCAGATGTATGAGGTAGATTGAAGGATCATCTTTAGCATATTTTTGGTTTCCTTATTGAGAGAGAGAACTTACTTTTGAAGAACCCTTTTTAGACTGTGTTTTGTATTGTTGAGATCTATGGAGCTCAGATGGAGTCAATATTGATATGTAACCGAGGGTCGGGTCACAAGGTGTGGAGCTTGGTGTGACATTGGTCATCCTCACCACTATTCACATATCCTATGATGTAATGCGCGCAATGTTATTTTGATGAAGAAGAAGATATTTGTGGATGTAGACCCATGGGGGGTGAAACACAGTAAAACCATGTGTTTCAATGTGTTTGAATGATTTTTTATTTATGCAATTATGGTTAAATGGTTATATGAATGAATGGGTTTATTTACAAGCCGCACTAGAATATGTATGCAGAATGAATATTATGTGTGAATGAAATAATAGATCTGATGAATGGTATGGTAGGAGGTATGTTTAAGTAGAAATATAAGTAAAAATAACATCCCCAACCCCTTCCATGACTGTAAACAACTGCATCCTACAGTCACCCATAATCCATATCAAGTGAGACTACGTTGTGCACTTTTTGTGAGGTGTAGATTTTTGGTTTACCAGAAAGACTGATGGTGAAAAAGGTTTTGTTGGAGAACTACGGTAGAACCCAGGTCAACCCATACATAAAATAGTGTCATATTGACATTAGTTTGCCAACATTTTTTTGTCATGTTGGAGATATGCAATCATTCACTTTGATTCATGCTAGGGGCATGCACCTAGCCACTACAAGTGATGATGGGTGCAAGACAACATCTGCTAAAATTCATTATTAGGGAATTGATAGTGTTGAGAAACCTAGATGAATATGACATAATCCCAAGCTCCCTTGTAGTATTTGCAAGGGATATTGCCTTACTCATTTTTGCCCTGGTAATACAGTGGTACGAAAAGCATGGTTCTTTTTTGAATGCCCTTCTAGTTCTGAGTCATATTCATTTTCTTCGCAACCTATTCAATCATTGGTAGATGAAGTGGTCATGTCGATGCAATCTTTGGCCAATAACACTCTTTTTTGGGGGGGTGATTCATCTCTTTGCCATTTTGTCTCACATCATACTCAACCAGTGGTTGAGGAAAAGATTGTGTTGATGCATTCTTTGTCCAATTCCACTCTTATATTGGAGAGTGATATGTCTACAAAATTGGTATCATTGATGCAATATTCAACTAATCCCACTCTTATATTGTGGAGTACTAATCTATCTTTCGAATTTTTCTTTTTCATTTCAGTTCAATAAATTCTAAACAAGGGGGAAAGCCACTCTCTTCGAATATTCTCTCTCCAAGTATTGGGATGGTTTCCTTTGATTGTAATTGTTGGCACAGGGGTAGACCCAGGGTTCAGCTCCAAGAGAGCACCAACAAGCCCTAGCTACTGGCCCTTTCGGAAACACCTGTGAAAAATATGTATTCTAAGACGAAGAAGCTATTAGGGGGTTGCAGGATAGAGATGTCTACAACCAGGGGAATATCAAGTGGATCTATTACAACAACAATACATCATGGATCTATCATTCAATAAGCTAGATCTATCCTTCATAGCTATAGATTTGATCTAATACAATAATGCAGGTAACAATACAACAATGACAAGGATCAAAGAATCAATCACACACACAACAATAGATGTATGTGGTTCACCCTCTCTCTAGGGCTACTGTTACACATGATTTTGGTCATCCTGGTGATGTATTAACAATGGTGTACTTAGGTTCCCAACAAGAACTTTCTCCTGAGAAAAGTGGCATTTATCTCCTTCTAGAAAACATATTTTAAAAGTGAGTTCATAGGCTACATATGGCCTAGGGTGCAAGAATGACCCATTCTCATAGGCCACCTTCATCTAAGGTGCGAACTTCTCACAGGCTGATCCATACCCATGGTGCAAACTTGTTTTTAAGATTGGAAAAGAGATGAAGTCTCGACGGTTCTAGAAGGGGATCTTCTAGAGAATGGGTTGGTATTCGTATAGTTGTCATTTTACTGGCTTCCCTGATTTGGTGGGATCATTCTCATCCATGTAACCATCTCACCTTCTCCTATATATTGAAAGGATTCTCATGGAAAAGGTTAAGCAAGATTAATTGAAGAATTGATGAAGGAATTGTGTGAAGAACCCAACTTGAACAGAAGATTGGAGACTCTAGTAGGTCTATCAAGATCTTCTTCATGCAAGAATAGAGCAAGTGTGTGTGTTGGAACCAAGAGTCACCGAAAGGAATCTTGTGACATCAAGGCGATCAGGTTGTATCTTCTACTTTCGATTAATATGATACAGTGATATGTCCCTTTCCCATAAAGTCACTCTTAATTTATTGTGTAATTCCTTGATCATACGCATAAGTTGATGATTGAATACATTTTGCTATCATCACTTTGGTTGGTTTGTGTTGTCTTGGTATTGACCTCACGAGAGAACCATAGTGAAGCGGGAGCAATAGAGACCTAAGGAAGTGATACAAAGGTATGTCACTTGTTCCTCCTTACTAGCTAATTCAATGGTCATAACTTAGGGAAAGAGTCATGTCCCGTCCTATTTTGTTCTAGATCTAGGTGGATCTAGGGATATTTGTTAGTGCCTGCACCTATCAATTAGTTCGATAACAACTACGTCCACAAAACTATGCTTATGATTCATTAAGGTCAAGCATACAGTTCTTATATGCACTCTCAGCTAGTAGATTCTCTTTCTTCTCTCTCTCTTTCTCTCCTCTTCCTGCACACCCAGCTACAGGACTTGACCTTTGCACACAACATAAGATCTTACAATACCATAAGGCTTCCTCTCTCTCATCACTTCTCTCTCTCAATACTATGATCCCTCACTCAATATTATAGCTAGATCAAAAACAATATCGTACTGCAGAATTACCAACCAAACCTAGGCCCTTTAGACCTCTATTTCTACATTACAACACCTCACCGATAGCCTTAGGCCGAAACCTAGGTGCAAAAACCCTAAAATACCAAAACCCTAGGTGCCTAAAACCCTAGGTTAAATTGACCTGCTTTTTTTGGGCTTCGCCAGCCTATCTTTCAATCCTTCTCGTGTGGTGCTCGAGAGCATCCAATGGTGGATTTTTCCACTTGTTGATTTTTCCATGATCCATATTCCTTGTTGATCTATCATCCTTGATCTCCTCATCCAACAGCTTGCATTTCCTTGCTTCACTCCATATTTTCTGCTCTTTTTCTTACTTTGACCTGTTGATAGTCACTGTGTCTCCCATGAAGTTTTATTTTCACCTTTTCTCCCTTGTTCTTCACTTCCTTCCATAACCAAGGGCCAACAGGCCCCCAACACTCACTTGTGACTCGTCTCGAGGTAATTTGGATTCGATTCTTTTGTTTTGCTTCAACTTTGGACTGTGCAGGGCAGCCTTGGTTTCTGCTTTATGCCTCCTCTCCCTCCTTATTGATCTGAAAACAGATCCAGAAGCCAGATAGGGCTTAAAAATGCTCAAAAATGAAAGTGCTCGGAATGTGACGAAACCTGTGTCATTGCGTCCGTCTCGTCTTCCTGAATCCGGTGGTATAATTTTTATCGCAAACGGAGTCCGTATGAGGAAGATATCGCCTTCTGTCCGAAAAGCCAAACAGGCAAATTTTGGGGATGCTGACTGTACCTGTCCGTACAGTCCGTACAGACACGTGTCATTCCGTACAGTGCTGACATGGCATGTCCGTACAGGACACGTGGCAGTTTCAGATGACGACACGTGGTGGTCCGTACAGTGACGTGGCAGCATGGGAAAAGGACACGTGGCGTTCGTACAGTGACGTGGCAGAGCAGGATGATGACACGTGGCACGCTGACGTCAGCATCGACGTGGCAGCCGTACGATGACGTGGACCAATCGACGTTTGACACGTGGCATGACGTGGCAGGTCCGTACATGGGACATGTGGCAGCATCAGGGAGTGCCACGTGGCATGCTGATTTGGCACTTTTGGCAGGTGGACGGGCCAATATCAAGGTGACACGTGTCACCACTCACAGGGTGACACGTGGCACCAGGTGACATCATCGCTGACGTGGCATCACGGCAGAATGACGCGTGGTTGTACGGCGGTTTATGTGGCAACAGGTGGACCAATGAGATCGCGACACGTGTCAGGCTCAGATTGGTGAAAAAAGGGTGCCACGTGGCCCACTCTGGAGCAGCCACGTGGCACCCCATTGTTGGTGGTTGGTGTCGGCGTGTTAGCCCACGTGGCATG
>ML780958.1:1078358-1092737 GCA_009831015.1 Picea engelmannii | reverse complement strand
CATTGCTGAGATGTAATTTTGAGCACTTGAGCAGAAATAAAGAAGCCTCCCCCACAGGAAAAAGGCCCGGAGACGTAGGCAAACATTGTGCCGAACTCCGTTATCAACCTGCGTTCTTATGGTTTGTTGTTCTTTACTGTTTTTAGATCTGCATATGTGTATTTGACTGATATATAATCCTCTCCTTTCCTCATTCTTTCGTTAATTTCTCAAATGGTTAAAATATTCATGCAAGTTAAAACTCAACCATAATCATAAAAGATCCTGCCCCGGATCACTTATGCAGACTGTCTTTTTCGTGTCTGGTACCCAGTTTCAAATGCACCTGGTACTTAGACCCTTTTTCTCATGATTTTACTAAGAGCGTCAAGGCAATTGGTTGTCATAGTACAACTTCAGCTGACTCCCATTCACCAATCCTTCCTTCCATTCTCCCTTCAATGTTTTCAGTTGCGCAACTCCTCCTTCTGTAACATAGGCAATCTCATATGGTCTAAGCTAATGTGTTTTGAACTTCCCTATGTGTCTTATAAACTTACTGTCATACACCAATACTAAATCACATTGCTTGAGTGCCTTCTTATTGATGTTCTTGTCATGATATGCCTTATCTCGTTCCTTCTGAACCTGCTAATGGAATCCTACAATGAATATATATTCTTCCAGTTCAACCAACCATGTGAGCCTTTTTTGAACAACACCAGTGTCATCCATACTTGTAAAAGCAACAATTATTAATATTGGTACCAAGTATTCCATCAGGACAACAGCTTCGAGACCATAAACTAACTTGAAAGGAGTATGCATTGTTAATTTCTTGCAAGTGGTTCTATAGTCCCATAGTACTGCAGGTGCTCTTAAGTCCCAATTATCCCTATTCACAATGCAAATCTTCATTAATATTGTCTCTGATATCTTATTGAATGCTTCAACTATTTCATTTGCTTGTGGATGGTAAGGTGTACTCTTCTGATGGTGGACTACAAATTCTTCATTCAGGGCTTCAATTGTCTTATTGATGAAGGGTGTACCTTTATCACTCATAAGGATATTAAGGCATTAAAACCTGGTTATTATGTCATCAAATATAAAATGCACATCTATAGTTGCACTACAGTCTTTAACTACTCTGCCTTCGGCCCATCTGGTTAAGTATTATGTCACAGTAATGATATACCTTTCTCCTATGTGCTTTCCTAGTGGGTTTATAGGTCCCACGAAGTCAATGGCCCACTTTTGAAATGATTGTAGGGTCATCTATAGTGCTAATGGAATTTCATCTCTTCTGGATGGTTTCCCAATTCTCTGGCATACATTGTAGGCTCTGGCATAATCTTTATCATTTCTATGTAAGGTGGGCCACCAAAGGCCATCTCTCATGACCTTCTGCACAGTTTCTCTCCCTACGTAGTGTCCTCTTGCAATGCCTTCATGAGATTCAGTAAGGATCAATGGTCACTCTATCTCCATAACACATCTTCTTAGTATCTCATCAGGTCCCAGTTTGTATAGCTGATCAGCTATAAGTGAAAATTTTGCAGCACGCACCACTAGCTATTTTTTCTTGGGAATCGTATACTCACTAGGTTCCATTCCTGTTGATAAGAACTAGACTATGTCTGCGAAGTGGTCATCAATATTTATAATGGTGAATAGTTGTGCATCCAGCAGTGTATCCTCCAAACTGGTGGTTTCTTCGCCATGTTCCAGCCTCGACAAGTGATCAGGACCCTTGTTCATTCTTCCTGGCTTAACTATGATTTCAAAATCATATTCTTGAAACAACATAATCCATCTTCATATTCTCCCCCCCAACACTGGCTTGTTGACTATATATTTCAGCATGGAGTGATTTGTAAACATTTTAAAGTGTCCTCCCAACAAGTAGTGGCAGAATTTTTGCAACGCATACACCATGGCTAATCCTTCTCTCTCGGTAGTGGTGTAGTTGATCTCTGTTGTAGATATCTTCCTGCTAGAAAAAGCTAATGGATGGTCGATCTCCCCTTCTCCTGTTTGTGCCAGTACTACTCATAATGCAATAGAAGACGCATCGACATGTACATGAAATTCTTTACTCCAATCTAGAAAAACCATAATGGGTGCAGTGACCATCTTCTGTTTCAGTGTGTTAAAGCTCTACTAGAATTCGTCTGTCCAGTCAAACTGACAATCCTTCTTCAATAGCTTCTCCATCAGTGTTGTGATTTGGGCATAGACTTTAATGAATTTCCTGTAATAGCCAATATGTCCTAGCGTAGTGCATAGTTGTTTGACTGAAGTAGGAGGTGGCAAATCAACTATAACTGTAATTTTAGATGGATCAACCGACAATCCCTGCTTGCATACAATATGGCCTAATAACACTCCAAATGGTGAGAAGAATATGAACTTCTTCACATTCAAGGCAATTTGACACTGCTTTCATTTATCCAACATTAGACTTAGACATTCAATATGATTTTTCAACAAACTAAACATAGTCCAGTCATCAAAATATGCTTCTAAAAATTTATGCAAAAATTCTTTGAATGCTTAGACCACCACCTTGGAAAAGATGACTGGGGCATTGTTCAGTCCAAATGGAATTACTGTGTTTGGTAGGATCCCCATTCTGTGGAAAATGTGGTCTTGTGGAAGTCCTCCTTAGCAATTCATATATGATGGTATCCTGAAAATCCATCTGTAAAAGAATATACCTCCTGGCCTCCCACGTTGTCTAATACTTCATAAGTGAATGGTGTAGGGAAAGGGTCATGCAGACAGGCATCATTCAACTTTCTGAGGTCCACACATATCCTGATTTCTCCTGTCTTGTTGTCTTTCATGACCATAGGGATAATCCACTCCAACTCTTCGACAGGTTCAATAATCCCTGCTTCCAGCATTCTGTCGAGCTCAATCTTCACTTTTTCCTTATATTTTGGGTTCAATATGTAGGGTCTTTTCTTGACTAGCTTCGCACCTGTTTTCAAAGGGATCCTCATTTATCCCATAGGACCTTTGATACCCTTCATATCAATGAACTTGGTTGGAAACAAGTCCTGATATTCGTGTAGTAACTCTATAATTTTTTCAATGGTAGAAGCATCCCAATAATCTTCGACATTGGCAAGATTCGGTGTCTCCTCTGTCCCAATTTTGACTTTTTTAATCTTGATTGGATGACCAATAAATGGTATCTCAACTCCTGGTCCTTCCACATTTCTTTGGCCTTCTATTTCAGTAATGTTTACCTTCCTGGGATCATCATCATCATCGACATTGATGTTGTAGAAACTCTGCAATTTCTGGAAAGGTGCAATCCATTCATCCTCTTCTTGTTCCATAGGGAGGCTAGATGCTTCCTTGAATACCTTCTTTCTCACAATATATTATGCTTGGACTACTGAATGATATTCACTTTCAAATAAAAAGGTAGTTACAAAGTTATGAATCATACCTTCCCAATCTGTAGTGATGAGGTGTAGCTCCGCTTGAAGGTACCAGTTGATAGGGGTTGTGTCCAGTGTGTTAATGAATCTGTGCACCCATTGTTCTCAAGGAATGCCACTCCAGACCTCTTCAGATCTTTGCACATGGTCCTTTGGGAAACTTCGACCGGTATATCTTACTTCACAACTTATTGCTTGTGCTGAGAACTGCACTGTCATCAAGGTTCGACATTGGATCAAGTTTGTGATATTGCTTTTATGTGTCCCCCACCATCTTGTTGGTGTGGATTTTAGGGCCTCATCCATTGCCAACAATCTCTGGTGTATTGGTACACTTGTTTCAAAATCTGATAGGAAGGATCCTAAAGGTTTCAGACCATCAAATGTGGGTAAGTTACTCACTGTTGTGTTGATCCAATGAACTTTTCTAGTTAATATAGCACATATTTTGGTAGACACTTCATACATCTAGTTCTGCCATATCTCTAGTGCTTCTTTTGAATCTGATGAGCATGCATTATCACTTCACCAACTTAGATTACCATCGGCTGTAGGGTTGATGTAATCTTGCTCTCTGGTTGTTAGTTTGTAGATGTTTTCCAATTCATATGTGTGATCTTCTTATCTAATGGGCTCTATGTATCACAGACCTTCATATGGATCTAAGGGTGCAATGACCCTAAGGCCATCTCTTTAAAATTTCATACGTCTTTTCTTCAAATCAACAACAGTGGAATTGTTGAAGGCCCAATCAATTCCTAGTAATGCAGGGTAAGGGTAGCTATCATCAACAATTTCAATTACCTCAAAATCTGCAAAGGTTCTAACTTCGTTGATGTCCATAGGGACATGCTCCAATCATCAGAATGGGATGACAACTTGTTGATTATCCATCCTAAGTTTGATAGGGGAATAGATCAACCTCAGTTTTCCCATTAGTGCCCAAGTTTGCTTCACCATGACATTGACCTCCGAACCTAAGTCCCAGACCACATAGTCTATATCATACTCTCCTATTTGAGCATCCAAATGTAATTCTTTATTTTTCCTTCTCTTCTGACCAATTTTGTGTACTTCCCTATTCAGTAAGGGGTATATCTTCCCTATCTCATATTTCTTGATTCATTTTTGTAGTTCTTGCACAACGTTCTCATCCTGAATTAACTTAATACAAGTTCATAAAAATTCAATGATCTTACTAACCTATTTTCCTCCTTTTGGTGAAGCCAACTGATCAAATGCCTGAAGCATCCCATATTCTCTGATTTCTGGTCATTTTTTGGAGGAAGAAACTTGATCTCCTTTGAACTCTTGCCTTTCTTCTTTCTTCGCATCAAAATTTTGGGTCTTCTCTGCAGCTTTCCTTATGCCTGAGTCTTTGGTGATCTTTCCTTGGGTCATTCTATCCGCTTCTGTGGTAGCACCTCCTCGAGTAATAAAAATGACTCTAGGGTCTGCTCTGCAAGGTTCAACATAGATCAATTGCACTTATGGATTTTGTTGGTGTCCTCGTCTTTCCTAAAGATTGGATAGCAACACAGGGCATTCTTCAATGATGTGCCCGAAGGAGTTGCAATAACTACAAGTGGTACAAGGGTTATGACAGTCCCTTGCTATATTTCCTGGTTGTGTGCAATTATAACAGATTATTTTTCCTCGATCTCAGCCCATTCCTCCTCCTCATCCTCTTCCTATGTATCCACTGCAAGGATTGAAGTTTCCTCTTCCTAGGGAGTTATACTGTGCATTGTTTCCTTCTTTACGTACTTTGCCTTGGATCTTTTATATGTCTCTTGATCTTTCATGCATGAGATCATAATCTCTACAATCTCTATCGTCATGCCCTACTAATTTAAAAAATGTGCAATACAAGTTTGTGGGTGTCTAAACGTATTTCTGCATGTAATAGTACTCACCAGGGTGATGTCGATTTATGCATACTTTGCACCAAGGTAAGGTGACTTGATTCAAGGGTCTCGGAGCTCCAGAAGCCAAGTATTCATTGAATAGAGGGAATTTTTTCTTGTCATGACCTTCTGATATGCATCTGACACACCAAATGTCTTCTATTTTTTCTTTTCCCTTGTCTTTGTTCATGTCTTCGACCTGTAGAGACAAACTAGTTAGCTAACTCAAGATCTGACTCATACCCGAGTTGGATTCTCCCATAGGGGATGATTCAAGATTCATGGTGATCTCCAATGATTCTACCTACGAAGATATCTTTTGTTGCATCAGGGGAATCTGATATGTGGTAAGAGAGTAGAGATGAACCATTCTCTATTCTTCGCATCCGGGATCTTAAAGGTCAATCTTCTTATGAGGGTCTTGAATCTTTGATTGAACTCCCAAACAGGTTCAACTACCTTTTTCTTGATCTCTTTCATCTATGTAATACATTGGGACTCTCACTTAGGTTTCTTAAACTCTACAATCAGTTCATTCTTGATCTCATTCAATTCCTTAGGCTACACAAGTCCTTGGACAAGCTTCATGTACCAGCTCAACGCGCGATCTCTCAGTGTAGTGCTAAACTAGTTTGTTTTAACAACTTCATCGGTAATATTTTTAATGTTCCATACGGCCTCACACAGGAACCAATGATGATCGGGATATTCATATCCATCTCCTCTAAATATAGGGAGCCTCATCTCATCTACCATGGAGTTGCCTAGGTTTCTTGTCTGAGTGGATGTTGAGCTGCTAGTAATAGGGATCTGTGGACTTTGGTGATTTGGAATGTTTTGATTACTTAGCGTTTCTGAAACAACAGGAGGATTGATATTACTTACTTTAGTAGCATGCACAGTTCCTGAGGTTTTTGGCTCATTTCAGCTAAGTTCTTCAGTCGTTTCTTACTCTGGCCCCATGGGTTCTGAATGTTCTTCATCTTTCAAATCTGCCTCTTCTCCACTATAGAAACCTTCTTCTCTGTAGTTTTTCTTAAAGAGGTTCTCAAGGTGAACCCCTCGAAATACTCTTCCACTGTGTGTATGTCCCGCTTTTGTGTTGTTGTCGCTGTCTGAATTTTTGAACATTAGCCTTTTCAAATATTCTTGATCTACTGTATCTTCAAGATGTTCTTCTCATGCAACAACATCTTGAGTCTCAACTTCAGGACTTGTAAAAAAATTCCTCTGGGTCCTTTAAAGAAATATCTTTCAGCTTGGTTGTATGACTCTATTCTATCAACAACAAACTCGGTGATATACCCTCCAATGGTACTATCAAACCGGTGATTTGTTTCCCTAGATACAATGTTATCAACCCTATTAACCTTTTGGATCAGCATCGATGTCAAAACTACAGGAGATCTAGGTCTTATCTCGAACTGGGTATCTGCTAACCTAGATAACCACTCATGTAGCTCTTGATGGATCCCTCCAAAGAATATCTCGTGAATGTCGGTAAAGATATATTTCTCCAACCAATATTCTCTACTAAGACTAGGGTTCTTGTTCTGGGATTCATCCAAGTCCTTATCTTGATCTTCTATCCACTTTTGAATCTTTGTCTTCGATGGGAACCACCTTGACATTTCCTCACAAAGATTCTTGTCCCAACAACGGAACCATTTGTTGGCACAGGGGCAGACCCAGGTTTCATCTCCAAGAGTGCAATAACAAGCCCTAGCTATTGGCCCTTTCGACAACACCTACGAAATAGATGCAGTCTCACCTGAAGAAGCTATGAGGGGGTTGCAGGACATAGATGTCTACAACCAGTGGAATATCAAGTGGATCTATTACAACATCAATATGTCATTCATATATCATTCAACAAGATAGATCTATCCTTCATAGGTATAGATTTGAACTAATACAATAAGGGAGGTAACAATACAACAACGACAGATATCAAAGAATCAATCACACACACAACAACAGATGTACGTGGTTCACCCTCTCTCTAAGGCTATGTCCACAGAAATGTGCTTATGATTCATTAAGGTCAAGCATACAATTCTTATCTGTGCTCTTAGCTAGTAGATTCTCTTTCTTCTCTCTCTTTCTCTCCTCTTCATGGGCACCCAGCTGGAAGAATTGACCTTCGCACACAACAAAATATCTTACAATACCAGAAGGATTCTTCTCTCTCAATACAATGATCCCTCACTCAATACTATATCTAGATCAACAACAATATTGTACTACATAATTACCAACCAAACCTAGGCCCTTTAGACCTCTATTTATACATTACAACACCTCACTGATAGCCTTAGGCCAAAACCTAGGTGTCTAAAACCCTAGATCAACTTGACCCTCTTTTTTTGGGCTTCGCCATCCCGTCTTTCCTTCCTTCTCGTATGGTTCTCCAAATCATCCATCGATGGATTTTTTCACTTGCTGAGTTGTCCAAGATCCATATTCCTTGCTGATCTATTATCCTTGATCTCCTCATCCAATGTCTTGCATTTCATTGATTTGCCCCATCTTTTTTGCTCTTTTTCTTACTTCGACCTAGTGACAGTCACTGTGTCTCCTGCAAAGTTCTCTTTTCACCTTTTCTCCCTTGTTTTTCACTTCCTTCCATAACCAAGGGCCAACATTAATGATATTTTTGAGTCTTTCCTTGCTTATTTTACATTTGTATAGATAAACGGTAAAATTAATGCAATGGGAATTTACCATTGTATTGTAAATGAAGGATCCTATGCAAGTATTTTATCCTCCTTATCTTGGAAAGATTTGGGTTCTCCCATGCTTCTTTCAGTTACCAGTGAGTTGTTGGATTTTGACAGAATACCTAGTGAATGTTTGGGTATTCTTCATCAGTTTCCTATCACATTAGGTGGGAAGGTTTTCCTAGTCGATTTGTTAGTGGTGCCAAGCCCTTTGTATTTCGATATGCTTCTTGGGAATAATTATCTGTATGTCATGAAGGTTGTGGTGTATATTCTATTTTGTGTGATGCATTTCCCTCACAATGGAAGTATTTTCTCCATTCATCATCTTTCATATGATAATCACCATCCTAGTTCATATTTATCTCAGGTTCCCCTTTTGTGTGTTCCTAGTGTTTGAGTTGACTCTTCCCCACCACGGGTGAATTATTTGGTATCTTGTCCTTGGTGTTCAATTTCTTATGAGAAGGATCCTTTACACTCATGTTGGCATTCTCAAGACAAGGTCTCAAAAATTTATTAGGTGTTGTATCTAATGTGAGTGTACGAGCCTTTCCTTTCCCCTTTTGGCCCGAGTAATCTTGCACTTCCTCTCAATTCTAATCTTATTGTTTGTGATACCTCAAGCCTTGGTATTTGTGTGTCGTTGAGTTCTGATTTTTCAGATGTTGAATTTTCTTTTGATGAGGCTACTCTTGAAGCTATGATTATGGATCCTCGACATTTTCCTAAACTGCAAGATTTATTGGTTGGTTACCGTCAAAACCCTTGGCTTGAGCTTAGTAATGGGATCCACTTGGATCACCTCTATGCATAATTCAAAAGGTTGTGTGCTTCTCTATACATATTGTACTTTTAGGTTTTTCAGTTTTCAAGTTCTATATTCCATAGCACATGTTCTTATCACAGGTTTCCATATTGGACTTATTAACTTTTGGGTGAGTGTTTTTGGTCTTATATACAAGACTTTGAAGAAATTTTTCTTTAGTACCTTTTCTTCCGTGTTGATTTTTTCTCACAGGTATTGATCTCAAAACTATCATATAGGTTAGATTTTCCCCTTCATGCATTTTTTCATTATCCGTTTCTTGTTTCATTTTTCCTTAGGATCAACCCCACTGAGCTGTGAAACAAAACCTTCTTTTCTATTTAAGAAGTGATGTAATTCATGTGGTAGATCCTACCATTCATGGGTTCGCTAGTTATAACCTTGCTCACATTTTGGCACCATGCTAAAATAATTTCATAGCCTAAGTAGACTTGTTTCTTCCCAGCATGACTTTTCATTGAAGCCTCATATCTTCTTCTCATTTTTTTCTATTCAATTACCTGTGGTGCTTCAAAAATATGTTTTGTTGATTTGTACTTGCATTGCATATTGATTTCTCACACTTTTTGGGCCTAATGCCGACTTCAACTTGTTGTTATATACCCTTTTAATATGCATTCTCAAATTTACCATCCTTGAAAAAGTATCCCTTGTGACTTGACAGTTGTATCCCTAAAGGAAACCTTCTCCTAAGTGTCCATATCATGCACACGCTTTCCTTGAATTGAGAATAGGTACATTCCTTGCGCTTGAAACTAGTTTGATTTCCAGTAACACTCATTTATTGCACTATATCATAACAATATTTTATTCTTTTTTCAAGATATATAATATGAAAAATAAAAAAAATAAAAAGAAGGATGGGAACAAGTCTTCATATTTTATACATGGAAGCTACTTATGTCTCCCTTGAACAAAAAAAATTATTATGAATCCTTACCTCATCATTGGGTTAGTATGGATTTATGGGGCCCTTTTTCTCATTTTTGAGTAAATTCTACCCCATATAATTATTATTCTAGTTATATGAAGCATTGTTTGAGACCTCCTATTTCACAAATGTACCCTAGTTTATAATTCATGCTTCCAAAGTCATATTTTGTGTCCTGTTTCTATTCAAGGGAGTTCATATTATGTCGATCATTCTATAGAAACCTTTGAATTTTAAAGTTATCCCTCCCATGTTAGACAAGTATTGTTCAAAATCACAATTATCTTTATCTACCACTTGTGCTAGCATAGAAGGTCCCCACTGACTTCTTTCTAGTGGATCTTCTCTTATCAAATACAACACATTGCTCTGAGAGAATGACCTAGAGTTTCACCCTTAGCCTATTTATGTGATTGATAGGTATCCTTGTGCTCAACAAGTCACAAACCACCATTGGTCATTGAATGAGTTATTTCATGTATGTTTGATGTCGACAACCATTATCACACATAGGTATTCGTGTAATCCTTAGTTTATGTTTGACCTGATTGATGGATTCTTCATCTTTTTCAATATTATCCATAATTGGATACTTTTTAGAGAGTCTATGTTGGGTTCTATTCTCTCTGGTGCATGCTCGAGTTGTACCTTAGTTTGGTCCTTTCAATATTTTCATCCAAATCCTTCCAAGTCTTTTGACTTCTTCTGCCCCTTGTGCTGGATGATGGACGATTCCTCAATGGATTCATTCCAGTGGATATATTCCTATTGATGTTATGACATCTTACTCAGGTACAAGGATCTAGAGTTATTGTGAGTAACTTGGGGCTTGCAGTCATCAGTGGAAATTTCTCTCACTATTGACAGTGGGAGTAAATTAATGTCCCCTTCTCGATAGATTCTATAAAGTTCTCAACATCGACTCATTTATTCACACCTACTATATTGTAATAGGTGCATTGATTCCCTTCATCATCATCAGTAAGTTTTCTCTTGTTTCCTAATGGTATATATCAATGACTAGTAATCAAATGGTGTATCGTTGTGTTTGACTCCAACACATTTACTCACATAGTGTAGACTCGTACCATGGTGAATTGTTTTGAATACTTTGGGTGAAGTACAAGCATCAAATATTTTGTGTTCCTACCTGAATTTTATTGATTATACCACCCTATTTGACATTCATACTTGTAGAGGATCCATTTTTTCACTTCAATGGTTCTAGTTATCCTCCATTTTGATTTTGAAACATAACTCCATTATGTATCCTCTCATGGCTATGATATACATTTTTTCATGGATTCATTGTGTATTTTTGCATGTCCATGATTGCTACTTCTATATATCACATGGATCCACTTTGTATATTTTTCATTTCCATGGACATCATAATATGATTTCATTACTCATGGATCCATAATGTACTTGATTTGGAAGCCATGCTTACATCACATTCAAACATGGGAATTCCTGACTTGAGAAGAGAGTATCTTATTTGTTTTTGTTCTAGGTATGGTTCCAGGATTGGTATTCAACTACTCCTACCCAATTTACCCTCCACAATTTCATGGCTATTGTAATGTATTTTGGCCATACATTTCTCTCCTTACCTCAAAATGTATGGGGCATTTGTTATAGCATCATTTGACACCTTCTATGCTCATGATGACTCATTGGCCTGAGTTACATCCCATTCCTTGTTTCAAAGAGTTGAATCCCCTTTTTCCTCCCTAACAACATATTAAAAAATACCATTTTTAAAGATGTATGTGATTCTCGTTAAAGAAACATGCGTACTTACGCAACTTATTATTTAGAAACCCATGTACATGTTTAATTGGACAAAATGAAATATAATTCCCGAAATTTAAAACAAAGTTTATGGGTTCCCTAGGTTATAGACCTCCTATAGCCCATGCATAACTACTTCAACTAACAAAAGGGAGTATAAAATAGAGCCTTAGGATGGAGGAAAGACATCATTAAATATATGCATCCTTATGATGGTAGTTTCCTTATAGCCCTGCAAGCCCTTGTTTCTCTAGATTTATGAGATCTTATTCCCCCTTGCAAACCCTTGTTTTGAATATTTTTGTTCCTCTTTTTCTCTTTAGGAAGAATCCTATTGCTTCCTTGGACCTTTTGAGACACAAAAAATTGAAGGTAGTCTTCATCATCTCAGGCCTTGGGTGGAGGAACTTGGATCCTGGTTCGAGGACTGTGCCACATTAATTGAAAGTTGTAACCAACCCATTTTGTGGTTATCAATAAAATAAATCTCATTCTCATCTGATTCTTCGTGTTAATTAATGATTTTAATGATATTATTTGTATCTTGTCTTGAATCTAACATATAATTTGAATTGATTATATTTAGTTAGCTAGCGAATAACTAATTTATTGTAGTTGCATACTTCTTTTGTTGCAGAACTTTCAAAAGATCGTTTTCAAGGATTTCTAGATCAAAATACCTCAAATAGGATCTACTTGAAATGTAGGATTCCAGGTAAACTATTCCTCCTTTATTCGATAAGTTAGTTACTATGGGTAGTTATTTCCAATTGATTGTATGATTAGAGGTTGAGAAGAGTTTTTTAAGGGAACTGCTCTATTATGGCCTTGACCCAAATCCATAGGACTTAGATTTTTGTATCACCTAGACATAGAACTAAACCTACACCTAGACCTTTCATGTCCATGTCTTTCCCTGCCTTGCCTTTCCATGTCTATCATTTCCTATCCTTTCCATGTCTTTCCTTTCCTTGCCTTGCGATGACATGCCTTGTATTGACATGCCTTTTTTTTCCTTCTCATGCCTCACATCTCCTTTCATTCTCATTACTTGTTTTTCTTTGTGATTCCTTTCATTTCCTTGCCTTTCCTTTCCTTTCCATAACTTTACATGCCCTCCCTTGCCTTGCATTTTCTTGACTTTCCATGTCATGCCTCACATTTCCTTGGATTTCCTTGCATCAACTTTCCTTGTCTTTATTTTCCATGCCTTGTATTTCCATCATATTAGAGGAAATTTGGTTGCAAAATTGTCCTACCAACCCTAATACAAATTCCATGTCATCATGTATTATCCAATCAAAATATTCTAAAAATAAAAATAGGTGTATGTCTTATGTAAATTGTTATTATATAATTTGCAGATATGTGGAATTTTTTAATAACATAATTTGTTTATTCTAAGCATGACTATTGCCCAAAATTGTCTTGGATATTGAGTGAAATGAATATACTAACCAATTTTCAAATATTTTTAATAAATAAGAGATAATATTATTGAGGTGCCTTTAATGCCTTAACACACTCGTGATCACCAACATTAATTAAATTGAAGACATATACTAAATAATAATATAAAAAATGTAACTAAATTTAATATATATAATAATAAACAATATATAACATATCAGATTATATTATATTATTATTATTAATTATATATTATATATTATTATTATATGGTTAATTCATGTGCAACTTTGATAAAAGTAAAATAATCATGGGCAGCTTCGATAAAAGTGAAATAGTAATATAAAATGTCTACATGGAATTATTTTATAATTTTATTGATTTTTCCTTAGGAGACCAATTCTAAGTTGAAATTTCCTCTAATTAGTATAGGTCATGGTCTAGTTCATGGTCTAGGTCTAGGTCAAGTTATAGATCATGGTCTAGGTATAGGTATACATCTACGTCTAGGTCATGGTCTAGCTCTAGGTCAAGACCTTGAACTACACCTATACCTAGACCTAGATCCTACCTTTCCATGTCGTGCCTTTCCATGACTACACTTGCTTTTCCTTTCATTACCTTGTTTTGTATTTTATTTTGTTTCCTTACCTTGCCTTTCCTTGTCTTCCCTTGCCCTATCTAGACTTTCATTTTGATTTCTTGAAATAAACCATGACCTAGACCTAGAACATGACCTTCAACTAGATCTGGAATGAAACCTAGACCTATACCTAGGCCTTGCATTGCCTTTCCTTGCCTCACCATTTCCCAATCAAAACTAGTTCCTTAATGTTGAAGCTTGAGGAAGCCATGGGTTTTTTTTGGTATAAATTTAAATAAATTGAAAATAATAATGGAAATGAATCCAACCATATCCATACAATACATGAAGGACATAATGAAAAGTAGTCATCAACAAAAGGAAACATGTAACATATGGAAAAGGTATAAAGAATACAAATTTTTAAACCATGTAAGAAGTTTCACAAGTTGTTAACTTGTCAAATATTTTCTTAAGTAGAGTTATATTTACATATTCTTTTTCAAAGATAGGGTGACACTAGAATTTTCATATTAAGCAAGAAAAAAGGCTTCTTACGAGGGAATAAAAGTAAGATCTCCACATAGAGTGTGTGAGACTGTGAGAGGGGTAGAGAGGAATACAAAGAGAGTGTGTGAGAGTGAGGGAAAGGGAGATATAAAGGGTGGGTATAGAGAGATATTAAGAGAAAGGGGTAGATAGAGCAAAAGAGATAAAGAGGGAGAGAGTGGGGAGAGAGGAAGGGAGGGAAGAGAGAGAGAGAGAGAGAGA
>ML780958.1:1052456-1066626 GCA_009831015.1 Picea engelmannii | reverse complement strand
TATTCTTATGAGCCTCGTTGGCCAGGGCCGCATCGCGACGCTGCTCATCAAGTTGCTCAAGGTGTACTAACCGTTCTTCTAGCAGAGAAGTGTCTGGCAGTAACTGTACTGCCAGTTTCAGAGATGGAATTTGACATTCAATGGGCAAGACTGCCTCCAGCCTGTAAACGAGTTGGAAAGGAGAGAAACCGGTTGCAGTCTTAACGGATGTTCGATACGCCCATAATGTCGAGTATAACATCAAATGCCAGTTTGACTTGGCTGAGTTGATGGTTCACTGTAGCATTGTCTTAAGTGTTTTGTTAACAGCTTCCACTTGCCCATTGGCTTGGGGGTAGTAGGGTGATGAGTGTTCATGTCGTAACCCAAGCTTTGACGTCAACTCAGTCATCATTTGATTCTGAAAGTGACTGCCATGGTCAGTGACAATCTCTCTCGGGACTCCGAACCGTGCGATAATCTGGTTAAATAAGAAGAGAGTTGCAGTCTCTCCATCATCTTTGAACGTTGGCATGGCTTTGACCCACTTAGTAAAGTAGTCGACAGCTACAATGATATAGCGGTGACCCCTGTCTGACAGGGGGTTGCAAGTAGTGTAATCAATCCCCCACTTGGTGAAGGGACTGATGGTGATAACAGGAAACATACGAGCTGGATGTGCCCTCATCTTCCGTGAGAAGATTTGGCACGGATGGCACTTTTTGACCGACTCAATACAATCTTTTATAAGCGTGGGCCAAAAGTAACCTGCGCGTAAAATATTTTGGGCTGTTACCAACCCAGATAAGTGACCGCCACAAGCTCCTATATGACAATCATTGAGCACTATGACAGCCTCCTCATGAGTGAGGCATCGACGCAAAATACAATCTACACCTCGTCGATACAAAGTATCATTGAGTATCAGATAGTTCTTGGCCTGATGGCGTATCCGTCGATGCTCATCACGAGAAGCAGAGTTAGGACACTTCAAAGTTTGGAGATAGATCAGTATATCTCCGTACCAGAGATCAGATGAGTCAATCAAAAACATATCACCCCGGATAGGCGATTCCTCAGGCACAATGTCACCTGACTCAACCGGAAGTTCCAAGATAAGTTCTGCGAAGACCATTGACTTCTTGGACTTCGCTGAAACAAAATCTAAGTCAAACTCTTGGAGGATGACCATCCATCTACTGATTTTTCCACCGATAACTCGCCGTGTCAACATGTACTGAAATGGATTCATGACGGCAACGACGGTGGTCTTACGAAACAAAACATAGTGACGGAACCGTTGGACAACATGAACTGCTGCCAACGCAAGTTTTTCAAGATGGGTATAGTTAAGTTCCGGTCCTAAGAGGCCTCGGCTCAGGTAATAGACCACGTATTCAGAAAACGAATCATCTTCCTGAACTAAAACCATGCCTATGGTTGACTCTGTGGCAGCCAGATATAATAGGAAATCCTTGTTATAGTTCGGTGGTCGTAGCAGAGGTGCGGTTGTAAGGGCGTGTTTCAATGCATCGAAAGAGCGCTGGGAAGCTTCGTCCCAGAGAAAAGGAACATCTTTCTTCAGTAAACGCATGAAGCCCTTGGTTATTTCGGCATAGTTGGCGATGAATCATCGTAAGAAGTTCACCTTACCTTGAAGACTTTGAAGTTGTAAAATTGTGCGTGGGGGGGGCAACTGGACTATTGCCTGCATCTTAAGAGGATCAACCATGATCCCCGTTGTTGAAACGATGAAACCTAACAAACGTCCTGACGTGACGCAAAAGCTGCACTTGTTGGGATTCAAGCGAATCTGGAAGTAGCGACAGCGTTCGAATATTAGTCGGAGGTGCGTTGGATGATCTTTCCACTTGCGAGAGCGTGATGCTAAATCATCTAGATATGCCTCGAATATATGTTTGAGGTCATGAAACGCAAAAGACATGGCCCGCTGGAAAGTGGCTCCAGCATTTTTGAGACCAAAAGGCATTTTTCGATAGGCGAAAGTACCCCACGGACAAATGAATGTCGTTTTGTGTTGGTCCTCAGGTTTGATTTGGATTTGGTTGTAGCCCGAGAAACCGTCCATGAATGAAAAAGCTTCACACCCGGCACACTCATCGATGATCTGGTCGATGAATGGAGTTGGATAATTGTCTTTTGGACATGCCTTGTTCAAATCACGGAAATCGGTACAGACACGAATCGTGACTTGTTTTTTATTGACTGGCACGGGATTTGACACCCATTCAGTCAAGTGGATAGGGTATATGAACCCTGCCTTAAACAATTTCTCAACTTCAGCTTTGGTAGATGTTGCCTTCCTTGGATTAACTGGACGAAGTTTTTGTCTAACAGGCTTTGCATCCGGATACGTAATGATCTCATGTTCAACAATTTTCGAATCGATGCCTGGCATTTCCTCATAAGACTAGGAAAAAACGTCGCGGAATTCTTTGAAAAGATCCGTGTAAATCTGAATCTCTTTGGGGGAGAAATATGCTCCGACGAAGACATTCTCCACGACGCTGGGGGTTCGGGAGATATTGATAGGCATCGTTTCAGCGATAGTCTCCATGTTTCCCTCGACATAAATATCCTGAGTAGCCAAGAGGTTAATGGGACAAGGCTGATCTCCCGTCATGGTGACGGTGAATTCTCCTGCCTCGATTCGGGGTAACTCTGGGAGGAAGTATGATCTGTGATGAAGATCATCCCAAGGTTTGTATGGACCAGTCATTTCTTCGATTATGGCTTCGTCAGAAGGCAAGACTAAGTCTAACGAATCGGTATTGACAAGAGAATCCTGAGCCCATATAGGCTCAAGGAGTGGATCCAACTCCGGTGCTGGAATCGGATCAGGGGTGGCTGAAGCTTGCTGAACCAAGGAGTATGCTACTTCAGCGGCCGACAAGGGAGTAGACATGTCCGCATGCCCTGTCGCATCCATCGTATCTGATGGGGAAGGAAGAATCCACGGATCCTGAAAGTAAGTCGTGCGGAATGATGAAACATGGAAAATCTCAGCTTTGTGGTGAGTTGATATAAACTTGACATCGCCCTGAGGAGGAGGGTAATCGAAGGTACCCATCAAACATGGGCACAAACCAACTCCTAGGTTGATGACACCGGCTTGAGGATTATCTACCATGGGAACCGTGGATGCCCCCAAGGCTGGGTCAGGTCGAGAGAAAGACAACTGATCAATAGTTACTATTCGGCCTTGATGTGGAAACAATAGGACTCGGAAGATTGTAGCAACCACCACCTGCATTGCATAAGTCCAACTACGACCCAACAAGAGATTGTAATCGATGGGGGCATCGACTACCTCTACTTCGACGCACACAATTTTCCCCCCTAACTGCACAGGGAAAGAAGGGATGATGCCATGCGATCGGAAAGAACGACCATCGAACGCAGTGAGAAGAGTAGGTGACGGAGACAACTCAGGTTGACCAATGGCCTTCCAACAGGCTAACGACATAACGCACATTGAAGTGCCCTCGTCTACCACCGTGCGGAAGATGTTTCATGTAAAGGTTTTCGTGGGGTGAGCCACTACTATTTGAAATGCAACCTGGTAAGGCAAACGAGGTTTCAAGTCAGTTGTATCTAACATGATCGTTCCCGGGTTACAAGTCTCAGTAGAGCCTAAAGCAGTCAACAAGGATTTTCTCTGAGCGGGGAAACTTTGGAGGACTTCCAAAGCGGACATAGCACAAGGGGTCTGTGACAAATCTTCCACCACAGAGTAGTTCTGGGCGGCCCTTGCGTTTGGATTATGAGAAGCACGTTTAAACGCACCTTTGGGGATGCGAGTCATTGTTTCACCCAACGTCTTCTCGATATGAAGGGGAAGATATGGGATCTCGGCTTCTTTTCCCTTATCAGAGGCGCTTGGCTTGCTATAATCATGAGCTCTAGTTGCTATGAAAGTGTCACTTTTCATCATGTATACGTTCACGGAAGATGAAGCGTTTTGGGGAGGACATTTTTCGTGGCTTCCCTTCTCTATACTCGCAGAGGCTTGAGTTAGATTCTGCCCATGCTGAAAGGGATTAGTCAACACAATTTGTTGTTGCTACATGACAAACTTCTGGGCCTCTGCAAGTCGAGGGCATAAATGAGTTGGATGATCTTCCACACAAAGATTGCACGGATACCTCGCCTTTCTCTTTTCTGTGATGCCCTCGCCAGCCTTATCATTTGTTTTTTTATCCCCCTTACTCTTCTTACGTTGTTTTTTCTTCCCCTTGGGCTGCTGGTTGGCCTTTGGGTTAGTCGTCTGTACGGAGTGTACTTCCGACGTTTGAGTAGGAGGAGCAGCCAAGGCAGTAGTCTGGCTGGCCGCTGAGTGTTGTATCGATAACTGCTGCAATTATTTTGTCAATTGCTCAGTGGGCTTAGTTTGTGCCGAACCAACTATACCATCGGCATGTGGTCCGACTCTCTGTCTGGTTTTGTCCAGGATCGATCGTGGTGCATCCGGTAGGATGTTGTACAATATACCAGACTGAGAGTAAATAAGCTCAAACTGTTGAGCTCTCATGATGGCTTCTTCCCCAGAGAAAACCCCAGAAGTTGCGACGTCTTTGGATAACTGCGGAACTAAAGACTTAAGGAACCACTCCAGCAGGAATCCTGGTGGGACGGGTACTTTGATAAGACTCTTTCGGCATCGCCACTCTCGAATATGATCCGAGATATGGTCCGCCGATGTCTGCTCGAAATTGGCTAGCAACTCTGTGTCGGCGTCGTATCTCACAGGTAACTGGAAATGGTTAAGGAAAGCCATAGCCAGTTTGCCGAAAAAGGAATATCGTGAGCGGTCAAGCTCTATGTACCATTTCGCGGCACTCCCAATAAGAGTGCGTTGAAACAATCGCAACTGCACAGAGTCATCTTTCAGTGAGTTAGATGAACACCATAAGTGGAAATTGGTCACGTGATCACTCGGATCTTCGTTGGGTTTGGCTTCGAACTTTGGGATGTCCGAAGGCAACTTCGTTGGCATAGGAGGCCAATGCGGATCGTGACAGATGGGATCATTCAACAACCGTGTTAAATCCGGCAAGTGTAATGTTGCCAAGAAAGGTAGTTTAGGTTGTTGCTGATAGTCGGGATAAAAGGGTCCTGGGGTTTGACTGGCACCAGGTTGCCAGGAAAAGTTTGGTTGCTGGCCAGGGTTTGGGTAGAAACCTTGGCCTTGACCAGCAAAAGGGTTTTACATTTGCGGGGACATCATTGGCTGATTCCCCATGAAGGACATAGGATTTTTGGCATTCATCGTGTTTTGCGGACTTTGGGAAGGATTATTCCATGCCGGTCCTGTGGGGAGAGGCATAGTAGCTTGTCCGGGGTTCCATTGATTGTGGAAAGCATTACCCTAGAACGACATTCCCGTGGCGGGATTGGATCCTTGTCCTGAGTTCCAAGGTCCTGGTATATGTGCCCCTAGCGTAGGAATAGTACCCTGTGCCGGATTAGACTGTCCAAAAATAGGAGTTCCCCCATATGGGAAAGCACTCGGTGTGAGAGTGTTATTACCAACTGCCCCATTCCAAGAGAACGGTGACGAACCTACCGGCAAAGTTTGCACAGGTTGTCCTTGACTCCCGACTCCAAGTGAACTTGTGTGTGCGGGCTGCCCGGCGGTCTGCTGATGCGGACCACTGAGCGATGGGGACGAAGGAGGAATATGACCTCCAACGTGAGGAAAAGAATTGAAAGGGACAGGAATGCCCCCAAGTTGACCTTGCAGAGGAGCGTTAGAGCTCCCTGCCCCCAGACCCAAAGTCTGTAAAGTGGAGGTTGTGAGTGCAGGACTCGTTCCTGAACTAGGCATCCCGTATGAAAACGGAGCGCCTGTTGCACTAGATGTAAAGGGATTTGTGGCCGCCACGATAGATGGGGTCGGTCCACTTTGCGACGAAGTTGCGGTCGGGGCCATGGTGCTCCTGACCACCAACGGTAAGTTAGGAGAGGCTTCTCCTGTGGTGACAACAGTGATAGGAATGGATGAAGTCCCAGTTGAAATGATTTTTTCCATAACTGGGTTAGGCGATAATAGGCGTTCGTAATATTGGATTGAAATAATAACATCCGGCCCAAAATCATCGTCTGAGGTTTCAACCAATCCAAGATTGGCGGTCGATTCCTCGGGGGGTTGTTCGGGATCGAAAGCCTCGGTTGCTTCAAAAGACCCAAGATGGTATAACTTTCGCCTCAGTGGTGGCGGGGGTGGCTCCAGGATAACCGGCGGCAGGCCCGGAAGCCTTCGTGACCGGTGGAGCTCTGAATCCTCCACTGTGTGAGAGGGTTCACGACACGCTAAGGCAGTCTACACGAACAAACAGCAACACGCATTAAAAGAAAACCCCTAGGAGATAAATCAAGCAAGCGCTATATTAGTAGGAAGAACGGTTACCACAACCAACACTAGAGTACCCTACCGGTGCAAGTGCAACTCGAATACGGAAGCACCCTCCAGGTCTACTCTGCAAAGCATTGGTCCGAAGTCCATCCTAGGTACCGCGGTATACCCCCGCAGTCACCTGTGTAAGTCCCTAGCAAAGATAGTCAACTAGTTTTCCAGCACGTGAACAGCTATCAAGTGGGTATAGTCGACAGTCCGAAGACCACAATGAGCAGGGTATCAAGCCCGAAACCTGTCAAGGGTATCGAGAGCAAGTGTTCTGGAAGACGACTGAGGACCTCGAACGGATTCGAGATCCACGAAGCTCCGTGGCAAATGCTAACGACGGAATCCCTTAACAGATCCTCTATATGTGTTCTCCACCACGTTCGGTCTAGCTTTGGAGGGGTTATCTCCGCTGCCTTTCCTTACGCGACCTCGTGTTTAGCCCCTGTTTTAGAGGGGGGTCCTGAATAACTTTCCGTAACTGGACTTCTACACTCCCTAAATGACAGACTCCAATGTTTGGTTTGGGTGGCCTTGGAGAATTTACTCTCCAACCTATTCCAAGGCCCTATCCTGAGCTAATGTGTGCACCCTACAAACAGAACAGTCTATTTGATTTTATTAAGCGTTTCTTTTAGTGGGATTTTTAAATCTCAAGGTGCGGAAGTGAAATTGATGGTGTGTAAAACAGACTCAAAGCAAAATGCACAAAAATGCTTGGAAACTAACTTTTTCTAAAATGCAAAACCAACAACTTTTCTATGAAAAGACTTCTTTTCTTTTTCAGATTTACTAAGATTTTATATAGTAAATGAAGAGAAATTTCACTCAGATCTGCGAGCTACTTATACTAGACATACACTGTAAAAACTTATGAAAAAAGACTTTTTCCAAGCTACTGACGCAACAACAAAATCTTCATACCAAGAAGACAATGAAAAAAGATAATTTTTTTATTTATTTATTGCAAAATGACGCAACTAGGAAAAATGATGACAAGATAAAAACCAAGAGAATGAAAAGAAAACTCTGGCTTAAAGCGTAGATCGCAAACAGAATCAGAGCATAAAAATGCTGAAAAGAAATCAAGACAACACCGATTCAAAAACTTGCCTAAAAACCATGAAATAAATATTTTTCTTCTTTTGTTTTTTCTACCAAAAAATCAAATGACAAGCACAAGCTAAGGAAGGAATGTCCTAACCTGCTGACTGTGCAGCCTCAGACTTTAAACCTCTGAGAGGAGCTCTTCTCACCACAGGAGGGGATGACTGCCCCACCCAAGCTGAAAAGTTGCCTAACAGGCCCGCGACTGTCACCAAGACAGCACGCGTGTACCCGCGTGCTGTTCCACTACAGAGCGCGGGTACCCGTGGGATAAACCTAGGCAGGCCACGAGTATGTCTAAAAACTAAGGTAAAATCACACACAGACAGTCTAGTCCTGAAAAAGACTTCTGGTACTGGAAACCAGAGTCTCTGACAGGCTGAGATGCTATCTACTTCAACAGAAAAAGCAAATTTACACACAAAAAAAAACCAATGTGAAGAAACACACAACAAGAAAGACTGAAACACAAGACACTAAAACAACCAAGACCCAGACAGGATCCAGAAATCCCCCTGAGAAGATAAACTTCTGACAGGGAAGAGGAGACTGCCTCTCTAGCTTCCTGAAAACTACATGCTACTGAAACTACTATAGCCCACGGATACCCACGTGCTATAGACAGTTAGGGCGCGGGTTACCCACGTGCAGGCCTTATGCAGGCCGTGGGTACCTCTGTGTGTCCCGAAAAGAAATGTCGAGCGTTAGTCAAGGAAAACTGGTATTGATAACCAGGTTCCCTGCCATCTTTCGACTTAACAGAAAACAAAAAATAGCAGAGAAACAGAAACTTAATTCTTTGAACTACCAAAAAATCTTTAACCAAGTCCGGAAACCCTGAGAGTAAGACTCTCCCCAGTGGAGTCGCCAATTTTGTTGTGGGGTATTCTACCCTACGGACTAATAAGCTAGGGATCTAAACTTATACGCAGATCATGACCCTTAAGATTTAACTTTTAACCTTCTACCCAAAATCTCAACCCCTTTTCTCAGGCAAACACGGGAAGAATGAACTAACCTTTTTATCGACGATTGAAGTAGATCCTCCGTTGAGTTGTTATCTCCTTGCGGCTGCTTCTCCTTCCACGAAGCTTCCTGCAATCAAGACAAAACTATGCATGCATGCTACTGATCTACTAGGGGGTTAGAGATAAAACATAAATCAAATAACATAGATAAGACTCATGTATTTGGGACGGGAAAAGTATCTTTTTCATTAATCTCAATATGAACCAACTTACAATGATTTCTGAGATCGGCCACCGTTCCTCGATCCTAATCCCGGGCTCCTCCTCTTCTTTTTGTCCTCCAACTGCTGCTGCTTGAGTTCCTCCTAAAGCTTGAGGCAAGGCTAAACGGTTGGGACAAAACTGACTTGGCAATTTGGCAGAGTTTCTTTGCTATGATTTTTTCCCCTTTGAATAGTACCCCTACCCGTCCTTTTATAGGCTAGAAGGAGATAGGGTTTTAGGCGAACTCTCGGCCATGCATGGCCGGGAGTTCCAGTTAACTGACAAAAAGCCTCGTGTCCCGGCGGAAACTTTCCTGATTTTTTGCTTTGTTAGGTACCCGCGGGCTGTATTAGGTTAGCCCGCGGATACCCGCGTGCAGTAGAAGGACAACAAGCGGTCCCCCACGCCCAGTGAGAAGTTAGGGCACGGGTTGCTTGTTTTAAGTGTCTTTTTGAGGATTTTTTCAGCATGGCTTTGGCTAAGAAGAGGCATGAGTTGGCCTGATGCCAGGTAAACCTGTGTGGTGCATTTTAGGGTTATAACACCTGGTATTTCTCATCTTGTGCTCGATGAAGGTGAGCTTCAGTCCCATCAACAAGTCTATAGAGTTGGGCAGGCTCATCTCCTATCTCCAATTCTTTTGATGGTGGGGGTGCAGTGGATACTGCGCGGCTAGATTGAAGGGTCTATTGTATGCCTCTGAGTTCAACCTCGATTCTATCATACATATCCTCCTGCTTGGATTCATGTTTCTGCAATATTTCCTACGAGGCATATGCTACAACTGCGATGATGAAGTCGAAGTCATCTATAGTGAGCACAGTCTACATAGAGGCAGGATGTAGTCTGGTAAGATGGTCAGGATTAACTTTGCGTTGGATAGGTCATATCTGTGCTTGGTTCTCTTCTCTACTATTGGTTGGGATGGTCTGGATCCGCAAGTAGTGGACAGAGAGGCTTACAATCCTCTCATCAATGATGCTTGAATACCTACAGACATTACTTTATCAGACATGAGATCGATGAGAACTTCTTCGAAAACTTTATCTTCGACATTGAGCTCGTCCGACATGCATGCTTAGATCGGATAATTTGGGTGGATGAATGAGTGTGCAATGCAATGCAATAGGTGTCGATAACAATAAATAACATGGTAGTAATGAGTTGGCTTGGATATAATTCTCCAAAGTGTTCTCGATGCAATAGTTGACGGACTAAGTAGACACGTTGTACCGGATCTCTCCAATAGATAAGAGGTATTCATCAATGCGGTTCTATCCATTGCAACGTGGTCCCAATGGTCTGATGGCGAGTCTTCAGGCCATTACTATTTTTCTAACTGTTCAGGTCAGCGGGATAATGGTTATAATGCATCCAACAGCTTTATCACTTCGTTATGGAAAAGTGCCATGTTGTGATGTTCTTATATCCTGAGAAAGTTCCAGTCTTACAAACCTTCCCTCTGTGAAGTCTCCTCTAGGACCTTCTATAGATTTTCTATCTTTGTTCTCTTCTTACTAAGTTTTGTATCTTTCTTCCCAATGATCTTCATCTTGGTATTCCTCTTTCCATCCTAATTCTTATCTTCTTTGCACTATTGATATTCTTTTATAGGGTCAGGGAGTAATACGTCTTCTCTAGCTGGGGTAGGTACTTCAGTCTTCTGTGAGTCTTCTTGTGTTCTTTTAACTTAGACCTCCAAGTTTTTGGTTCTAAGTAGCTTCGATCTGTTCTCCTGTTCTTCAATCAAGTGTGCTATCCTCCTAGTCATGAAATCTTTTAATTCTTGCTTCTTCTGCTCTAAGACTTCCTCTTCTTTTCTTCTGGCCTGATCCTTTTCAATCCAAGGTTTTCCTAGTAATATAGAAAATGGGGCATTGTTCTTAATAAATTTAACAATCTCAAAATATTCCTTTGTTGAAGTTCCATGAGAACTCATAGATATCTGGGTGAGTCTTCCACATAGGGTTATCAGTTTTCTTTTAAATAATCATATTCCTCCCAATGAAGGAATCATAGCAGGCTTTCCTAAAGTTTCCCAAGTTTTTTATGTCATGATATTCACCTATGTTTCTTCATCCAGAACACAGTCAATGTCAAAGTCTCCTATTCTTTCTCCTATGCATTCTTTTTCTTTGAAGATCATTGATAAGTTGATATTTTTGCGATCATTTAGGGTTTCTCTCTTTTGTAGTAATACATTCTATGATTCTTTTTGGGGTTCTTCCATGGTTTCTGTTTCGTAACCTTCCTCAGGTTTTTCTTGTCTCATATTCATTATGTCAAGCTTAGCAATCATTCTAGGGCAATCTAAAACTCCATGATCCATAGATTTACAACAAAGACAACTAAGTCTTCTACCAGGGCATTCCTTAGTAAATTGTCCCAGTCTTCTGCAACTGTAACAAAGAGTTAATCATCTCTTTCTTTCAAATGATCCCCATCCTTTCCTGTACTACGCACTAGGATCATAGTAGCTAACCTGGAAAAAATTGTTTCTAGGACCATGTATCCATTTGTTAGTCCAAACATTCTTTCTATGCATAGTAATAACATATCTTTCATTATTTTTGTCAGATCTACTCATATCAAACCTTGCTTCATCTAGTTGTGCCCTACTTTTCAAGCTAGGACAAAATTGATCAAACATACCTAGATCCATACTTTTGAAACCAAAATTTCCACTTATCTTACTTTTTAATCAAAACTTTTCACTGTTCTTACCTTTATCAAAAAACAAATCTTTTAGGTCTTACCTATTTTCTTCAGATCCGAATCTTCTTCTTGGCATAGATATTCATAGGTCAAGTAGAATATTGTACACTAGGGTAATAGATCTATGCACAGAACTTCCTCTTTTCTTTAATTCCCAACAATCATAGTTCTAGTCCTGGCAACAGAACCATTTGTTGGCACAGGGGAACACCCAGGGTTCAATGCTACAACAACACACCAAAAAAACCCTAACTACCGACCCTTTTAGCAACACCTGTGAAGCAGATGAATTCTCACCCAAGTAGAGGCAAGGGTGGTTGCAGGACTCTGATGTCTGCAACCTTAGCTAGGACACAGATGTTGATTAAGGTTGGTTGTCATTGATGTTAACCCTTGAAGAAAAACCCATAGCACAAAGGTTTGGGTAATGAACCATATAGTGTTTGATGTAAATATGAGTCATTATTTTTTTTTCATAGTTGATAAGAAGTAAATATGGATGAACTCCAAAGTGGTCCCCTTATGGTGAAAGCCCTCACAGGAAGACGCTTTGTGGAGTAAGAGAACCCATGCTTAATTGTGGAATAATGAGATGAAGGAAAGTGAATTTGTTAGGGAAAATATCCTATATGGATAGGTCTTGTCATTTCATTTCCATTGGTATGTGGAATGTCACATAATTCCTCACGGTTAGAGAGTTATGGCCATGAGAAGTTGGAGACCCCAGCTTTGAGTAATGAACCCAAGTTTGTTTGATGGGTAGCGGTATGAGTTATGATATATTTTCAGATAATACTATTCTATATGGATATTACATGTCATTCCATTTTTAGTGGTATGTAGAACGTCACATAACTCCTCACGGTTTGAGAGTTATGGCCTTACGAAGTTGGAGGACCCTCATATGTCATCTAGAAGCCCCAAAAGGTCAAAGTAATCAAAGTGGTTTAATAAATTTTAAAAGGTAATAATAAAGTGAAGTGACGAGTGTATTATAATTCAAAGTGAATACAAAATAAATTATTTCAATAATAATTTTAATCGAGAAATTAGAAGTGGACCCAACCCTAAAATAAGGAAAGTGGGGCCAAGTGACCTATAAGATGTTTTTAAGGAAGCTACTTTGAGAGTATAAATAAGAGGCAAGCATCTCTCATTTGAATCAAACTTGAGAATATTGAATATCTATAGGTTTCTAAGGTTTACAAATGATATCTAAGCCAAAATTATGACGAAAGTGAAGAAAAGAAGGCCGAAATGCAAGGAAGGATAAATTCTTTTGATGGTGCTTTCTAAGGTATGTTATTTTCAGGTCATCTCACCATTTTTGTTATAAATTTTTTTCTATAATGATTTTGATCCTGAAATTGCTATGCCAGTGAGAAAACATATCCAAATATCATTTATTAACAATTCATCTCGTGGTTCATTTTATTTTGGGAGTTACACTCTGTGGAAAATAGGGTTTGTGGCCAGTCCTGAAACTAGTCAAAATCAGGTGTTTCGGGTAAAAACGTCATAAATTATTCATAACAGATCCAAATTCAATGCGACAAATTTTTTTGGTTAGGGTACAGTCTGTAGTATTTTTTTTAATAGTTTCAGATCATTTCATCAAATATTTTATGTGGGGCACGCTCTACAAGGTCACTCTCTAGAATAAGCCAGAATTCAGCAAGGTATGTCGTTTTTGCTATAACTCCTTTTATGAGAGGTTCCAAGTAGTGCCACTTGGAGGAATTGCATAAAACACACTGATTAAAATTTTGTATTAGTTTCAAATCTTTATACATTACAGGTTCAAAGTTATGATTACTTCAAGTCAGGGTTGTTGACTAATCCAAAACTAGGCATGTGAGACTAAAGAAAAGTTTGATGAAAATGCTAGTCTCTTGTTTTTAAAGTTAAGGAAGGTTTGAAGGAATGTGATCATATACACCAGGTATATTACAGAGCTACAAATAATATTTGGATAATGAAATTGATGAGGGATTTTGGTTGAGGTACATGTTGAGTACATGGTTGAGACAAGTAGTTGACGAGTTGGCACATACATGAGGTGTATAGTTGATGATGTTGGTACATATTGATGAGTCGTAGTTGATGAGTAGTTGACACATGATTGGTACATACTTGGTACATGGTTGGATGCACTTATTTATGGTACAAGTTGATTACAGGTTGATGCATGGTTGATGCATGGTTCAGATTTATTGGTACAGGTTTACAATGATATATCTCACAGTGTTAGTGTGACAGTGGTTCCATCATTATACTTATACTTCAGGGTGGCAGGACGGGTCAAGGATAGGTGGTTGTAGACACCTTCTGGTTGTAGCCAAAGAACATAGGGGGTTGTAGCCTCCTTCTGGTTATAGCCAGAGAATTGGGGAGTTGGAGCTTCCCTCAGGTTGTAGCTTGAGAAACTAGGGGGTTGGAGCCTCCTTCCAGTTACAGCTAGAAAACAAAGGAATTTGGTGCTTCCAATGAATTTAATTCTTCAAGACATATAATAAAAAACATTCTGTGGTTTTCTCCCGATTTGGGTTTCCACGTAAAACACTGGTGTACTGTGTATGTGTATGATTATTCATTTGTTCATTGCTTATTTACTCTACAGTTATTGGATAATAATGCTTCATTGATATAGCACTTGGATTATATGGTTAAAAGGGACTAAATTTCTCTATTACTGATTCATCCCCCCCCCCCT
>ML780958.1:1027974-1048311 GCA_009831015.1 Picea engelmannii | reverse complement strand
ATAATAATTTTAATGGAGAAATTAGAAGTGGACCCAACCCTAAAATAAGGAAAGTGGGGCCAAGTGACCTAGAAGATGTTTTTAAGGAAGCTACTTGGAGAGTATAAATAAGAGGAAAGACTCTATCATTTGAATCACACTTGAGAATATTAAATATATATAGGTGTATGAGGTTTACAAATGATATCTAAGCCGAAATTCTGAGGAAAGTGAAGAAAAGAAGGCCGAAATGCAAGGAAGGATAAATTCTTTTGATGGTGCTTTCTAAGGTATGTTATTTTACGGTCATCTCACCATTTTCACTATAACTTTGTTTCTATAATTATTCCAATCCTAAACTTTATATGAAAGTGAGAAAACATATCCAAGTATATATGGTTAAAAATTCATCTTGTGGGTCGTTGTATTTTGGGAGTTATACTCTGTGGAAAATAGGGTTTGTGGCCAGTCCTGAAACTAGTCAAAATCAGGTGTTTCAGGTAAAAACGTCATAACTTCTTCATAACAGATCCTAATTCAGTGATAAAAACTGCCTTGGTTAGGGTACAGTCTTTAGTATACTATGTAACAGTTTAAGATCATTGCATCAAACATTTTGTGTGGGGCACGCTCTACAAGGTCGTTGTCTAGAATAAGCCAGAATTTAGCAAGGTATGCCATTTTTTCTATAAATCCTTTTCTGAGAGGTTCCAAGTAGTGCCACTTGGAGGAATTTCATAAAACACATGGAAGAACATTGTATATTATTTTCATATCTTTATACATTACATGTTCAAAGTTATGATTACTTCAAGTTAGGGTTGTTGACTAATCCAAAACTAGGCATGTGAGACTAAAGAAAAGTTTTATGAAAATGCTAGTCTCTTGTTTTTAAAGTTAAATAAGGTTTGCAGGAATGTGATCATATACACCAGGTATATTATAGAGCTACAAATAATATTTGGATAATGAAATTGATGAGGGATTTTGGTTGAGGTACATGTTGAGTACATGGTTGAGACAAGTAGTTGATGAGTTGGCACATACATGAGGTGTATAGTTGATGATGTTGATACATATTGACGAGTCATAGTTGATGAGTATTTGACACATGATTGGTACATACTTGGTACATGGTTGGATGCACTTATTTATGGTACAAGTTGATTACAGGTTGATGCATGGTTCAGATTTATTGGTACAGGTTTACAGCGGTATATCTCACAGTGATAGTGTGACAGTGGTTCCATCATTCTACTTCTACTTCAGGGTGGTAGGAAGGGGAAAGGATAGGTGGTTGTAGCTACCTTCCAGTTTTATCCGAAGAACATAGAGTGTTGTAGCCTCCTTCTGGTTGTAGCCAGAGAATTGGGGAGTTGGAGCTTCCCTCAGGTTGTAGCCTGAGAAACTAGGGGGTTGGAGCCTCATTCCAGTTGCAACTGAAAAACAAAGGAAGTTGGTGCTTCCAATGAATGTAATTCTTCAAGACATATAAGAAAAATCATTCCATGGTTTTCTCCCGATTTGGTTTTCCACGTAAAACACTGGTGTACTGTGTATGTGTATGATTGTTCATGTGTTCACTTCTTATTTACTCTGCAGTTATTGGATAATAATGCTTCACTGATATATCAGTGATTATATCACTTGGATTATGATTGTAACACTTTAACAGAGAACTTAGAAGTTACAATTCATCAATATTCCCCTTTAGCTTACAACACAGATAAACCCTAATAACCGAACGATGTAGTACTCACACAAATCCAATATAATCAAGCACTAAGCACATCAATATAGGTCATATCTAGCATTCATTCACATTATTAAACACTAAGTTGTCATATCATATTCATCTAACATACATCAACGCATTAAGAATTTAATCACATAAACAAGAGAACAACCATAAAGAACAAAGAAACCACAGCGCAGGATATACGTGGTTCACCCCCTCCCTGGGGCTACATTCACCAACTCTTCTTCTTTATTTTCTTTTGTCAATATTATACATGCACAGAGCCATAATATCTTACTCCGCAGAGGACAAGAGATCCGTGCGCACTCTGTAATATCCTCCTTCCCTAAGGTACATCAAAAAGCCTCTTCACAGTCTCTTACAATCACTTGCACTTATCTCTGTAAGTTCTCAACATAGTATGCACAAAGAACTTACAAGTTGCACTTAGCACAGTGTCTAGCCTCTCTTTGATCACATAGATCGAACTACTTCCTACATCGCCTAACTTTCTATTTATACATTACAAAAAGGGCCTAGACATTGGTAAACCCATGGGTCGACATCCCCATACCTGTTACATAAGCTCAAAAACCAACAATCCCTAAAAGGGGGATGAGATCCCGTGATCTCCGCTTCGACTTATGCTCTACCTTTGACAACCTATCAAAGTCCCAAAATTAGGTCAAACAAGACCAAGGATCCTCAAAACTCAGTCAAGGGCCAACAACTGCGATGTAGGATATCCAGTCTAGAGAAAGGGAGGATTCCACCAAACTAGATATCGACAGGGAGGTTAAGGAGATATTGCAAGGAACTTGTGAGAAAATAACACTGGATAAGGAGGAGGAGAAAAAGTGCACAGATAAACTAGAGAAGAAGCTTGCAGAAGAAAAGTGTTCACGAAAGAAGAAAAGATACAAAATATTGTGCAAACAATGGAGAGATATAAGAAAGACATAGTAGAGTTAATAGGGAATTGAGAGAGCACGAGGCTACTACAAACATATATAACATTGCACATGAAGTAAAAGAAGTTGTGGAATTGTATGACAGGAATGCACACATTTGGACTAGCCTAGAAGAAGATGAGAGGATACAACAACTAGAACAAAGATAGGAAAACGTGACCACAAAAGTACATGATTTAAAACAAAGGCAGAAAGGAATGGCCATCCTAGAAAGGATTAAGAGTACGTAGTAAATGAAGAACCTACAAGAAGAATTGAAGGAAGTACAAGGAGAAAAACAAGCAAGGAAGGCTCAATTGGAGCGATTCTAGCAAGAGTTTGAAAGACTGATAGAATCACTGCAAACAAATAAAGGAATACTAGCACAGGAATAAGACGAAAGCGGGGAATTTTGAAAGAGCACATGACAAGGTAGGATGTGGAGATATTGGTAGAAATGAGTGTGCAGCCAAAGGAGAAAGTGATAGATTTGGAAAATATGTTTCATGCATTGGAGGTAGTGTTGCATTAAGTGAACTAAGTCTGAGTGGCTCGGGATGAGCCACAGGTTAATGTTAGGGGCTTGATGGAAAAGGAAATTTTTGGAGGTAAGTGACGAAGAATGGAACAAAGGGAACAACACACACCAGAAAAAAGGAAGCGGTGCACAACAGGATTTGTGGAAATCTATTGCATATGTGGACAAACCCAACCATGTTAGGGTTAGGTTTTTGCAGTCATAATGTAATGGTTTTAACCCATTTTGTAGTATAAATCAGATGTATGAGGTAGATTGAAGGATCATCTTTAGCATCTTTTTGGTTTCCTTGTTGACAGAGAGAACTTACTTTTGAAGAACCCTTTTTAGTATGAGTTTTGTATTGTTGAGGGATATGGAGCTCAGATGGAGTCAATATTGGGATGTAACTGAGGGTAAGGTCACAAGCTATGGAGCTTGGTGTGACATTGGTCAACCTCACTACTATACACATATCCTATGATGTAATGCGCACAATGTTATTTTGATGAAGAAGAAGATATTTGTGGACGTAAACTCGGGGGGTGGGGGGGGTGAACTGTAGTAAAACAATGTGTTGCAATGTGTTTGAATGCTTTGTTACTTATGCAATTATATTTAAATGGTTAGATGAATGAATGGGTTTATTTATAGGCCACACTAGAATATATATGTAGAATGAATATTATGAGTGAATGAAATAGTAGATGTGATGAATGGTATGATAGGAGGCATGTTTAAGTAGAAATATAAGTAAAAATAGAATCCCCAACCCCTTCCATGAATGCAAATAGCTGCATCCTACAGTCACCCATAATCCATATCGAGTGAGACTACGCTATGCACTTTTGTGTGGTGTAGATTTTTGGTTTACCAGAAGGGCTGATGGTGAAAAAGGTTTTGTTGGAGAACTAAGGTACAACCCGAGTCAACCTATACATTAAAAAATGTCATACTGACATTACTTCACCAACATTTTTGTGTCATGCTACAGATCTGCAATCATTCGCTTTGAGTCATGCTAGGAGCATGCACCTAGCCACTACAAGTCATGATGGGTGCAACCCAGCATCTGCTACAAGTCATTATTAGTGAATTGATAATGTTGAGAAACCTAGATGAATAGGACGTAATCCCAAACTCCCTTGTATTATTTTCAAGGGAGATCACCTTACTCATTGGTTCCCTAGTAATGCAGTGGTACAAACAGCATGGTTCATTTTTTAGCTCCGTTCTAGTTCTCAGTCATCTTCATTTTTCCAACAACCTAATCAATCATTGGTAGATGAAGTGGTCATGTCGATGTAATCTTTGGCCAATAACACTCTTTTTTGGGGGGGTGATTCGTCTCTTTACCATTTTGTCTCACATCATATTAAACTGGTGGTTGAGGAAATGATTGTGTTGATGCATTCTTTGGCCAATCCCACTCTTATATTGGAGAATGATGAGTCTACAAAATTCGTCTCACTAAAGACATCTTCAACTATTTCACTCTTATATTGTGGATTACTGATCTATATTTTGAATTTTTCTTTTGCATTTTAGTTCAATAAATTCTAAACAAGGGGGAAAGCCACTCTCTTCGAGTCTTCTCCCTCCAAGTATTGGGATGGTTTCCTTTTATTGTAATGATATTTTTGAGTCTTTCCTTCCTTATTTTACTCATCTATAGATAAATGGTAATTCATGATTAAATTAAACCAATGGGAATTCACGATTGTATTGTAGATGAAGGATCCTATGCAAGTATGTTATCCTCCTTAGCTTGGAAATAATTGGGTTCTCCCACGCTTGTTTTAGTTATGAGTGAGATTTTGGATTTTGAGAGAAGACCTAGTGAATGTTTGGATATTTTTCCTCAATTTCCTATCACATTAGGTGGGAAGGTTTTCCTAGTCGATTTGTTAGTGGTTCCAAGCCCTTTATATTTCGATATGCTTCTTGGGAATAATTATGTCTATGTCATGAAGGTTGTGGTGTATATGATATTTTTTGTGATGCATTTCCCTCACAATGGAAGTATTTTCTCCATTCATAAGCTTTCATATGATAATCACCATCTTAGTTCATATTTATCTCAGGTTCCCCCTTTGTGTGTTTCTAGTTGACTCTTCCCCACCACGGGTAAATTATGTGGTAGCTTGTCCTTGGTGTTCAATTTCTTATGAGAAGGATCCTTTACACTCATGTTGGCCATCTCAATACAAGGTCTCAACAATTTTTTAGGTGTTGTATCCAATGTGAGCGTGCGAGTCTTTCCTTTCCACTCTTGGCCCGAGTAATCTCACACTTCCTCTCAATTCTAATCTTATTGTTTTTGATACCTAAAACCTTGGTATTTTTGTGTCGTCAAGTTCCGATTTTTTGGATGTTGAATTTCCTTTTGATGAGGCTATTCTTGAAGATATGATTAAGGATCCTTGACATCTTCTTGAACTACAAGATTTACCAGTTGGTTACTGTCGAAACCCTTGTCTTGAGCCTAGTAATGGGATCTACTTAGAGTGATGCTATGCATAATTCACAAGGTTGTGTGCTTATCTATAAATATTTTACTTTTATGTTTTGTTGTTTTCAAGTTCTATATTCCATAGCACATGTTCTTATCATAGGTCTCCATATTGGGATTATTAACTTTTGGGTGATTGCTTTTGGTCTTATATACAATACTTTGAAGAAATTTTTCTTTGGTACCTTTTCCTCCTTGTTGATCTGTTCTAACAGGTAATGATCTTGAAACTATCATAGAGGTTCAATTTTCCCCTTCATGCATTTTTTCATTATCTGTATATTGTTTCATTTTACCTTAGGATCAACCCCATTGATTTATGAAACAAAACCTTATTTTCTATTTAAGAAGTGTTGTAATTCATGTGGTAGATCCTACCATTCATGGGTTCCCTAGTTATAATCTTGTTCACATTTTGGCACCATGCTAAAATAATTTCATAGCCCGAGGAGCCTTGTTTCAACCTAGCATGAATTTGCATTGAAGCCTCATATCTTCTTATAATCTTTTTCTATCCAATTACTCGTGGGGCTTCCAAAAATATGTTGTGTTGAGTTGTACTTTCATTTCATAATGATTGCTCACACTTTTTGGGCCTAATTCCGACTTCAACTTGTTGTTATATATCCATTTTATATGCATTCTCAAAATTTACCATCCTTGAAATAGTATCCTTTGTGACTTGACACTTGTATCCCTAGAGGAAAATTTCTCCTAAGTGTCCATATCAAGCACATGCTTTCCTTGAATTGAGTATAGGCACATTCCTTGTTCTTGAAACTAGTTTGATTTCCCATAACACTCATTTATTTCACTATATCATAACAACCTTTTATTCTTTTTTCAGGATTTATAATATGGAAAAAAAAAAAATGATGGGAACGAGTCTTCATATTTTATACATGGAAGCTACCTATGTATCCCTTGAGCAAAACAAATTATTATGAATATGTACCTCATCATTGGGTTAGTACGGATTTAGGAGGCCTTTTTTCTCATTTTTGAGTAATTTCTACCCCATATGGTTATTATTCCAGTTATATGAAGCATTGTTTGAGACCTCCTATTTCACAAACGTACCCCAGTTTATAATTCATGCTACCAAAGTCAGATTTTGTGTCGTGTTTCTATTCAAGGGAGGTCATATTATGTCAGGAATTCTATAGAAACCTTTCACTTTTCAAGTTATCCCTCCCATGTTAGTCAAGTATTGTTCAATATCACAAGTATCTTTGTCTCCCACTCATGCTAGCATATAATTTCCCCACTGACTTCTTGCTCGTGGGTCTTCTCTTATCAAATAAAACACATTTCTTTGAGAGCATGACCTAGAGTTGCACATTTGGACTATTCATGCCATTGATAGGTATCCTTGTGCTCAACAAGTCACAAACCATCATTGGTCATTGAATGAGTTATTTCCTATATGTTTTATGTCAACAACCATTATCACACATAGGTATTCCTGTGATACCTCAGTTTGTTTTTGACCCCATTGGTGGATTCCTCATATTTTTCAGTAGTCTCCATGATTGGCTACTATTTAGAGAGTCTATGTTGGGTTCTATTCTCTCTGGTTCATGCTCGAGTTGTACCTCGGTTTGGTCCTTTCAATATTTTCATCCAAGTCCTTCCAATTATTTTGACGTCTTCTACCCCTTGTGTTGGATGATGGACGATTCCTCAATGGCTTCATTCCAATGGATATCTTCCTATTTATGTTAGCACATCTTACTCAGGGACAAGGATCTAGAATTATTGTTAGTACCTTGGGGCTTGCAGTAATCAGTGGCAAGTTCCCTCATTATTAACAGTGGGAGTACATTAATGTTCCCTTCTCGATAGATTCTATCAGGTTCTCAACATCGATTCATTTATCCACACCTATAAGATTGTAATAGGTACATTGATGCCCTTCATCATCATCGGTGGGTTGTCTCATGTTTATTAATGGTATAGATCAATGACTAGTAATCAAATGGTGTCTCACTGTGTTCGAATCCAACACATTTACTCACATAGTGTAGACTTGTACCATGGTGTATTGTTTTGAATACTTCGGGTGAAGTACGAGCATCACATATTTTGTGTTCCTACCCAACTTGTATTGATTGTACCACCCTATTTGACATTCATACTTGTAGAGGATCTGTCTGTTCACTCCAATGGTTCTAGATATCCTCTATTTTGATTTTGAAACATAACTCCACTCTGTATCCTTTCATGGCTATGATCTACATTTTTGCATGGTTTCACTGTGTATTTTTGCATGTCCATGATTACTACTTAGATATATCACATGGATCCACTTTTTATAGTTTTCGTGGCCATGGACATTAGTTATGATTTCATTACTCATGGATCCACAATGTACTTGATTTGGTGGCCATGCTTACATCACACTCAAACATGGGAATGTCTTACTTGAGAAGAGAATATCTTATTTGTTTATGTTGCAGGTATGGTTCCAGTATTGGTATTCAGCTACTCCTACCCAATGGCCCCTCCACAATCTCATGGCTATTGTAATGTATTTTGGCCATACATTTCTCTCCTTACCTTAAAACGTATGGGGGATTTGTTATAGCATCATTTGACACCTTCTATGCTCATGATGACTCATTGGCCTGAGTTACATCCCTTTCCTTGTTTCAAAGAGTTGAACCCCCTTTTCCCTCCCTAACAACATATTAAAAAATCCCATTTTTCAAGATGTATGTGATTCTCGTTAAAGAAGCATGCATACATACACAACTTGTTAGTTAGAAACATGTTTAATTGAACAAAATGAAATATAATTCCTGAAATTTCGAACGAAGTTGATGGGTTCCCTAGGTTATAGACCTCCTATATCCCATGCATAACTACTCCAACTAAAAAAAGGGAGTATAAAACAAAGCCTTAGGATGGAGTAAATACATCATGAAATATATGCAGTCTTATGCTGGTAGTTTCCTTATAGCCCTAGAATCCCCTGTTTCTCTAGATTTATGAGATCATATTCCCCCCTTGAAAACACTTGTTTTGAGTATTTTTGTTCCTCTTTTTCTCTTTAGGAAGAATCCTATTACTTCCTTGTAGCTTATGAGACATAAAAAATTGAAGGTATTCTTCATCATCTTAGGCCTTGGGTGGAGGAACTTGGAGTCTAGTTCGAGGATTGTGCCACATCGATTGCAAGTTGTAACCAACCCATTTTGTTGTTATCAATAAAAGAACTCTCATTTTCATCTGATTCTTCGTGTTAATTAATGATTTTAATGATATTATTTGTATCTTGTCTTGACTCTAACATAGAATTTGAATTGATTATATTTAGTTAGTTAGGGGATAACTAATTTCCTGTAGTTTCATACTTCTTTTGTTGCAGAAGTTTCAAAAGATTGTTTTCTAGGATTTCTAGATCAAAATACCTCGAATATGATCTAATTAAAATGTAGGATTCCAAGTACACTATTCCTCCCTTATTCTAAAAGTTAGTTACTACGAGTGGTTATTTACAATTGATTGTATAATTAGAGGTTGATAAGAGTCTTTTAAAGGAAATTCTCTATTATGGTCTTGACCCAAATCCATAGGACTTATATTTCTATAACACCTAGACATAGAACTAAACCTACACCTAGACCTTTCATGTCCATGCATTTCCCTGCCTTTCCTCTCCATGTCTATCATTTCCTATCCTTTCCATGTCTTTCCTTTCCTTGCCTTGCAATGACATGCCTTGTATTGTCATGCCTTTCCTTTCCTTTACATGCCTCACATCTCCTTTCATTGTCATTATTTTATTTGCTTTGTGATTCCTTTAATTTCCTTGCTTTTCCTTGTCATACCTTGTCATGCCCTCCCTTTCCTTGCATTTTCTTGACTTGCCATGTCATGCCTCACATTTCCTTGTATTTTCTTGCATCGAATTTCCTTGTCTTTATTTTCCATGCCTTGTATTTCCATCATATTAGAGGAAATTTGGTTGCAAAATGGTCCTACCAGCCCTAATAAAAATTCCATGTCATCATGTATTAGCCAATCAAAATATTCTTAAAAAAAAATAGGTACATGTCTTATGTAAATTATATAATTTGGAGATATGTGAAATTTTTTAATAATATAATTTGTTTATTCTAAGGATGATTGTTGCCCGAAATTGTCTTGGATATTGAGTGAAATGAATATACTAACCAATTTTCCAATATTTTTAATAAATAAGAGATAATATTATTGAGGTACCTTTAATGCATTAACACACTCGTGATCACCAACATTAATCAAATTGAATACATACACTAAATAATAATATATAATATACTATAAAAAATGTAACTAAATTCAATATATATAATAACAAATAATATATAACATATCAAATTATATATATATATATATAATATAGCAATATTATATATTATTATTATATGGTTATTTCATGTGCAGCTTTGATAAAAGTGAAACAATCATGGGCAACTTCGATAAAAGTGAAATAGTAATATAAAATGTCTATATGGAATTATTTTATAATTTTATTGATTTTTCCTTAGGAGGCCCATTTTAAGTTGAAATTTCCTCTAATTATTATAGGTCATGGTTTAGGTCTAGGTCTAGATCTATGTCATGGTCTAGGTCTAGGTCTAGATCTATGTCATGGTCTAGGTCTAGGTCAAGTTATAGATCATGGTCTAGGTCTAGGTATAGGTATAGGTCTACATCTATGTTTAGGTCATGGTATAGATCTAGGTAAAGACCTTGACCTACACTTATAACTAGACCTAGATTCTACCTTGGCATGCCATTCCTTTCCATGAATACGCTTTCTTTGCCTTGCATTACCTTGTTTTGTATTTCATTTCCTTTCCTTGCCTTGCCTTTCCTCATCTTCCCTTGCCTTGTCTAGCCTTTCCTTTTGATTCCTTGAACTAAACCATGACCTAGACCTAGGCCTAGACCTATAACATGACCTTCACCTAGATCCAAACCAAAACCTAGACCTATTCCTAGACCTGGCCTTTCCTTGTGATTTTTAACATTGCCTTTTCTTTCCTTGCCTCACCATTGCCCAATCAAAACTAGTTCCTTAATGTTGAAGCTTGAGGAAGACATGGGTTTTTTTTGGTATAAATTTAAATAAATTGCAAATAATCATGGAAAACAATCTAACCATATCCATATAATACATGAAGGCCATAATGACAAGTAGTCATCAACAAAAAGAAAAATGTAACATATGGAAAAGGTAGAAATAATACAAATTTTTAAACCATGTAATAAGTTTCACAAGTTGTTAACTTCTCAAATATTTTCTTAAGTAGAGTTATATTCACATATGATTTTTCAAAGATAGGGTTGTAACATGCCCAACCACCCACAGGTTAGGGCATGCTACCTTCAAGCGCACCCTTAGACTTCGTACTCTTACCGATAACTTCTTTAATTAATAAGAACACATAAGATATAAGATTTAGTGACATGCACAACAATATCCAAGAAGCATGCATAATCTAAGATTTAGTTAAATGATAATTAAAATACACAGTGGAATACATTCATACACAGATAATAATATCACCACAGAGAGCACTTATCTTTATAAAAAGGTGACACCAACTGGCTGCAAGCCAAGGACATCCCACCCAACCGTAGACACCACTTATCCAAATATCAACAACAGTGTCACCCTCGAGCCAGGGCTATGAATCCATAAGGACAGATCCAGAGTGTACTTGGGTTTCCAAACCAATCAGTTCTCAAGATCTCACAAGTTTCACAACACCCACAATAATCCAAGTACCCAAATCTCTTCCACCTAGCCTGTACCACCCCAAGAGAATGGACCTCCACCCTTATCTTTCACGCAGTCCCTCAGATATTCCTTCTCCTTATTTTCCAGGGCCTCCAACATAGTTGATCCATAATCACATTGCTGGAAATATTAGGAATCACAGTTGTGAGCAAAATAGGGCACAGGCCAACGCATCTCAGACATGAAGGCCCAAATAATGGCTGGATTTCACCAACGACCATTACAACCAACTATCTCGTGGCTAATTCTCAACAATTCCTTTATGTTTTCCAAGACAAGATGCAAGTGAGGATGGATCAATGAATGGGTGAGTGAGTGCATGAGATTTCATGAGGGAAAGAATGGTATGAAATGCAGAAGTGAAGGAGAGGACGATCCAATGACCAACAACTAACAACCAACCCCACAATCAGACCAGGGATGGGTTTAAGTAACTTCATGGAGAATCAAGAACCTCCTGGACTTCCCCAATAAGCTCATGTAAATGATGCCCGCCCTTAGGAAAAAAGGGTAATTAACATAGAATAAACACTTAGCCCCTCGAGCCCCCTCTCTTGTGGAATCATAGCCCCCTATAACTCTATTCCTTGTCCATCTAGCAGCCATCCATGTATTTATTATTAATAATGATAAAAATATTACATGTCTTGGGCACACTGGCCTTTTAATAATTGTTTGGGCACACTGACCTCTCAGAATTGTAACAATACATTATTTAAAATGGGGGTTCAAAACCTAGGGTGTTACATCCCCTCCCCCTTATTTTGGCATTGTCCTTAGTGCATATACAAAATAGATATCAAAATCTCAAATTTATTCAAAACGTTGTGGGTACTCTGCCCACACGGCATATTCATGCTCCCGGGTAGCATCTTCAAGACCGTAGCAAGTCCACTGAACTTTTACCAACTCTATAACTTGATTCTACAGAATTTTAACTTTTATGTCCAATTCCCACACTCACTGAACCTGAAATTCTCCCTCTGTCTCTACCTGAATCAGATGCTAATCAATAACATGGTTAGGGTCATGTACATATTTCTTTAGTAAATATACATGAAATACATTATGCATATTCATGGAAGAAGGCAATGAAATAATGTATACAACTGACCCTATTCTGTCCAATATTTCAAATGGACCACAAAATCTGGTTGCCATCTTTGTACAACTACACAATTTCAATGAGATTTTCCTGCGCTTCACTTTCAAAAGTACATTCTCCCCTAATTTAAATTTTCTAGCTGTCTTGTTCTTGTTGCATAAACTTTCTGTCTATCCTGAGATGACTTTAAATTTTGCTTGATCTTGACCACCTGGTCTTCCATGTCCTTGAGCAACTCCAGCCCAAGTACCACTCTATCTATTGGGTTGTCCTAGCTTACTGGAGTATCACATTTCCTACCATACAAGGCTTCAAATGGGCTCATTCTCAATGAATCTTGATACCCATTATTATATGCAAACTCAACTAAGTGTAAGTAATCTTCTCATTTAGATGGCTTATCCATCATATACATTCTCAACATATCTTCAATTATTCGATTAACTCTCTCTGTTCTCCCATCTATATAGGGATGGTATGTTGTGATAAAGTTTATATTTGTGCCAAATACTTTAAAAAATACCCTCAAGAAATTGGAGGTAAACTTTGTATCTTTGTCCGAGACAATTTTCCTAGGTATCCCAAGAAACCTAGCAATTTCCTTCATGAAAATTTATGCAATATTAGCCACTGTATGCATTGTCTTCACAAGCACAAAATGAGAAGCCTTTGTTAATTTTTCAACCACCACCATGATTGAATCATGTTTATTATTCATTTTGGGTAATCCTGTGATTAAATCCATGGTTATAACTTCCATTTCTTCTTTGGAATTGGCAATGGTTGCAACAAGCCTGTTGGGTGCCTATGCTCAGCCTTCACCTTCTGACATTCCATACATTGAGCGATGTAATCAACAACATCCTTCTTCATTCCCGGCCAAAAGTACTGGCTTCTTACTGTTGTAATTGTTTTCTGGTAACCAGGATCTCCAGTATAAGGAACATCATGTGTCTCCTTCAGTACCAAATTCCTCAGCTTTCCATAACTAGGAAAGTAGATTCTAATTTTATGCATGAGTAATTCGTCTTCCTTTATCTCATACTCCTTTATTTTGGGATGTACATCTCCTTGCTGTAAGTTTTCCTTTACATGTAGGTAATGCTTGTGTGTAATAAGACTATCTAAAATTCTTCTCTTCAATTCTAACTGATGCATACTGACAGCAGTAGCATTCATGAGATGCACTCTTCTACTAAGCGCATCGACAAATTTATTCTCCTTTCCTTTGATATGTTTGATATTGAAGTCATATTAACTTAAAAATTCCATCCATATTGTTTTCTTGGAATTCAAGGTTGGTTGTTCAAAAAGATACTTCAGGCTAATGTGGTTTGTCCTTAATTCGAATTTCTTCCCCATGAGATAATGCCTCCACATCCTTAAAGCATGAACAATGGAAGAAATTTCCAAGTCATGCGTGCCATAGTTCCTCTCATGTTCCTTAAGCTTTCTAGACTCATATCCAACAACATGTCCATTTTGCGTGAGGACTCCCCCAAGTCCTTCCTTATATCCATCTGTACATACCACAAAACTTTCATTTGGGTCAGAAATTTTTAACACAGGTGCACTAGTAAGTAATTCCTTCAACATATTAAAATTATTTTCACACTCGAGTGTCCATTCAAATTTAGTTCCCTTCTTTTGCAAAGAAGTGATGGGATGAGCAATCTTAAAGAAACCTACTATGAACCTTCTATAGTAGCTAGATAATCCCATAAAATATTTGATGTCTGACACATTTTTGGGTGTTGGCCATCCTCTAATGTCTTCTATCTTCTTTGGATCTACTGCTATGATCTAATCTGAAATAATGTGTCCCAAGTAATGGATCTTCTTTTGATAAAAAAACACACTTACTCAACTTGGGATACAACTGATGTTCTCTCAGTACTTGCAGAACCAGTCTTAAGTGATGTTCATTCTCTTCTTCAGAATTAGAATAGATAAGTATGTAATCCAGGAATACTATGAAAAACTTATCCAAATAATTTCTGAATATATCGTTCATTAAGCACATGAAGACAACTGGTGCATTGATCAGTCCAAATGGCACCACTACAAACTCATAATGTCCATACCTGGTCCTAAAGGTTGTCTTATGAATGTCTTCTTCCTTGATTCTTACATGATGGTATCATGCCCTCAGGTCAATCTTTGAAAATATCTTTGCTCCTCTTAGATGATCAAAGAGGTCATAAATTTGAGGTAGAGGATACTTGTTCTCTATAGTGTACTTATTCAGTTGTCGGAAGTCAATATACAGCCTCAAGGTTCCATCCTTTTTTTTGACAAAAAATACTGGTGCTCCCCAAGGTGAAACACTTGGACGTATGTACCCTTTCTTCAAGAATTCCTCCAACTACATTTGTAATTCTTTTAACTCTTGTGTGCTCATTCTATAAGGTCTTTTTGACACCCGGGCAGCTCCTGACACTAAATCAATTGAGAAATATATCTCCCTTCTTGGTGGAAATCCGGGTATTTCTTGGAATACACCTTCAAACTTCCATAGCACCGAGAAATATTCAAGGCTTGGCCCCTTTGTATTATCTATATCTTCCACATAAGTTGCATACAATTGACATCCTTTCCTAAGACATCTTTTTAGCTGTAAGTCTGAAATCTCCCTTATAGATATGGGTCTTGGAACTCCTTTCAAAGTTCTCTGTTTTCCATTTCCATCAAGACATGTAAATGTCTTGTTATGAAAATCTAGGATAGCATCATGCTTGTCCAACCAATCCATTCCAATCAGAATATCATAAGACCCCAATGGTATGATATTTAGATCCATACTAGTATTCATGCCATTAATACTTATGGAACAACTTCTGACCATATCATGGATTCTTATTTTGGTTCCAATGGCTAACTGAACCAAAATTGTTTTTCCAAGTTCACTTTTCTCCAAATGTAATCTACCCACTATATTAGAATCAATGTAGCAATGACTTTCTCCTAAATCAATCAAAATAGCAACAAGATGATTTTTAATCTTACCTTCCACCTCTATCATATTGGACTGGTACTCTGATTGTCGATCATTTAAAGCCACATAGAATCTTCCCATATCTTCAACTATTGTAGCCTCTTGGATGTTGTGCACAGTCTTCACTCTTTCCTTTCTATGTGGGAAATCCTTGTATAGGTGATCTTCCATGCATCCCCAACATTGGATTGGTGGTCTTCCCATTTTTCCCAAGGAATCGTCCTTCTTGAAATCTCCCTTAGCATATTGATCTTGATGATTTCTATTAGGATCATTCCTATTGAAGGAAGGTTTGAATCCTTTCCTCCTCTGATCAGACTTCACATTTTTCTTGTCCTTCTAATATTTCTGCAAATTTTCTCTTCCTTGGCCTTTCTCATACAGATATTTAGCCTTCCTGATGGCCTCCATCAAGGTCTTGGGTTTGTCATACTTGATATTTTCCTTATAAAAGGTTGGAGGTCCACTTAGAAATATCTGTATTTTCACTTTATCATCACCAATGAACCTGACATACTTTAACAATACCAAGAACTTATTCTCGTACTCTTCCATAGTCATGCTTCCCAACCTGAGTTCAAAGAACTCCTTCATTTTATTGTCATAGAAATTCTCTGAGAGGTACTCCTTCTGGAAGTACTTCTTGAACTTCTTCCAAGTGATCCCACTTTTATTGACATGTTCCAATTGATTCAGTTGGTCCCACCACATTGCATATTTCTCGTGTAAATGGTAGGTGGAAATCCTGGCTTCCATATTTGATGAATAGTTATGCAACTAAAAATATCTCCTGAGCCAAAGAAACCATGCTTTGGCATCATCTTCCCTTTCTCTTTCACCCTCAAAGGAGGGTGTCTTGAGCTTCCCCGACTCTCCTTGCAAACTATATACCTCTTGTTTCCTTATTTGGTGTCTAACAGGAGACACCTTTGTACTACTTATGGGATTATTCGATGCATAAAAATTTATTTCTGAGTAAGGAAGTGAGTGGTGTCCATGAGCTCTGCTAGCACTTATGGAATAACCATCTCTTCCATGATCATCCCTTCTTTCATGGCACCTTCCTTCTTCCTCTTGTCTTGAGTTTGATCCCTTCTTCATTTGTCTCTGCAACTGATTTAAGCTCTGCAACACTCGAGCATTTATCTAACTTTTCTCTCTCATCAGTCTCTCATTGTCTACTTTGTAGCTCTTCACTTCCATCTTCAGGCTTCTTACCATTTCTATTAATGTTTCCTTCTCTTCTTTTCCATTGCATCCATTAGACCATGTCTCTGCATTACCAACTCTGGTCTGGCCTTCGGCCTCCTTATCATTACTGAAGGCTCCCTCACCTTCTTCCATTTCCTCAATACGCATCCTGAGTTGAGTTGTTTAAACCCATTAATTCTGCAAAATGTGAAAGCGACCATTTTGTTATAATTATGCATATGATAGACACAATTGCCAAACCATGATATAGGTCTCATTATTTTTTTGTTCATGGAGATCATATCCCCATTCTCCAAAAATAATAATGTCATTTTATCCTTGGTTGACATAGAATTTCATCCTACACAACTGATTCCTTCAAACCAGCTTTGTCCAAATCTTCGAGACTTCAAAAAAATTATCCAGGACCGGATCAACAGTCCTCATCCTCTTTCATGATCAATGATCGAGATCCACTTTGGGATGCCATGCTTCAGGAGTCTCAACTTTCCTTTCTTTCCTCCTCCCGGAACATTTTTACCCGGATTTCATGATTTGTCGATAGGTGTCCTCCCACAAATCAATGGTTGTCAATCGCTTCGGCTCTTCGGGCTTCAGAAGTTTCAAAACTTTCCTCCTGCACTTTCTCCTGGAGTGATTTCACCCGAATTCGACAATCCTTTGACGTGTGTCTTCTGAAATCAATGGTCGATATGTAATCCAACCTTCAGGCCTTCGGGAGTTTTTGACCCAACACAACCTATCACATATTTCCCCACTGGAGTGCCCAGTCTCTAGACTAGAGGATCTTTCACCACGTGGTGAAATACTGGAAGTGGACATGTGGTCCAATCAAGTGGGTGACACATGTCATGTCCTAACTGATATTTCAATACTCCATATGCTCAAAACTTACTGATACATCGCACACATCCCATTTTTCCACATCATCCTAGGTGACGTCTACAAGACATGTCACTTCAGGAATTCCAGGATCCACATCACCTCTAGGTGACATCATCGTGCCCCATCACTTCGGCTCTTCAGGCTTTGGGATTTCAGGAGTTTCCACAGTAGCACACTTCCAATTCTCCCGAATTTCGATTTCCTCAACTGGCCAAACTTCTGCCATGTGTCTCCCTTATCAGATGGCCCATATTAACCCCAGACTTTAGGACTTCAGAAGTTACCACTGCAAGGATCAATGACTACAATTCCTTCAGCCCTTCGGACTTTGGAAAATTCAAACTTCAACTTTTTCCAAAATGTTTTTGTCTAAAGCTCGCGATATACTAATGCGTGTCTCCCATGGATCGATGGATATGATCTCTTTGGGTCTCCAAAATTCGGAGAACTAAACTCTCAACCTTCTCTTTTCCCTAAAGCGTGTGGATTTTTTCCATGTGTCCTCCTAGATCGGATGGCTACAATTCAGTTCAGATCTCTAGGGTCCAAAAATATCAATTCTCAACTTCCCCTTGCTTTCCTTTTCCTATAGTTCTTTCACCCAGAGCACATGATCATTTGATGTGTGTCCTCCTATAGATCGACGGTCCTCAGCTACTTCTACTCTTCGAAGGTTCTTCACTCTAGTACTAACATGTCACATCACTGCATGCCTTTCAATTGGTTGGGGCACACATTTGTGGTTTGGAGTAACCCACTCTTCACCCCTCAATTCTCCTGATTCTGACATGTAACCCCTTGGTTAAACTGTGGTTTGAATTTCCAGACTTCCTTAGGAAATTATCTCCCATGCAACTTGGTTCCCCGCAATGCCTCTTGTCCATTAATCTCACTCTCCAATGAGATCTGATGGTTGTTACCTTATCCCTTGCTTCCTTTTCATCGGATGACCCTTGTTCACATGTCCTATGATCCAATGATCCCAGATCTCTCCTGATCCTATAGTGGTGATTTCTCTCGAATTCAAAGAGGGATGGTCATGATCCTTTGAACCCCTTACAATGGGTCTCTAACTTTCTATCTCTTGGGTATATTCGGCAATTCCATTCCTCCTGATATTTTTAACTTCACATTCAGAATTTGAACTCAACCCCGAGACTCTGACCAACAGACCTGACCCATACTGACTCGGTGTTTCAACCAGAAGCTCTAATACCAAAATGTAACATACCCATCCACCCACAGGCCAGGGCATGCTACCTTCAATCCCACACTTGGACTTTTTACTCTTACCGATACCTTCTTTAATTAATAAAAACACATAAGATACAAGATTTAGCAACATGCATAACAATATCCAACAAGCATGCATAATCTAAGATTTATTTAAATGATAATTAAAATAAACAGTGGAATACATTCATACACAGATAATAATATCACAAAAGAGAGCACTTATCTTTATAAAAAGGTGACATCAATTGGCTTCATACCAAGGACGTTCCACCCAACCGTAGACACCACTGCTCTAAATCCCAACAGCAGTGTCACCCCTAAGCTAGGGCTATGAATCCACAAGGATGGTTACACAGAGTACTTGCGTTCACAAACCAGTCATCTCTCAAGATCTCACAGGTTTCCTAGTGCCCACAACAATCCAAGTACCCAACTCTCTTCTACCTAGCCTGTACCACCCCAAGAGAATGGACCTCCACCCTTCTTTGCCACACATTCCCTTGGGAAGTCCTTCTCCTTATTTTCCATGAAATCCAACATAGCTAGTCCAAAATATCAATGATGGAACTCTCAGGACATGTAGTTGTTAGAAAAACATGGCACAGGTCAACGCATCTCAGACATGTAGGCCCCAGATCACCACTGGATTGCACCAGTGACCATTACAACCAACTATCACATGGTTAATTCTTAGCAGTTCCTTTCCCTTTTCCAAGACAAGATGCAGGTGAGGATGGATCAATGAATGGTTGAGTGAGTGCATGAGAGTGTGTGAGGGAAAGAATGGTATGAAATGAAGAAGTCAAGGAGCGGAAGAGCCAACAACCAAAGACCAACAACCAACCCCACAATCAAACCAGGGATGGGTTTATGTAACTTCATGGGGAATCAAGAACCTCTTGGCCTTCCCCAAGAATCTCATGTAACTGATCCCCTCCCTTAGGCAAAAAGGGTAATTAACATAGAATAAACACTTAGCCCCTTAAAACCCCTCTCTTGTGGAATCATATCCCACTATAACTCTAGTCCTTGTCCATCTAGCATCCAACCATATATTTATTATTAATAATGATAAAAAAATTACATGTCTTGGGCACACTAGCCTTATAATAATTGTTTGGGCACCCTCGCCTCTCAAAATTGTAACAATACATTATTTAAAATGGGGTTTCAAAACCTAGGGTGTTATAAGGGTGATGCTAGAATTTTCATATTACATAAGAAAAAAGGTTTCTTACAAGGGAATACAAGTAATATCTCCACATAGAGTGTGTGAGACTATGAGAGGGGTAGAGAGGAATACAAAGAGAGTGTGTGAGAGTGAGGGAGAGGGAGATAGAAATGGTGGGTATAGAGAGATAGTAAGAGAAAGGGGGTAGATAGAGGAAAAGAGAGGAAGAGGGAGAGACTGGGG
>ML780958.1:999673-1014608 GCA_009831015.1 Picea engelmannii | reverse complement strand
GGGAGAGAGGAGTAGATGTATGAGAGAGAGAGGAGATATAGTGGGAGGGATGAGGAGAGAGAGGAAGAAAGGGGGTAGAGAGAGAGTGTGTGTCAGAGTGTGAAAGGGGGATAGAGGAAGATTTATAGAGTGAGGGAGAGGGAGGGAGAGGGAGACAGAGAGGTGGGGTAGAGAGAGAGAGTTAGAGGAAGGGGGGGATATAGAGGTAAGGGGGGTAGATAGAGGGAAAGAGAAAAAATGGGTTAGAGAGAGGAAGAGAGAAAGAGGGGGATATAATGAGAGAGAGAGAGGGAGGGTGTTATAGCCTTAATTTCCACCTTACAAGCCAGAAGAGAATCCAGTAGAGGATGAAAGATAAAGAACACGTCTTGCTTTATATTTGGCACCTTTTTGAGTGTCATTGCAAGAATCATAGGAGATAACACGTGATGATCATCACATGTCATATGTAGTCCAACAAGCGACGATCGATGTAACCTTATATATTCGATGAGTTACGAAGAGATAATTGTTGGTTGAGTTGTATCTTCATGGAATTGTCCTAATAACTCACAACATTCAAGTTTCTATTGGGTTCTAGAAGATCTAGAAGCTCTCCCAAGCATCTTCCAAGGTTATATATAAGAAAGGAAAGTCTTGTGCAAGATAAGGAAGATTCATTTGCAAAGTTATGTTGTCCAATTACAAAGGTGTTTTTCCTATTTAGAGAAGCCAACATTAGATTTCCTAGTTTGATCAAGAAGCTGAGGAAAACAAGGAGAAAGGGGACAAGGAGGATTCATTGTCACTAAGGTATGGATTTGATGTAACTCCTTCATATCAATCAATATATCATTAGTTATCCTCTATATTTATTATGTAATTGCATTGCATAATGGATATCTTCTTTATTTCATTATAGATAAGGTTGGATTCAAGTTAGATATAGGATTCTAACACCAAGTAGAGAGGTAGAAAGGCATTGTTTTTCTTCTGTGTGAAAGAAGTAGGTTGTGGATATTGGAGCTAGAAAATATGATCGACATCAGTCGGGATATATGAAGGAAATCCTACATTGAAATATATTCTATCTCTACCACTCCTTAGGTTAATTCTGAATACATTTGCTTGACTCTAGGAAAATCCTAGAAGTCTATCCCCATTATTTATCTATGATCAATAGGAAAATAATAAGGAAATATAATTACCATACTAGTGATAATTCTCTAATAATAGAACCGGTGACTTTGTTGGGGAAGGATCTTTGATTCTTATCTAGAATATATTTCCAAATATCCCTCTATTTTATATTTGTGATTTAATTTTTCTTCACTATACTTTTACAAGGGTCGGATCACACAGCTCTAATAGATCTGAGAGAGATATGAAACAAACTCATATTTAAAATAAAAAAAAATAAGAAATCATCGCATGTTGTAGTATAAGGGACATGCGACAAGCATTGTTGGCTGTAATTCCTTTGTCCTACACCGATCCCTACAATTTGGGTAAAGTTGGAGGATTACAGACTTTTGAGATCAGATCTGGTTAGTTTGGGTCCATAGGTCTCTGTTGATATTTTTTGGAAAGAGATTTTTTATGTCTGAGTTTTATTGTCACATAATTTTCCTTCATTTTGTTTTTGGAGTGTGATTGTGTGGTTTGTTTTGGGATTGATTGGATAGGCTAGTTTGTTGTCTGGTGATCTTATCAAGTTTGGAAGCGAACCTAACATATATGAATAGATATGGTGGTGTCTAATTTGATTACATTTGGATTATCCCTTTTTTTATTATTATCCATTTCTATATCTATCCTTTTAGGTGAGTTTTGGGTGAGATCTTGGTAGAGACACTGAAGTGGTCTTCTCTGGCATCACTACCAATTTCCTAAACCCTCTTCTTGCTAAATTTTCTAGTTTTCCATTTTCATTTTTTGTTATTTTCTAGATCAGGAATCCTTTTGCATTATATTTGGAAATGTTACATAATCAAAACAAAAAGAATTCTTTCTTGTGAGCTTTTGAAGCATTAGTTTAAAGAGTGCATTGGGGCATAGTTTGGTTTGAATTCTTGAAATACCTTTTAGATCTGAACTATTTGTATGGTTGCTTGGTTTGTGAGATTGAATTTTAAAATTTACAAGGAAAAAGTTATCATGTCCCTCCCATAGATAGAGTTCATTGAATTTAAATAATTGCATTAACATATTTTCATTGCTTGGTTGGGTCAAGAGTCATACATCACAAAACATTTCACTCATTTCCTTTTGAAGTAAATAACAACCATAAAAATAAACTTCATAATATAAAATCAATTAGAATTTTTTTCTTTTCTAGTGAACCAACATTAGATAGGCTTAGGGACTTGTGATAGGATTGGAGAGTAAAATATCCAAGGTGACAAAAACAAAACTTAGGAGTAATTAAAGAGTGACAAATCCATTCTTGTGATCAGTGTGTTGTGAATCATTTCTAACACATGAGTTAAGCATGATGTCGCATTGGGGAAAGTAGGAAGATTACCCCTCTCTGATTGTTTTGGTGTTTGTGATATCACTTCAATTTATACATATACGGGGGTTTAGTTGGTGCCATGTCTATGTGTGAGGTACATCCTTCAAATCTTCATGCTTATTTACCCTACCCTTATGTGCGGTTGGACCTGCGACCATTCACCCCGTCATTAATTGTGAGGTGGTAGCCTTAGTGAAAATTCTTAGGTATCCACAGAGGTGATTGTAGATGGGACAAGCCTATAGTACCTGGGGAATATGTTTTTTCATGGTCTCATTTCCCCTGAAAGGTTCCCACCTTAATAAATGGTTCCTACACAGATCAAGGTTTTTTCACATAGATCATTGTAACTACTCCACATACTTTCACTAGCCAATCTTCTGGGGATTGCATCTCCCCTAGAGGGTTGGTTTTTGGAAGGCCCTCAGATCCATGCTATTATCCTATATTTTATAGTTATTTCCTCTTTTTTTCTAAGTCTATATCGTCCTTAGGTTTAATTTTGTTTCATTTACACCTATTATTTTCACCATGGATGAATTATGACACTGGTCGCATTGATTGTGAGTATTATAACCCATCATGGAGGTAAAAACACCTCTCAAGAAAGATGAAGTAGGTTACTAATAATTCAAAGGGTATTACATTTGGTTCAATGAAACTGGTTTGGTTGAAGTGGATGTGGTCGAAAAAATCTCTCCACCAAACTTTAAGCCTTCTTTAATTGATCCTGAAGCACCTCTACTTATCCAGGTTAGGGATATTTTTAGTGAGCCTTTTTCTTTGTTTATAAGTCCTACCATGATGTCAGGACCAAGTGTTTCATCTAGTGTAGTTAATCATTCAATCCCATCTATAAGTGGGACTGGGGACATCCCCATGACATCCTCATTTCCACCCCTTAACTCCATTGGACCTATACCGTACTTGCCTTTTTCTATAGGTTCCTCAACCTTGGGGACACCAAACATGTTTTCATTACCATATGTTTGTATACACAACATTACTATGCCCATCCCTTCTATTCTAATTCCCAATTTTGGATCCTTTTATGGTGGGGTTTCGATCCTTGGTTTCAGCATGGGAGGTGGATCTCTTGCTACCTCCATCATTCTTTTCAGAAAGATGACATCATCAGGTGTTGTTATACCTTTTGTGTGGAACTTTATTAGTGGTTTTTGGGTTGTCTCTACTAGGTCCATCAAGGAAGACATACATTCCAGCAGACAATACAAGGAAGGTTGCAGAGCATAGTCAAACCTTGGGGAGTAGCGCAATATTCAATAAGCCAAGGAAGAAATACATTGTGTTAAGGGAAGAAGTGAAAGGAGATGGAGAGAAGGTAAAGGAAGATATCTCTCATAAAAAGGAGGTGCAAGATGATGAAACAAAAAATAAAAAAATTGAGATGCATACCTCAACCCCAACCAAGAAGAGGACCAGAACACAGGAAGGAGAAATAAGGAAGAAAATGAAGTACCACAAGAATCCCCCAGTACTCACCATAGATGATTTTAGTAGCTAAATTTCACAAATGGTCTAATTTTCCATGGCTTTTCCCAAAAAAAGATTTGCCAATTAACATTTTTTCTAAAAATGATTTGCCCAAATTCCATAGAATAAAATTATTTTACCTCAAAAATCACCAAAACTTTATAGAGAGTATATAAAATCCTTATAAATTTGAATATTTTTACAAAACTATCACCAAACATTTTACATTTTGCATATTAAGAAATAATAAGATTATCCCATGTTTCTACATTTTAATATAAATTTCCATCCTTAAAATCATCCCTAGTACTCACTATCATAGAATATGATGCATAATTTGTCGTATATAAATTTCAATATAGAGGGGAGAATGTCATACTTGCAGAAGAAGTACAAAGAGATAAAATTATGGAGAAGTTAAAAGAAGTGCATGACATTCTACAGAGGCTTTAGAAAAGTAAAATGTATCATCCTATAGAGCAGAAGAAAGAAAAAGAACATGAAGCACCAGTACAGAAAGAATATGAAGAGACAATACAAACAATAGTAAAGAGAAGTGATGGGTTCAAGGTCACACAGGAAATGTTGGAAGTATACTAGAACACAATGCAGAAACAAGTGAAGGACATACAACATATAGAGTTGGTTTTGGCACACATACCCACAAAGTAATTATATGGGTTACAAGAGAGTGTGATGTAGGATATCCAGTCTAGATCTAGGGAGGATGCCACCAAACTAGAGATAGATAGGGAGGTTAAGGAGATATTGCAAGTAACTTGTGATAAAATAACACTGGACAAGGAGGAGGAGAAAAAGCGCACAGATAAACTAGAGAAGAAACTTGCAGAAGAAAAGAGGTCATGACAGAAGAAAAGATACAAAATATTGTGCAAACAATCAAGAAATATAATAAAGACATAGAAAAGTTAATAGGGAACATAGATAGCAGGAGGATACTATGAACATAGATAACATAGTGCATGAAGTAAAATAAGTTGTGGAATTGTATGGCAGGACTGCACACATTTGGACTAGCTTGCAAGAAGATTAGAAGATACAACAACTATATGAAAGACGGGAAAAGGTTACTACAAAAGTACATGATTTAAAACAAAGGAAGAAAGTAATGGCCATCTTGGAAAGGATGAAGAGTGTCTAATAAATGAGGAACCTACAAGAAGAATTGAAGGAAGTACAAGGAGAAAAACAAGCAAGGAAGGCTCAATTGGATCCATTGCAGAAAGAGGCTGAAAGACTGATAGAAGAACTACAAGCAAAGAAAGGAAGACTATCACAGGAATAAGACGAAATAGGGGAAATGTTGAAAGAGCACATGACAAGGTAGGATGTCAAGATATTAGTAGAAACGAGTGCACAGCCAAAGAAGAAAGTGAAAGATTTGGAAAAGAAGTTTCATGAATTGGAGGTAGTGCTGCATCAAGTGAACTAAGTCTGAGTGGCTTAGGATGAGCCATGAGTTATTGTTAGGGGCTTGTTGGAGAAGGCAATTTTGGGATGTATGTGAGGAACAATGGACCAAAGGGAACAACACACACCAAAAAAGAAGGAAGCAGTGCACAACAGGATTTGTGGAAATCTGGTGCATATGTGGACAAACCCAGCCATGTTAGGGTTAGGTTTTTGCAGTCATAATGTAATGGTTTTAACCCATTTTGTAGTGAAAATCAGATGTATGAGGTAGATTGAAGGATCATCTTTAGCATATTTTTGGTTTCCTTGTTGAGAGAGAGAATTTACTTTTGAAGAACCCTTTTTAGTCTGAGTTTTGTATTGTTGAGAGATATTGAGCTCAGATGGAGTCAATATTGAGATGTAACTAAGGGTCAGGTCACAAGCTGTGGAGATTGGTGTGACATTGGCTAGCCTCACCACTATTCACATATCCTATGATGTAATGCGCACAATGCTATTTTTATGAAGAAAAATATATTAGTGGGCGTAGACCCAAGGGGGGTGAACCCCAGTAAAACCATGTGTTGCAATGTGTTTGAATGCTTTGTTATTTATGTAATTATGGTTAAATGGTTAGATGAAGGAATGGGTTTATTTACAGACCGCATTAGAATATGTATGGAGAATGAATATTATGAGTGAATGAAATAGTAGATATGATGAATGGTATGATATGAGGCATGTTTAAGTAGAAATATAAGTAAAAATAACATCCCCAATCCCTTCCATGACTACAAACAACTGCATCCTACAGTCACCCATAATCCATATCGAGTGATATTGCGTTGTGCACTTTTTGTGCGATATAGATTTTTGGTTTACCAGAAGGGATGATGGTGAAAAAGGTTTTGTTGGAGAAATAAGGTAGAGCCCGGGTCAACCCATACATAAAACAATGTCATACTGACATTAGTTCACCAACATTTTTGCATCATGTTGGAGATCTGCGAGCATTCGCTTCAATTCATGCTAGGGGTTGTTGGCATGTTTATAGGTAGAATGTGCTTGTCATTGATGGAAAGAACAACAACGACGATGGTATGTTTATAGATAAAGAAAGTATCAATGATGGAAAATAGGGAAAGATAAGTTCAAGAGGAAGAGAGAACAGTATGCAGAGATCAAAGCTCAGAAGAGATAGTGATTTTGTCTCTCCAGAAGTGCAGTTGAGGTCCAAGAGAAGGAATCTCAGGAGGAGAAAAGGTCCATACCTTTGAACACTTAGAAAACCTTCTAAGTCAAAGAGATCATAAATCTTAGGAGGAAGAGTGACAATGGTCGTTAGATCAATGTGCAAACATGAGGAGTGCACAAAAATATTGAGTTGTTGATATCAGAACATGATCGAAGGACAACAATTATTTTGGGTCTAAATATGCGAGGACTTTACACTCAGGAAAGATTGAGATTTGAAATCTCTGAAATGTGAAGTTTTGTCAGTCATCGGATCAATTTCAAGTGGAAGGATAAAATAAGCTAGCAAATTTGCATCACAAAAAGATCGAACCATCGATCCAAGATCTCGATCGAATGAACAACATTCACTTTGGATATAGAGATGTGAGGATGCTACGCTCCTGAAAGTTTGAGATTTGAAATCCCCAGAATGTGAAGTTTCGTCAGCCATCAGATCTGGAGATCATACATTGACTGCTAGATCAGGGAGATCTATGTCAGAAAATATCATCCTCAAGGACATGTCACAAACCACGTCAGCAGGCCATGTCAGCAAGGACATGTGGCAGACCACGTTAGCAAGGACACATGGAAAATCAAACAATGACAAGTGTCAAGTTGATTTGGCATTTCAGGTACATGTAAATCAAAAATCTAAGTGACATGTGGGAGCTTCTTGGATCGTGACACGTCATCGAGTGACACAAGAGCTATGTCACCGCAGGAGTTTTTCTTTGGGATTTTTACCACCAGTACTCATGCAAATACCCAAAGTCTTGAATGCCGAAGACCCAAAGTGGATACTAGTCATCCAATATGAAGATCACTTCGGGTGTATTCTTGATCATTAATCGTGTAGCAGGATATGTGTCAATGGATCATGAACTCTGGGCGAAACTTCTCTAGGAGAAAGTGAAGGAGAAAAGTTCTATATTGCCAAAGGCCAAAGTCCTGGAGCAGAGGATAGTTGTTGGATTAAAGAGGACACGCGTCAGTAGATTGTTAACTTCGAGAAAATGTGAAGGAGAAAGGTTTGAGATTACCGAAGTGTCGAAGTCCCAAAGTGAATGAGGACTGTTGATTCAAGGAGGATACATGGTAGGAATCTGTGGACTCCAACTAAAATCGTTCTGAGCAAGAGGAGTTTGAGAATCGACACACCCGAAGCCTGAAAGGATAGATCAATTTCATTTGTTGGTTTGGAGGGACAGGTGTCATGTGATCGTTGAGACCAAGGATTTCACATGGAAAAAGGAAAGAAGATAGAGCTATTGATTGAAGAGGATAGATGTCATCAGATATTCCATTCTGGAAGATATCCAGTCAACAGCAACAGGGTTTGAGAGTTGAAACTTTCAGAGCCCAGATCACGAAGGAAACCTCAGTCGTTGATGCAGGAATGAGATATCTGGTCCACAGACTTGAGAGGATAGATATGAACCGTCCATTCAATAGAACCGTCAATATTGTGAGATCGAAGATCATGCTCCATTGCGGGGACAGAGCATGCTCGAGCCTTAAGTTTTCATGAGCAGGCCACAATTGGAACCATGGTTTTGGAGAAGGGACACATGGAGTCTTGTAATGAATTGTGGGGTGAAAAGAGGGTTACCCTCAAACCACCTACGGACATGCCCAAAATCGCATGGTCAAATGAATCTCATAGCCCAAGGTAATATCATGAAATGGAGCCAGTGCTCACTGGACAGAAATCTTGAAGCACCTTTTTGTATAAGTGCTTGGTCACCATTGGTGGTCACACAAAGGAAGGGGCTTAGAAGCCAAAGTATCCATAATTGACTAGTTGTCACTAACATAGAAGAAGAAGAGTTTCGACTACCAGAGAAGCTAAGGAATATCATCATAAATCCCACCAATGATGAACTCACAGGCAACATAACCACCAGAGAAGATAAGGAATCTCAACATAATGGTCACTGATGATCAGGAGATGACTCGACATGACAAAATCATGCAGAACAAAGAAGTGAATTGATTATGTTGTTGAGCTATGCAGGAGTGAGGAGGAGCTTTAGTGAACAACCCTTAGGGAAGAACAATGATGCAGTAAAGAGCATGGAGAGGCATTGTGCATGAGGTATGCATAAGGTGCACAAAGAGTATAAAAATGTAGAATAGAAAAGATATGAGTGCGACTGTTGAGTGTGATTCATGCAGGTAGAAGAATGTGGTGTGGAGGATTTGAAGCAAATAAGAAGAAAGGAACAAAAATGCATATCTGAGAGAAGAACAGAAAGCGCGGTAGACTCAAGGAGAGAGACATTGATGTAGGTAGAGAAGAGTAGTGTAGCAGAACAATGATGAGACTGGTAAGCCATAGATAAATGTTTTATCACTATGATAAAGTTGTAGCAAGCAAAGATTTATATTACAGGGTGGTAGGGAGGTGTGATGGAGGACTATTGTCCTAAAATTTTCAAGTGGGTTCTTGAACATAGGGAGTTTTAGCTTCCATCTGGTTGTAGATGAAAAAACTAGGGTGGCAGGGTAGTGCAAGGAAGAACTATTGTTCTCTGTTATATAGGTTGGTTCTTGTGTGACTGGAAGTTGGTGCTTCCATCCAGTTGGCATTGGAACACTTAGGGACTTGGTGCTTCTTTCTAGTGGGTTCTATAGAAACCAAGGAGTTGGTTCTTCCTTCTAGTGGGTGCTAGAGAAGCTAGGGAGTTGGTGCTTCCTTCTAGTGGGTGCTAGAGAAACCAGAGATTTGGTTCTCTCAACAATTTACATCTTGTAAAAAAAAGGTTGTAGCCTAAAGAGGAGTTGGAGCTCATAAGAATGATAATGTATAGAAAATAAATATTACTTATCATATCAAGAAGAAGAGGTTTTCCCCTTTATGGGTTTCCTCAAGAAATATTTGTCTCTGTATATTTCATGTGTGTGATTGATGTTGAATATTCTATTGCTTATTCAGGAAATATCTGCATTATTGTGATCGTCATTGAGTGTTCTGTAAAGAGTTTAAAATGGGCATAATTGTTTAAGAATAGTAACAACTGATTCACCCCCCCTCTCGGTTTTCTAGCAATTGGTATCAGAGTTGGTTCCTTTTATTTAAAGGTAGATCATTAATCTTAAACATGTCAATCCATGAAGGAACTTCAACTAATAAGGCCCCTCTATTCAATGGAAATTTTTTTTCCTTCTGGAATGTTAGGATGAGAACATACATAATGGATTTAGGTGCAGATGTATGGGATGTGGTAGAGACTGGTTATGTAAAGCCGGTTGTACTAGATAATAAAGATGACAAGCTAGAATTCAGCTTCAACGCTCAGGATATGAATGCTATTCTAAGTGGGCTTGCAGAAGAAGAATTTGTAAAATTTATGCACTTAGAAACTTCCAAAGACATGTGGGACAAACTCATTAGAAGTTATGAAGGTAATGAGAAGGTAAAGGATGCCAAGCTTCAAATCTATAGAGTACAGTTTGAACAAATACAAATGAAATAAGATGAAACTATTGGGAAGTACTTTCTGAGAGTTGAAGAACTAGTAAATGCAATGAAAGATCTTGGTAAAAAAATTGAGGAAGCCTCTCTAGTTCAAACAATTTTGAGATATCTGCCAAATAGGTTCAACCCAAAGGTCTCTGCTATAAAAGAACTTAATGATATAAAATATTTGGATTTTGATCAACTTCTAGGAACATTGACTGCATATGAAATGAGTATAGGTAAAGATAAATCCAACACTAGAGAAGCTTATTTTAAAGTAGATAATAATGAGGAATATGAACCTGATGAAATTGAAGAAAAAATTGTGAGAAGACTAAAGAAAGGATCGGGCAAGTTTCCCTTAAAGTGTTTTAACTGTGGAAAGATAGGTCACTTTGCATATAAGTGTCCACACAAGAAGTAGGATTAGAATTTTGAAGGTGAAAAGAAGTACAAACCCAAGAGATTTTGTAAAAAGAAAATTTTATGTGCAAATAATGATGACTCTTAAGAAGACACAGATAGTGACTCTTCCTGTGAAGATAAGGTTAATGAATTTTTGCTTATGTCCAAAGAGGATTATGATAACCAAAACATAGGAAGTGATGTTAATGATGAAGAAGTTGTGGTTGATATGGAAGGTGAACTAATCAATTTCCTTTAAGAGATTGACAGACTCGGACTCGAGAAGAGAAAACAAAAACAATTATTGATGCAGTTTGAAAAGAATCCTAAAAAACCTGATGAAGACTTTGCCTTGATAAAAGTGGAGTTAGAAGAGGCAAAGAAGATAGAGGACATCCTAAAATAGCAGTTATCAGAAAATAAGGCAAGATGTGAAGCCTTGGAAGAAGAGGTAGTAAAAACCAAAAAAGAGATGGAGAAGTTTAAAGCATTGTATCTCCAAAATATTCCAAGAATTAAAGCCTCAGTAGAACTAAATGACATTCTAAACAAACAAATATATTCTTTGTTGAAGACTAGTTTAGGTTATGTAAGTGGTTCAAGCAACAAAGAGCCAATAAATATGATCAAGTTTGAAGTCAACAAACAATCAGACCATGACAGTACTCTTTTACCAAAAGCTAATAAAGACAAGATGATCCCTAATAAAAAAACAAAGATGGAGAAAAATGGAGAAATAATTTCCAAGAAGAAGGCCACCCTTCAGGTACCAAAATTTATTCTACGGTTAATTCTTTTACTGTTCTAATTTTGGTCATAATATTGCAAATTGTCAAATTAAGTTTAGAGACATGCAACTAAGGACGTCAAGAAATAAAAAAGCTTTAAAACATAGAACTAAGTAGCCAATGAATAGAAAACATAGCACCAATCACTTTGACCTACTAAACAATGAGCTCGACTATTATAACTATCATAACTTCAGCCACAAAGATGCAAAGTGCCATCTAAAGAATTACAAAAAAGATACAAAGATAAAACCCTTAGCTAAAAATGTCAGCACATGGAAAAAGAAAGATAGTGAAAACTATGGTCTAGTACTTTCAGCTCAAAAACAAAAAGATCCCTGGTATATAGATAGTGGATGTTCCAAGCACATGACTAGAGACAAGGATAAGTTTATTTAAATAAGTAAAGGAAAAACAGGAAACATGACCTTTGGAAATGATGAACCAGGTAAAATCAAGGGTAAAGGAAAGGTGAGTTTAAGTAATGGCAAAGGAAAATCCCAAGATGTCCTACTCTTTTTTTTTTTATGTCTGGCGGAATCAGCAACTAGTTGAGCACATGCTTGCGTTACACGTGGCCGTGTTATCCAACTGCTACCACTATAACCTCCAGGTGTTCCCACGATGCCCCTTACATGGCACACATTGTAAGTCGGGGGGAGTTGAACTCGAAACCTCATGGAACTTCATTTTCACGGCACTTGCCAATTGAGATGCCCCCCCGGGGGCCCAAGATGTCCTACTTGTAGATGGGCTAAAACATAATTTTCTCAGTGTAAGTCAAATGTGTGATAGAGGATGTGAATTGGTGTTCACTTCCAAACATTGTAAGATAAAGTCTATAAATTAAAGACAAGTGGTGGCTAAAGGCATAAGGACAGACAATAATGTATGTGTGCTGAAAGAATATAGAGAAGAGTGTCATCTAAGAAAACATGATGAGAGATGGTTATGGAATAGGATACTTGGACATCTAAACTTTGACCACTTAATCAAGCTCAAAAATCTTGAGGCAGTAAAATATCTTCCAAGAATATCAAATCCACAAGATTCTATGTGTAAACCCTGTCAAGTAGGAAAGCTAACTAGGACACAGTTTAAATCCAAGAACTCTACTTCAATATATAAAACACTCCAATTAGTTCATATGGATCTATGTGTACCATTAAGACAGGAAGACACAGGGAAGGAAAACTACTTGATGCTGTTCATTGATGATTACTCCAAACTCACTTGGGTTTCTTTCCTTAAAGAAAAAGTTGAAGCATTTGAGAAATTTAAAATATTTAAGGCTTTAATTGAGAATCAAAAAGGAAACAGATTAAAGGTTGTGACATTAGATAGAGGAGGAGAATTTATGTCAAGTGATTTCAAGGAGTTATGTGATAAACATGGGATCAAAAGAGAATACACAATCCCAAGAACCCCACAGCAAAATGGAGTAGTTGAGAGGCAAAACAGAACAATTCAACAAATGGTTGGGTCAATGATGAATGAGAAGAACATTGGTCAAACCCACTGGGTAGAAGCAATACACACAACCATCCATATTCTTAATAAATCTCACCTCAGACCACACAGTGACAAGACACCTTATGAACTGTGGCATCAAAGACCTGCTACAATCAAACACTTCAAAGTCTTTGGGAGTAAGTGCTACATAAAGAATAATAATGAGAATCTTGGAAAGTATTATGACAGGGATGATGAAGGCATCTTCTTAGGGTATGCTACAAACAGTAAATGATACAAATGCTATAATAAGAGGCTACATAAATTGGTTGATTGTATTGACATAAAAGTTGATGAAGGAGTCCCAATAAGAGAGGTGAAAAATACTAAATCAACAACAGAGGATATAGGTGAAGTTGAAGATGAATAGGTTCGAGAATTATAACAAGAAGACTCTGAGTCTGATGAAGATGAAAATACTCAGGCAGACTCAAATCAACTGAAAACATCAAATTCTTCCTCTCATATTACTCAAAAGAATCATCCTGCAAGTCAGATAATTGGTGAGAAATACAAAGGTGTACAAACCAGGAGAAGGATAATCAAAAACATTGAACAATCACATATAGCCTTCATATCCATGGTGGAACCCAAGAACTTCAATGAAGCCAGTGAAGATGTAAACTGGTTAAAATCAATGAATGAGGAACTAGACAAGATTGAAAATAATGACACTTGGGAACTCATTCCTAGGCCATCAAATAAAAATGTAATAGGATCCAAATGGGTCTACAAAAATAAGATGAATGAGCAAGGAAATATTTTAAGAAATAAGGTTAGATTGGTCTGCAAAGGATATGCTCAAATAAAAGGACTAGACTTTGATGAAACATTTGTGCTTGTAGCAAGATTAGAAGCTATTAGAATGTTTCTTGCCTATTCTTGTGATAAGAAGTTTAAAGTCTATCAAATGGATGTCAATTCATCTTTTCTAAATGGATATCTAAAAGAAGAAGTATATATGGAACAACCAGAAGGTTTTTAACTGTTATATAACCTTGACTTTGTCTACAAGCTAAAGAAAGCCTTATATGGGTTGAAACAAGTTCCCCGTTCTTGGTATCACAGACTGGATATATATCTACAAGACAAAGGGTTCAAGAGAGGAATAGTTTATAGTAATCTATATATCAAAAAAGAGGGTAATGATCTTTTCATAGTGTTGGTCCATGTAGATGACATCATCTTCAATAGTAACAATGCTTCATTGGTACAAAGGTTTGCTTCTTCCATGCAGTCTGAATTTGAAATGTCTATGATAGGGGAACTGTCATTTTTTCTTAGCCTGCAAATTACTTAGAGGTCTGAAGGAATATTTATTTCTCAAGAAAAATATCTAAGAGAAATGTTGAAAGTTTTTTAAATAGAATATTCTAAACCTATGAGCACACCTATGGTCATTGGATGTAAGTTAAGAAAGAATGATGATTCACATGATGTTCATCAAAATTCATATAGGTCTATGATAGGAAACCTATTGTATATCACAACATCCCATCCAGACATAATGCATGTTGTTGGAATGGTAGAGAGGTATCGCGCTGCACCTAAACAAAGTCATTTGTTAGCTATCAAAATAATATTCAGCTACTTGAAAGGAACAATGGACTATGACCTATGGTATCCTAGGAATCAAAATTTTCAACTATCAGTCTATTCAGATGTTGATTGGGATAACTACGTGGATGAAAAGAAAAGAACAAGTGGCAATGCATTCTTCTTAGGAGATTCCCTTGTATCATGGTTGAGCAAGAATCAAGGTTCCATTTCCTTATCAACTACAAAAGTTGAATACATTGTAGCTGCCACATGTCATACCCAAGTGTTGTGGATGATTCAAACACTTCTTGTTACCCATGATTTTGGTTGTCATGATGATGTATTGATGATGGTGTACTCGGGATATTCATTAGAACTTTCTCCTGAGAAAAGTTACCTTCATCTCTTTCCATAAATCACATTTTTTGAGGAATGTTCACAGGCTGCTAGTATATTTTCCTGTGAGAATGCATGATTCTCACAGGCTGCCTTAAGCCAAGGTGCGAGAAGTTTGCACTGTGTTGAACTGCTAGGGTGCAAACTATTTCTAAAGAAGGGAAAAAGATGAATTCTCGATGCTTCTAGAAG
>ML780958.1:971048-984781 GCA_009831015.1 Picea engelmannii | reverse complement strand
CTTACTAATAATGTCGGGTACTTGTTATGAATGTGTGAACCATGTTTCTTATCCTTTGTACTCTAAGATACCTTAACTTCGGGACGAAGTTTCCTGAAGGGTGGGTGTATGTAACGACCCTCGATTATTAAGTATAATTAATTTAATAATATAATCCTAAAAGATTAGCTAAACTACATTTATGTTTTAAAATAACATTTCTAATTGATTATTATTAATGAGTTAGTCATGACGGTTAATGATTCATTTAAATATTAATTAATTAAGTATTAAATAAAAGGTGGAGAATAAAATATAACATTAAATTAAGTTGCGTATACAAGAAGGGATAGCATAAGAATCCCGAGAAGATAAAAGAATTAATGGGAATGGATAAGGGTAATTAAATGTAGGGATAAGGAATTTAATGGAAGGAGGAGTGTCGGTGAATGGGGGGATAAGGAAGGAAGGAAGGAGTTGGAGGGGGGAATTCTACGGGGGGACTATTTTCTTTCTATGGGCAGAGATCCGAGAGGGGTTGTGAGATTGGTGTGCTCAGATTGAGGCACGAGTTTTTTTGGGTTGTGACATATTGATCAGGCAGGCACCGAGTTGCTAGAGGTTTTGGGCACGGAGGGCCAGGATATCCGTAGATATCCTGGAGCTAGGTTGTTTTCCTAGTTGGCAGGGTGGACAATAGTTTTGGGCAATTATTTTTCTGTTTGCAATAGGACTGGACTGTGTAGCAGGTAGCAGGAGAGCAGCAGCAAGGCAGGTGGCAACAAAAATTAGCATCAGAACCAGGTAACCTGTTAAATTACGCATTTATTTTATTCTGCTATGAAGTCGTTAATCTTTGATGAATCTAAATTACTGAAGTCGCTGGTATGAATATCAATATTATGCTGAATAGATATTGTATTAGTTAAGAAATAAATTTCTTATGAGGCTAACGATGTTTATATATATATATGGGCATTACATAATGGGTGCTAGAGAAACCAGAGAGTTGGTGCTCTCAGCAAGTTGTAGCTTGTAAAAAAGAGGTTGTAGTCTCAAGAGGACTTGGAGCTCATAAGAATGATAATGTACAAAAAATAAAGATTACTTATCATATCAAGAAGAAGAGGTTTTTCCCTTTATGGGTTTCCTCAAGAAATATCTGTCTCTGTATATTTCATGTGTGTGATTGATGTTGAATATTCTATTTCTTATTCAGGAAATATCTACAATATTGTGATCATCATTGATTGTTCTGTAAAGAGTTTAAAATGGGCATAATTGTTTAAGCACAGTAACAACTGATTCACCCCCCCTCTCAGTTGTCCAACAGAGGCATGCACATAGCCACTACAAGTCATGTTGTGTGAAACTGAGCATCTGCTACAAGTCATTATTATGGAATTGATAATGTTGAGAAACCTAGATGAATAGAATGTAATACCAAGATCCCTTTTAGGATTTACAAGGGAGATCACCTTACTCATTTGTGCCTTGGTAAAGCAGTGGTATGGAGAGCATGGTTCTTTTTTGAACACCATTCTAGTTCGCAGTCATATTCATTTTCCCATCAACCTATTCAATCATTGGTAGATGAAGTGGTCATGTCAATGCAATCTTTGGCCAATAACACTCTTGTTTTGGGGGGTGATTCATCTCTTTACCATTTTGTCTCACATCATATTCAACCAGGGGTTGAGGAAATGATTGTGTTGATGCATTCTTTGGCCAATCCCATTCTTATATTGGAGAGTGATGAGTATACCAAATTGGTCTCACTGACTCAATCTTCAGCTAATCCCACTCTTATATTGTGGAGTACTGATTTGTCTTTCAAATTTTTCTTTTTCATTTCAGTTCAATAAAATTTAAACAAGGGGGAAAGCCACTCTCTTTTATTCTTCTCCCTCCAAGTATTGGGATGGTTTCCTTTGATTGTAATGATATTGTTGAGTCTTTCCTTCCTTATTTTACTCCTCTATAGATAAACGATAAAATTAACTCAATGGGAATTCACCATTGTATTGTAGATGAAGGATCCTATGGAAGTATTTTATCCTCCTTAGCTTGGAAAGATTTGGGTTCTCCCAGACTTGTTTAAGTTACCAGTGAGTAGTTGGATTTTGATAGAAGACCTAGTGAATGTTTGGGTATTCTTCCTCAGTTTTCTATCACATTAGGTGCGAATGTTTTCCTAGTTGATTTGTTAGTGGTGGCAAGCCCTTTATATTTCAATATGCTTCTTGGGAATAATTATGTGTATGTCATGAAAGTTGTGGTGTATATGTTATTTTGTGTGATGAATTTCCCTCACAATGGAAGTATTTTCTCCATTCATCATATTTCATATGATAATCACCATCCTAGTTCATATTTATCTCAGGTTCCCCCTTTGTATGTTCCTAGTATTTGAGTTGACGCTTCCCCACCGCAGGTGAATTATGTGATATCTTGTCCTTGGTGTTCAATTTCTTCTGAGAAGGATCCTTTACACTCATGTTGGCCTTATCAAGACAAGGTATCAACAATTTATTAGGTGTTGCATCCAATGTGAGCATGAGAGCCTTTCCTTTCCCCTTTTGGCCTAAGTAATATTGCACTTCCTTTAGATTCTAATCTTACTATTTGTGATACCTCAAGCCTTGGTATTTGTGTGTCAACGAGTTTTGATTTTTCGAATGTTGAATTTACTTTTGATGAGGATATTCTTGAAGATATGATTATGGATCCTTGACGTCTTCCTGAACTGCAAGATTTACTGGTTGGTTACTATTAAAACCCTTGGCTTCAGCCTAGTAATGGGATCTACTTGGACAGCTACTATTCATAATTCACATCGTTGTGTGATTCTCTATACATTTTGTACTTTTACGTTTTTTTGTTTTCAATTTATATATTCCATAGCACATGTTCTTATCACAAGTTTCCATATTCGACTTATTAACTTTTGGGTGAGTGTTTTTGGTCTTATATACAAGACTTTGAGGAAATTTTTCTTTGGTACCTTTTCTTCTCTATTGATCTGTTCTGAAAGGTAATGATCTCAAAACTATCATATAGTTTAGATTTTCCCCTTCATTAATGTTACACGTCAAAATTACTCAGCTGGATAAGTGTCGCATATTCCTTACAACTTTCGCAAGTGTCGCAAGTTGGTCACAAGTGTCGCAAATGATGTTCAGACATACTGCCATGACAAAAGACACTAAGGAGACACTTATAACATCTCATATGCTTGATTTGAAGAAGGAGAACTGGTTTACTGAAGTCAAATAACTCTTGACACCTGAAGAGAGCCCTGAAACAAAGGTTTTGAGGAGGAGTGCTCCCCTATTTCATCCCTAGAAGCGTTGGCGCTCCCCTACAAGGCTTCAGGGAGTGTTATAACGCTCCCCAACCCCCTCTGAAGGAGCACTTCTCATCTTGAAGGCGTTGGCGCTCCCCTAAATCTCACCAGGGAGCACTACAATGCTCTGATGCCCCTTCTGAGGGAGCGCTGCCTAATCTGAGGTAGTAGTTGGCCCGTTGAGGAGAATAAGGGGCGGATATTTCAAGATTAGGAGGCAGTTGTGTTCAAATTCTTGGTTTAATCAAGAGATACCTGATCTAAGGAGAAGGTTCCCAACTTGTTCTAAGGATAACTCAAGAGGTTAAGCTCCTCTTAACCTATTTAAGCAGGCTCTATGATGGTGGAAAGGGGGGAAGAAATGAAGATATGAAACTTATGATCTTGGAGGGAACTCATAGTCATCCAAAGGAGAGTGATCAGTGAAGCTGTTGTGATCCATATTGTGGATCTTTTAGTAAGGGCTAGACGAAGAGGACTTGACGAAGCTGTCGCATTCGCATCTACGATTGTAAGTACTCCTGTCGTTATTCTCATCAATATGACACGCTTGGCCTGTTTCTTTCTAGTTTGTGTCTAATCTCACATGAACTTATCATTAATTGATAGATCTATTTTCAATCTAATATCAATAGAGTAGGAAGTGGTCATATCTTGTTTTGTCCACAGAACTTAGCGAGGAGAAAAGGATTGGAGCGCAACTCGGAGCATGCAGGGACAAACATCGATAAAAGGTACCTCTGTCATCCTTCCTTCTCATGTGTTAGTTTAGATAGATTTGAAAGGAAGTCAGTGTCCATGTTAAGCATTTTCTGTCTAGAGTTATGGTCAAGCTCTTAGAGGCGATCTACCTGTCCACAGGGAGATTTTCCTACAACAGAAACTGGCGACTCCACTGGGGAGATAGCCTCAAATTGAAACTTCTTGTTTTGATTTTCTCCTCATTAACCTTGTTCTATCCCTTGATTTTTTCAAACCTGGTTCACTCCTCTTTTGATTGGTTTCATGAGATAATTGGCTCCTTACCCCATCATACTCAGCGTAATTGTTGAATTTGGATTTCAATTTTTGGAATTTTTTGACATTTTTTGGAGTTTTAGACCCTGGTGCCCCTGTCCTAGTGTTAACAGAGCACCAACTCTCCCCCATACTTCTGTACAGAGCGCTATAATGCTCCTTGCCTTTGGAAATAGAGCACCAGCCCTTTTTGGCCCAAAAAACCCCCCAGAATTGCTTTGTCAGGGTTTTACCTCTGTGTCTCTTCTGCTGAGTGACCTTGTGAGTCAATTGTTCTTCCCTTTCAGCCTTGACATCTGTCTTTTTTTGAAGAATTAACATCTTGTTAGTTGGATCTTGTAGCCTTCTTAACTATTTTCATTAAGTTTTTCCTGTTGAGTGAAGTTTGAAACCTATGCACTGTTTTTCTCTCCTCATCTGCTGAGTAAAAGACCCTGGTGAAGGTCATCAAAGGCCTACAGACCTCTTCATCTCAATTTCAGTCAAGGTCATTGTTCTTCAACTTTTTCTTTTGGGTGTGGAGTTTGTTTTTCTTTTCTTTGATCGTTCTTTTCTTTCATTTTTCGTTTTGATTGCTACGAAGGGTGTATTGTTTGTGTGACTTTTGCTTGTGCTAGTTTGGTTTGCATTCATATAAGAAAGATAATTAGCAAGACGAGCATTGTGTTGTATTGATCATCACTCATACGCAAACAGTAAAAGACATCTTTATGATTGATAGTGCATATTAGAAGGCATTTAATTTTTTTTTGCATTACATCAAGATTTGATTCAGAAAAAGAACCATTTGAGGGCATTCCTTATTTGTGCTTGATTAGTGAAAAGAACTCTCTCTCTCCCTTAGCTAGATGTTCATCGAAAGGAAATGAATGCTTATCATGTTTGATGCATTCTTTGGGTCCGAGTCATAATTCCATTTGTTTCACTTCCATGCACCCCTTTGCGTAAAGAACAACCATAAAAATCAATGCTAATTAAAAGTTATCTAGAACGTTTTCTTTTCTAGGATCCTCCACCAATAGTAGACTAGGTTTAGTAATTTGGATTAGGGATGTGAGCATAACTCTCCAAAGTTTCCAAAACAAACAGTAGTATCTTGAGTTAGGGAGAGTCAAATCTAGTTATCGTATAAGTCTGCCTGGGATCCCCTTCTCACACAGGGGTTACGCACAAGGTCACATTCGGGTAAGCTACGGGGACTAACCCTCTGTGGTTTAACTGATTGTGGTGGTCAGATTGTATTATGGGGATCACTTTGAGGTAAATCCACAATTACTGTGTGGAAGCCTTTTAGTTGATTTCGGGCTTGATACCCTACCCGTACATTCAGATCGGACTGTCGACTGTTCCCGCCCAAGGGCTGACTGTAAATTGGTAACCTTAGTGACCATAATCTTTAGGGTCTTACACAAGGTGACGGTGACGGGAAGTCTCACCGTACCTGGAGCAAACATTGGTCAAACTCACTCGGGCTCCTTGGAGGGTAAATCCACAATTACTGTGTGGAAGCTTGCACCAAGGCGTAAGTCTGTTAAGCAGGTTGCCATTGTAACTGTTCCACCCTATCCCCGCCCCTTCTGGACTTGATCATGCGACGTTGGATTTCATCACCAACTAGTACGGTCATCAAAAGAAGGTCCTGCTTGCTTGATTGTGATTCTTAGATTCTTTTAGCGTGTGTTGTTTCTTTTTGTTAGTTGGCCATAGATTTCTTTCGCCGACTCTTTTCCGCCAACATCGACCCTCCACGCCGCTTGCAGAGGCTATAGGGACTTCCTCCAGAAAATATGGAAGGAAACACCCCTTTACCCCTTCATTCTATGGAAGAATCCCCTCAACAGAGCGAGGTTCATAATACCACAACTTCTCAGGAAGAAGTTCCCATTCCTTTGGAGAATTTTCGAATTGTCTCAGAATCTCCAGAAGCTTATCGCATTCCAGAGGGATACGAACGACAGATCCTCTACCTGAATTCCGCCGGAGAATTTGTTGTCATCAATCCTTCTGACATTCCGGCTAGGTCTTCTCAAAACCCATTAGCCAGTGATCCTTTTTGGACTGCAGACGTCGTTCGGAGTCCACCACGCTTGGTGAGAGATCTCTATGGAACAGGGGAAGGTGTCGATGCATCTTTTTCCTATATTGTACCCCCAAATCACTTCACCAGTACTACCACTTTTACAGCCACACCAACCATTGGTCCGAACATACCATCCATTGGTCCAAGGTCTAATATTCCCCTCCAGATGGCCCATTCGACAATGACCCCGCACATTCCGACTATCCCCGCCGGTAACGCGATAGTTAATCAATCCCCGATTGGCACACCTGTAACACCGAGACCCACACTCCCTTTTGGATTCAGGGAACTGAATGCTTCTGCTACCACCACTACCCAAACCACTACCCAAATTATACTGGGAAGTTCTATACCCATACAACAACTCGTAGGGACCAGTCTTGGTGGTCCTAATCCGCTCGGCGGTACTGGTCATTCATTTACATCTGGCTCTCAGATCCCGAGAACTCTACCTCAAACTAGGGGGCATCCTCCCTCCGGAAGACAAATTCAATTCGGAGGGAACCCTAATGCTGGGGGGCATCCTCCCAATGGAGGAAAAATTCCATTCGAGGGGCACCCTCATGCTGGGGGGCAGCCTCAATCCGGAGTACACCATCAACCACAAGGAGAAAATGTGTCTGCCGCACCCAATCTGTGGAGTGTCCCTTTTCAAGGAAACCCACATGCCTCCACGGGACAAAATGTTCAGACTCCGCAACAACCCCCTTATGGACAAATGCCAAACCCACCTTATAACCCGCAAAACCCATCCGGTTATCCTCCGTTCACACATAATTCTCAAAACATCTCAAATCCTATGTACCTTGGTCAAAACCAACCTCACATGAGAGGGCCCACAAGTTATAATTATCCACATAACCCAGTATTAGGCCCCACTGGTGTTCCTCTGCCACACCAGCATTACCCATAGGTTAACCGATAACTACCTTTTCTAGCTACCCTAGACCTTCCGAACTTGTCTTGGTTAACGAATGATCCCATTTATCATTCTCCGGTTTGGCCAGCTATTCCAGCTAAACTCCCTTCTGATATCCCAAAATTCGACGAAAAGCCCGGAGAAGACCCAAACAACCACGTGATGACCTTTCATTTGTTGTGTTCATCCAACTCCCTCATGGACGATTTGATTCGTTTGCGTCTTTTCCAACGAACGCTCATGGGTTCCGCAGCGAAATGGTATATTGAATTACCACGCACATCCTTTCACGATTTCAACTCCCTTGCCATGTCCTTCCTCACACATTTCCAACTACCCATTCGATATGAGACGGGTACTGAACTATTAACCTCTCTTCGCCAGACAACTTCCATACATATCTCCGATCATATCCATGAATGGAGACGATGACAAAAGCTAATCAAAGTGGTCATTCCCGACCAATTGTTAGCAGAATGGTTCACGAAATCACTATTACCCCAGATAGCTCGTGATGTTTCCATGGGTGGCATGGTCACTGAGGAAGAAGCCATTTCCCGAGCTCAGTACTTAGACTTAGTCTATTCACAATCTGGTACTCTATATGAGTTGATACCGAATGCCACCCGTGCCACTAACGATCCATCCAAACCATCGACTGCTTCTCATGCGGATGGAGTTGTTGGCTCCATCAAAACTCAATCTACTACTCAGTCTACTGGAACAATCCAGCGGCCAGCTTCCACGACCGCTCCTAGTTCGACTGCACCCTCTTCTACCCCACCTCAAACTCAGGTCTCTGATGTGAATGCGTTCTAATCAACCCCTTCACAAAAACTTGGGGGCAAGAAGAAAGCGAGGAACAAACCAAAGAAGAACAACAACAACGAGCAACCCAAGACCCAACCATAAACCCCTGCTGCTGGAAAACAACCACAATGAAAACCAAAATTACCATGCCTCATTTTTGGTGATGATCACTACAATCGAGACTGCCCACATCGTGATGAAGTGGCCAAACTTTTCAAGGGAAATTCGCAACCCGCTGTGCTCACTCATCCTTTTCTGCAGCAACAATCGTTGGTTGCACAAACCCCCACGCTGGGGGGCAGTTCCAACCAACCCCATGATGAGGCCTCAACAAGTGCCCACATTTACATGTTTAATGGATTTAATCTAACAACTCACTCTGTGACATATGACACACCAATTAAATCTGATAAACTGAAGAATGCTAACGGTTCTCCGTCAGACCCGTTCCCACCCTCCGTCAATCCTCCATCTGTTAGCCCTCCATTCGGGCCACTCCAGATCGAGAAACCTTCATTTGACTCTATATTACACCCTCCTAAGAGGACGATCCAGAAATCTACCTTCAATCCTAATTCACGGGGGGCCCAAAATTACAACATTGTAGAGGATTTGGCCCAAGCCCCGTGTTCCATGTCTGCCTTGGAAGTTCTACAACACTGTCCCAACCAAAGTAGAACGCTCTTAGCTTCCATTGGCGCTTTCTATCCCGAGTCATCAAACTACCTCATGTTTAATCTGGACGATCATCAACCGTGACTCTCACACCAGCTAGCTTTCCAAATCGATGTGGTTGTTCACAATCAACAAATCCACCGAACTATCCTGGATGAGGGAGCCTCCACCTGTGTCATGTCCCTAACCTATTGGAAAGGTTTGAAATCACCTACCCTTAACAAATCCGCTACCATGTTATGTGCCTTTGATGGATGAGGTTTTCATCTTCACGGATTATTACAATCCCTAGACGTTCAGTTGGGCGACAAAACCGTTACTTTTGATGTCGAGGTGGTCGACGCCCCCCTCGATTACAACCTACTACTTGGAAGAAGTTGGTTCTACGCGATGATCATTGTCGCCTCGTCAGTGTTTCGATGTGTACAATTCCCCCATCAAGGAAAAATTGTTACCATCAATCAGCTCGATTTCTGCACCCCCGACTCTCGCATCCCTGCTACCAACAACATTCCCTTTCTGGGAGACCACCCGGTTACATATGAAAGCGTTGGTGTTGGCTTATTGAAAGATTCTAGCCTCATGGGTACCTTCCCTACACCACTTCCACCTACCGCACATCATATTGCTGCCATCAATATGATTTCAACCATGCCTTATCAATCCTTGGAATCATCCGACCCTTGGGTTGTGCCTAGTCCTTTGGAATTCGATGTGCTTGGGGACACAATGCCTCTGAGCCCAGCCGAGGCCACATACGTAGCTATTCAATCTTCCTCTCCCTCTTTGAACACTTCACATTCATTGGCACCCGATACTTATTTAGTGCCCTCGTGGTTAGATTCCCTATCATCCGTCGTTGATTACATTTCCCAAATTTTTCCTTCGGATGAATCTATCATGGAAATGCTTAGCATTAACGATCTTCCCTGGGATGACAACCACCATCGATCTTCTTTTCTCCCACCTTTGGAAGAAATCCAAGACATATGATCTGTCTTCCCCCCCCCCCCGATGTTACCGAAGCTCCACAATCTCCTATCCTCACACAAGATACTCTCTCTGAGGGGAACATGGGTAACATCTCTACTACGGTCACAATTGACATTTTAATCAAAGAAGGTGTCGTGGAAAACATAAACCTTGGTGCTAATTGCACACCCGACGAAGTGGTTTCTTACACTGCTTTATTCAAGGAATTCCGTGATGTCTTCGCATGGAGTTACGAGGAGATGCCAGGGATTGACCCTTCGATCGTCATACACGAAATCAAAACTTACCCTGACGCAAAACCGGTTCGGAAAAAGCTTCACCCGGTTCATCCCAAGAAAATCGCAGCTATAAAGGCAGAAGTTGAAAAACTTCTAAAATCTGGCTTTATCTATCCCGTCCCCTTAACCGAATGGGTCTCCAACCTTGTTCCGGTTGCTAAGAAACAAGGGACCATCCATGTTTGCGTTGACTATAGAGATCTCAACAAAGCTTGTCCTAAGGACAACTACCCTATGACCTTCATCGATCAAATCATCGATAATTGCGCGGGGAGCGTAATCTTTTCTTTCATGGATGGCTTTTCTGGATATAACCAGATTGAAATCTTGCCTACAGATCAACACAAGACAACCTTCATCTTCCCTTGGGGAACTTTCCCCTACCGAAAGATACCTTTTGGCCTTAAAAATGCTAGAGCCACTTTCCAGTGAGCCATGTCGTACGCTTTTCATGACATCAAACATATAGCAGAACCGTATCTCAATGATTTACCCTCACATTTGTTAAATCGATCCGATCACATTAAACATTTATACGCGATTTTTATGCAATGTAGGTTCTACCGTATTCATCTGAACCCACACAAATGAATTTTTTCTATCGAATCCATTCGACTCCTCAGTTTCATTGTCTCCAAAGATGGGATCAGGGTGGATCCCTTAAAGATCAAGGCCATCTTAGCCTTACCTCCACTTACCAATTTAACCCAAATCCAAAGTTTGCAAGGAAAAGCAAACTTTCTTCGCCGTTTCATCTGCAATTATGCCGAGATCACTAAAGGATTTATGCAGTTACTGCAAAAGAACGTCCCTTTCATCTAGGATGAAGCAGCTCAACGGTCATTCGACGCTCTCAAGCATGCTTTGACCCATGCACATTTGTTACATCCCCTTGAATATACAAAGGATTATATCCTTTACTTGGCTGCTTCTACTTCCACCATCCCAATGGTGTTAGTCCAGGAATACCCCAACGGCGAAGAACACGTGATTTATTATCTAAGAAAGAATTTATCTGGACCCGAACTCAGATATTCGCATGTTGAGAAACTGGCTCTGGTAGCCGTCATCACTGTCCAAAGGTTCTACCACTACATATTATTACACACCACCACGGTAATCGCAAACTCCAACCCCATGTACCAAATCCTGACACGTCAAGTACTTGGGGGCAAATATTCAAAATGGATCATTGTTCTTCAAGAATTCGATCTTGAGTTTACAAAGGTTAAAGCCAAAAAATCCCTGGTGTTTTTCGAGCTTATCTATGCTCTCCCTCGTGCCGATGAAAACATCGAACCTAGATATTCTCTCCCCGATGAATCTCTCTTCCTCATCAACACCTCTGATCCTTGGTACGAAGACATTCTCCTCTACCTTCAAACACAACGTTTTCAGCCCAACATCTCTCGCGAAGAGCGTCGACGCATTCATCACCACTCTCACCGTTATATCATCCTCGGCGACACTTTGTATCGTCGTGGTATCAACACCATCCTTCAACGATGTCTAATTCACGAGGAGGCTGAATTCGTTTTGAATGATTGTCACCTTGGCGCCTGTGGCGGTCACCTTTCCAAAATGGAAACATCCCAAAAAATCCTACGTGCCGGCTACTTTTGGCCCTCGATTTTCAAAGATTGTATCGAGGCTGTCAAGAAATGCCCACCCTACCAAATCTTTAACAAGAAGGCATGCACCCACCCTATGATGCTGCACCCTATCATCGCCATCGACCCCTTTGCCAAATGGGGCATCGATTTCATGCAGTGTAAGCCTACCTCAGCCGGGGGGCATGGTTACATCATCGTCGCCATTAACTACTTCACCAAATGGGCTGAGGCTATGCCTACCTTCCTGAATGATGGTCGTACGGCAGCTCTATTCCTCTTCAACCACATCATAACTTTTTTTGGTGTACCACATGCCATTGTCACTGACCATGGTGCACACTTCAAAAACCAGATGATGAGCGAGTTACATGTCAAATTGGGTTTTCGCCATGAAAACTCATCCCCTTACTACCCTCAAGCAAACGGACAAGTTGAGGCCATCAACAAAGTCCTAAAAACTATGATCCAACGCTTGGTAGGGGAAAACAAAACATCGTGGAATCTACAACTGTTCTCTACTCTATGGGCCTATCGCACCTCTGTGAAAATTTCAACTAGATTCACTCCTTTCCAGTTGGTCTATGGAATTGAAGTCGTCCTACCAATCGAGTGCAAGATTCCATCACTCAAAATAAAAGTAGAACTCCTGCTTCATACTTCTGCTGAAGAAGAATGATTTTTGTATCTATCCAATCTAGACGAAACATGTCGCGATGTTGCTCTCTCCAATTAGGCACATCAAAAACGAATTAAAAGTCAATATGACAAATCCATCCACCCACGGACTTTCACGGAAGGAGACTTAGTCCTTGTTTATGACCAAGCTCATGATAAATTGGGGACAGGAAAGTTAGAACCCATGTGGCATGGTCCCTACATCGTAAAACGTGTCCTACATAAAGGTGCCTATGAATTAAATGATCATGAATGAATTTCCCTAGGAGAGCCCCGAAACGGGCTTTACCTTAAGAAGTACTATGCCTAGATCGCCTAGCATCTGTACTTTGTACAGTATTGTATTTAGTTTTGGTGTGTCTATTTATTTCATGTGCTTGATTCTTTATTGTTGCCACTGATGACTGTGCTTGTGTTTTCATGTGCAGATGACGTCTTCCTCTCCTATATTTTTTGGGTTCACGGATGGTGCTAGCCGACATACCCGGAACATTGCTTCAGCAGCTTGGGTTATTTACCAATTTGACCAGGTGGTGAGTTCAGGAGGCATTTGTTTAGGACTAACAACCAACAATATGGCAGAATATCATGTTGTCATTGGATTGTTGACCCAAGACTCCTCTCTAGGTGTCTCTCGCATCATTGTCTACTTAGACTCTCAACTCGTGGTTTATCAACTCAACCGCATCTACGCTATCCGTAGTCCTATCCTGCTACATCTACACTTGCAAGTTCACTGTCTTGAATGAATGTTCGATTATATTGAATATAGACACATTCCGAGAGAACTTAATAGTGTTTCGGATTCATTAGCTAATTATATCATGGATCGGTATCTTGACCACATATAAGATTCAAGGAAAGAAAAAATGTACATTACATGTAAATTAAAACACATCACAGACATCATCATGTACAAATCATTGGCATCATAAAAACTCGAAACTGTATATATATATATATATATATATATATATATGGCGTGACTAAAATGTTTGTATTACATCAAAATTGTGTAGAAGAGAAAAATATTGGGTCTGTTCACCCATACAACATCGCCTGACAAGGCATACAAAAAACATGATCACGGGAGAGACTCTAATCTTCCCGCACTATGTTGTGCTATGAGTAACACACTACTGCGTGCACTACATGCCTCAATAGAGAATTGATATTCTATGGTACTCCTACAGTGTGCCTCTACAGATGTAAAGGCACTTCCCCCCTCCGCAGAGGAGGAATACCCATCGTAAGGCCTTGGAGGTTCCTCTCAACCTCCCAGAGACCTACTACTGGTACTGCCGGATCTGCTGCAACTGGGGTGCCTCGACGATGCCCTGGTACTAGT
>ML780958.1:946887-970908 GCA_009831015.1 Picea engelmannii | reverse complement strand
AGTCTCTTACCTGACTCGTCCCAGTCTTCCCCCGTGGGCAAAATCAAGTCCATACTCCCATGGAAGTCTACATCAGCATAAGGGAAGTCCTCTATCCATAGGTACTGTCGTCTTAGCTAGGAAAAGAAGTCACCAGTGAAACGAAACTCTGACTCTGAAACTAGCCTCAGAGACAAACTAGTCCACCTCTCCATCCTAGGTTCATCCACTGGTCGTACCACCAGTGCTATCTAAGGTTGCATCTGAGGGATGCACTCTAGAAAAAACGAGACAAAAAACAAGCCATAGCCGAACTGTTTCTGACCAGTCCTGCACCGTGAGATCTGTTCCTTCACATTCCGAAGGAACGCTACACTCCAGTTGAACAGTGTTGGTTCCAAACATTGAACACCATAGGCCACCTTTGATCTCGATGCCAGATGAGCACTAGTGCTATCGGTCATGCTTGTGATAGCGAATAGTATAGACCGGAGGGGAAAATCTCGAATATCCTTGATAGCGATCCTGCCCCCTACCAACCTTGATCCCGGGATGCAGTGGCGTGCCAGATACATGTCCACTTGTTCAGGTAATGCCCTCTACCCAGTGAAAGATATGGAGACCCCTCTTTTCGAGAGGCCAGTCAAAAAGTACATATCTTCTAACTTGATGTTTAAAAGTTGTGTGCCGATATGGAATCCTTGATCCGCAACATCCCAGAGGCCAATCATGTACTCGAGCAATAGAACTTCTCTCTTCATTTTTTGTAATTTGAAGAACTTGAGCAAGCCACAAGCCTGTAGAGCGGCCCACGTACGAGGACTCCATAGAGCGGCTAAATCATCCATCTCATGTTCCCTCTCTTTCCATTCAATCATGATTGTCGAAGGTACCTACAAAAAAAAAATCAAGAATTTCATTATTCCTCACGTTTTGGTAATTTCGGCGATTTTCAAAAGCATTTTAAAACATGAAACAACATGCCCACACCATCAAAAAGAAACCACTCACTCTTTTTAACCACCACGCCCTTTAATATTTGTCAAATAATGATAAAAACGTTTTAAAAATGAAAAACGACTTTGGGGGCTGCGTGGGCATTTGGGGAGATTTTTTATGAGTTCTTTTACTAAGAATAACCTGCCCAATTGATTGCAAGGGTGTAGACATCCTAACCACCCTTCTCTAAAAAAAAATTTTGTAAAAGAAACCTCCTATTTTATTAATTTTTTAAAAGAGACCGATTTGGTTCAAGAGGGGCGACTTAGGGCTTTGTGTTTTAAAATAAATAATGCCATGAAAATGGATCTAAAACCATGCAATTGAAAGAGAAAAGGATGGGCACCTACCTGGTTTGAACGGTGAGCAAAATGATCGATCGTATCTCCGGCAGCGAGAAAAACAAGATTTGCTTCAAAATGGGATTCTCCACTACTCCAAAATCCTTGCAAATGAAATGGTAAATGAATTTTCAAATCAATTGTTATTTATAAAATTTCATTTTTTATAAGGTATGGTCATTTTTGGGTTTCTCTAATGATGTAATGGCTTCACTAAACTCTGGTTTGTAGCTTTGGCATCACAGGTTTCCTGGCAGTCCTGATCGGTTATTCACCTTGTCGCACTTATGAGCATAGTCTTAGTTCGTTCTCGAGCTCGACAATATGAGAACGTAACCAGGTAAACTTTTATCTCTTTTTTGGACCCGTATGGATACGAGCACACAAAAAATGAACCCCCCTGGAGTCTCCTTTAAACCCTTTTCAGACTCTCTAAACATGAAAAGATTGTCGAGTGATCTTGCTTCCTTTCACACTCGTTAAAAGGTCAGAAAGAGCGTCTTTCGAGTGATAGTTTAACCCTTTTTCGGTCTCGTTGGACTATTGTACAAAAAAGGAACTGAGAGAGTTCTCTTTTAAGTTTTTTTCCAAACTCTATAATCCCAAAAAACCTTCGATTTTTCTGTCCTTGGACTCGTTAAAGCACACATCGACAGGCCCATATGGGACCGAACCCTTACTTCTTCTGGTTCGTTAAACAAAGGAAGAGGAACTTACCGAAGGTGAGTTATATCGAGCATGTGTTATCCTCCTCAAGATCATTAAATCAAAAAGAGGTACTCATCTATCTGGATGGGGGAAAAAAATTGAAAGGAGCAAGCCAAGCAGTCTCTTGAGAACATCATCCAACACTTCTTAGAGTTTCCCTTGAACACAACACTTTGTCAATTTGCATATATCATAATCCATTGAACCTATGCACTCAGCCAATCGTCTGAGTTCCTTTCCCTCCTTTGGGTCACCCAACGCAAGTCACAGTATCCATTTCATAATATTGGTCCATGTCATGCTTTGCTACTGTGCCCCAGTGTTCAAGGGAAGTATCCGCTTCGAGAGTCAGCCATCCCAAGTATCTTGCCTCAAAACTTTTGTCAGTCCATGTCCATTTTATCTGCCAATTACATCTCCATGTCCACTTTGTTCCGTTGATGGGGGATACATCAAGGCCCTCCCTCGACAAGTCTATTCCTGTCGACTTCAACACATTATCCAGGAATTAGGCTTAGAAACCAGTTAGTACTTTGGGACTTGCATGCCTCAATGGCAGGCCTCCTCACATCCGACAGTAGGTTTACCTCATTGACCTCTGATCGGATGATTCCACGGATGTTCGACCTTAGCTCATCTGTTCACATTCGCTGGAATGTACTAAGGTACCTTGGGAATCATTGACATTAATGGTGATCTCCCTCGCACTTGTTAATGGTTCACACCATTGACCTTTAATCAAGTGGTTTCTGCCATGTTCGACATCAAGACATATATTCACATGGTTAGAATCATACCACATTGGGATTGGTAAGAAGACCCTGGGTTGAGTGATCACTTTAATATATGTTTTACCTAGGCTGCGAAGGAGTTTTTATTGGACAAGAACACATACACTGTCACATAGATCCACTTTGTATTGGTCGTGGTTATGTCTTGTCATCTCGTAGATCCATTGTGTATTCTTTGTGGCTACGATCAGTCTAATTCATCAGAGTATAGATCCACATTGTATCTTTGGTGGCTATACCTTTTTATCAATACAATTATGGATCCATAGTGTATTTTATGGCGGCCATATCCTATTAAGTCTTGATCACCCAAGCATAGGTATGCCTCCCTTGGGTTTTTAAATATGTCATGATACTTGTTGGATGTTTGTGTGCAGCTTCTGTCAGGTTCTCCGAGTCTATACCCTTGCTTGGACATCTACAAAGTATTTCAGTTATCAATTGGCATATTCTAACTTCATACTTTGGGGGGCATTCTGTTACACATCAAAATTACTCAGCTGGATAAGTGTCGCATGTCCCTCTCAATTGTCGTAAGTGTCACATCTTCCTTACAACTTTTGCAAGTGTCTCAAGTTGGTCACAAGTGTCGCAAATGATGTTCATACATACTTCCATGACAAACGACACTAAGGAGACACTTATAACATCTCATATGCTTGATTTGAAGAAGGAGAACTGGTTTACTGAAGTCAAAGAACTCTTGACACCTGAAGAGAGCCCTGAATCAAAGGTTTTGAGGAGGAGCGCTCCTCTATTTCAACCCTAGAAACATTGGCGCTCCTCTACAAGGCTTCAGGGAGCATTATAACGCTCTCCAACCCCCTCTGAAGGAGCGCTGCTCATATTGAAGGTGTTGGCGCTCCCCTAAATCTCACTAGGGAGCGCTACAGTGCTTTGATGCCCCTTCTAAGGGAGCGCTGCCTAATCTGAGGCAGTAGTTGGCCCGTTGAGGAGAATAAGGGGAGGATCTTTCGAGATTAGGAGGTGGTTGTGTTCGAATTCTTGGTTTCATCAAGGGATCCCTGATCTAAGGAGAAGGTTCCCAACTTGTTCTAAAGATAACTCAAGAGGTTAAGCTCCTCTTAACCTATATAAGCAGGCTCTATGATGGTGGAAAGTGGGGAAGAACTAAAGATATGAAACTTATTATCTTGGAGGGAACTCACAGTCAGCCAAAGGAGAGTGATCAGTGAAGCTATTGTTATCCAGGTTGTGGATCTTTCACGCAAGGGTTAGACGAAGAGGACTTGACGAAGCTGTCGCATTCGCATCTATGATTGTAAGTACTGTTGTCGTTATTCTCATCAATATGACACACTTGGCCTGTTTCTTTCTATTTTGTGTCTAATGTCACATGAACTTATCATTAATTGATAGATCTGTTTTCAAGCTAATATCAATAGAGTAGGAAGTGGTCGTATCTTGTTTTGTCCATAGAACTCAGCGAGGAGCAAAGGATTGGAGCGCAAATCGGAGCGTGCAGGGACAAACGTCGATAAAAGGTACCTTTGTCATCCTTCCTTCTCATGTGTTAGTTTAGATAGATTTGAAAGGAAGTCAGTGTCCATGTTAAGCATTTTCTGTCTAGAGTTAGGGTCAAGCTCTTAGAGGTGATCTACCTGTCTGCAGGGAGATTTTCCTACAACAATTAATTTTTTCATTATCCATTTATTGTTTCATTTTACCTTAGGATAAACCCCATTGAGTTGTGAAACAAAATATTCTTTTCTATTTAAGAAGTGTTGTAATTCATGTGGTCGATCCTACCATTCATGGGTTCCCTAGTTATAACCTTGTTCACAGTTTGGCACCATGCTAAAATAACTTCATAGCCTAAGGAGCCTTGTTTCATCCTAGCATGACTTTGCACTGAAGCCTCATATCTTATTGTCATCTTTTGCTATCCAATTACTTGTGGGGATTCCAAAAAGATTGTGTGTTGAGTTGTACTTGCATTGCATATTGATTGCTCACACTTTTTGGGCTTAATGTCGACTTCATCTTGTTGTTATATAGCCATTTTATATGCATTCTCAAAATTTACCATCCTTGAAATAGTATCCTTTGCGACTTGACACTTGTATCCCTAGAGGAAACTTTCTCCTAAGTGTCCATATCATGCACATGCTTTCCTTGAATTGAGTATAGGTACATTCCTTGTGCTTGAAACTAGTTTGATTTCCCATAACACTCATTTATTGCACTATATCATAACAATGTTTTATTATTTTTTTCATGATTTATAATATGAAAAATAAAAAAAATAAAAAGGACGGGAATGAGTCTTCATATTTTGTACATGGAAGCTACTAATTATGTCTCCCTTGAACAAAACAAAATATTATGAATATTTACCTCATCATTGGGTTAGTATGGATTTAGGAGGCCCAATTTCTCATTTTTGAGTAAAGTCTACCTCATATGGTTATTATTCCATTTATATGAAGCATTGTTTGAGAGCTATCCAATGGCCCCTCCACAATCTCATGGCTATTGTAATGTATTTTGGCCATATATTTCTCTCCTTACCTAAAAACGTATGGGGCATTTGTTATAGCATCATTTGATAGCTATGCTCATTATGACTCATTGGCCTAAGTTACATCCCTTTTCGTGTTTCAAAGAGTTGAACCCCCTTTTTCCTCCCTAACAACATATCAAAAAATCCCATTTTTCAAGATGTATGTGATTGTCGTTAAATAAACATGTGTACATATGCAACTTGTTAGTTAGAAACTCGTGTACATGTTTAATTGGACAAAATGAAATACAATTCCCAAAATTTCGAACGAATTTGATGGGTTCCCTAGGTTATAAACCTCCTATAGCCCATGCATAACTACTCCAACTAAGAAAAGGGAGTATAAAATAGAGGCTTAGGATGGAGGAAAGACATCATGAAATATATGCAACCTTATGCTGGTAGTTTCCTTATAGCCCTGCAAGCCCCTGTTTCTCTAGATTTATGAGATCGTATTCCCCCTTGAAAACCCTTGTTTTGAGTATTTTTTTCTTCTTTCTCTCTTTAGGAACAATCCTATTGCTTCCTTCGACCTTCTGAGACATAAAAAATTGAAGGTAGTCTTCATCATCTTGAGCCTTGGGTGCAGGAACTTGAAGACTGGTTCCAGGATTGTGCCACATGGATAGCAAGTTGTAACCAACCCATTTTTTTGTTATAAATAAAATAACTCCCATTCTCATCTGATTCTTCATGTTAATTAATGATTTTAATGATATTATTTGTATCTTGTCTTGAATCTAACATAGAATTTGAATTGATTATATTTAGCTAGTTAGCAGATAACTAATTTCTTATGTTGGATACTTCTTTTGTTACATAACTTTCAAATGATCGTTTTCAAGGATTTCTATATCAAAATACCTCAAATAGGATCTACTTGAAATGTAGGATTCCAAGTACACTATTCCTCCTTTATTCTAAAAGTTAGTTACCATAGGTAGTTATTTCCAATTGATTGTATAATTAGAGGTTGAGAGGAGTCTTTTAAGGGCACTGCTCTATTATGGCCTTGACCCAAATCCATAGGAATTAGATTTCTGTAACACCTAAACATAGAACTAAACCTACACCTATACCTTTCATGTCCATGCATCTCCCTACCTTGCCTTGCCATGTCTATCATTTCCTATCCTTTCCATGTCTTTCCTTTCCTTCCCTTGCAATGACATGCCTTGTATTGACATGCATTTCCTTTCCTTTACATGCCTCACATCTCCTTTCATTGTCATTCATTGCTTTTCTTTGTGATTCCTTTCATTTCCTTGCCTTTCCTTGCCATAACTTTCCATACCCTCCGTTGCCTTGCATTTTATTGACTTGCCATGTCATGCCTCACATTTCCTTGGATTTCCTTGCATCGAATTTCCTTGTCTTTATTTTCCATGCCTTGTATTTCCATCATATTAGGGGAAATTTGGTTGCAAAATGGTCCTACCAACCATAATACAAATTCCATGTCATCTTGTACTAGCCAATCAAAATATTCTAAAAATAAAAAGAGGTGCATGTCTTATGTAAATTGTTATTATATAATTTGGAGATATGTTGAATATTTTAACAATATAATTTATTTATTCTAAGCATGATTGTTGCCCGAAATTGTCTTGGATATTGAGTGAAATGAATATACTAACCGATTTTCCAATATTTTTAATAATAAGAGATAATATTATTGACATGCCTTTAATGCATTAACACACTCGTGACCACCAACATTAATTCAATTAAATACATATACTAAATAATAATATATAATATACTATAAAAAAATGTAACTAAATTTAATATATATAATAACAAATAATATATATATATATATATATATATATATATATATATATATATATATTATACAATAGATTATATAATATTATATTATTATATTATATTATATAATATTATAATATTATTATATTATATTATTATATATTATTTTTATTAATTATATATTATATATTATTATTATATGGTTATTTCATGTGCAACTTTGATAAAAAGTGAAATAATCATGGGTAGCTTCGATAAAAGTGAAATAGTAATATAAAATGTCTACATGGAATTAGTTTATAATTTTATTGATTTTTCCTTAGGAGGCCCATTTTAAGTTGAAATTTCCTCTAATTAGTATAGGTCATGGTCTATGTCATGATCCAGTTCATGGTCTAGTTCATTTTCATGGTGTACATCTAGGTCTAGTTCATGGTTTAGGTCTAGATCTAGATCTATGTCATGGTATAGGTCTAGGTCAAGTTATAGATCATGGTCTAGGTATAGGTATAGGTATAGGTATACATCTACGTCTAGGTCATGGTATATCTCTAGGTCAATTCCTTGACCTACACCTATACCTAGACCTAGATTCTACCATTCCATGCCATTCCTTTCCATGACTACGCTGGCTTTGCCTTGCATTACCTTGTTTTGTATTTCATTTCATTTCCTTGCCTTGCTTTCCTTGGCTTCACTTTCCCTGTCTAGCCTTTCCTTTTGATTCCTTGAACTAAACCATGACCTAGACCTAGGCCTAGACCTAGAACACGACCTTTGCCTAGATCCAAACCGAAACCTAGACCTATACCTAGACCTTGCCTTGCCTTGCAATGTTTAGCCTTGCCTTGCCTTTCCTTGCCTCACCATTTCCCAATCAAAACTAGTTCCTTAATGTTGAAGCTTCAGGAAGCCATGGGTTTTTTTTGGTATAAATTTAAATAAATTGCAAACAATCATGAACATTAATCCAACCATATCCATATAATACATGGAGGCCATACAAGTAGTCATCAACAAAAATAAACATGTAACATATGGAAATGGTAGATATAATACAAATTTTTAAACCATGTTAGAAGTTTCACAAGTTGTTAGCTTGTCCAATATTTTCTTAAGCAGATTTATATTCACATATGCTTTTTCAAAGATAGGTTCATGCTAGAATTTTCATATTACGCAAGAAAAAAGGTTTCTTACAAGGGAATAAAAATAAGATCTCCACATAGAGTGTGTGAGACTTTGAGAGGGGTAGAGATGAATACAAAGAGAGAGTGTGAGAGTGAGGGAGAGGGATATAGAAAGGGTGGGTATAGAGAGATATTAAGAGAAAGGGGGTAGATAGAGGAAAAGAGAGAAATAGGGAGAGAGTGGGGAGAGAGGGAGGGAGGGAAGAGTAGGGAGAGAGAGAGAATGAGAGGGAGGGGGAGAGAGGGAGGATGAGGGTAGAGAGAGAGTGCGTGAGAGTATAACAAGGGGAGAGAAAAAGATAGATATGTGGGTAGAGAAAGAGTGCGTGAGAGTATAAAAAGGGGAGAGAAAAAGATAGATATGTGGGTAGAGAGAGTGTGTGAGAGGAAGGGAGAGTGATACCAATAGGGGGGGTAGAGAGAGAGTGAGAGGAAAGTTGGAGATAGAGGGAAGGGGGTTNAGAGAGAGTTAGAGGAAGGGGGGGATAGAGAGGTAAGGGGGGTAGATAGAGGAAAAGAGAAAAAAATGGGTTAGAGAGGGGAAGAGAGAGGGAGGGGAATATAATGAGAGAGACAGAGCTAGGGTGTTATATCCTTAATTTCCACCTTACAAGCCAGAAGTGAATACAAGAGAGGATGAAAGATAAAGCACATGTATTGCTTTATATTTGGGACCTTTTTTAGTGTCATTGAAAGAATCATAGGAGACAACACGTGATGATCATCACATGTCATATGTAGTGCAACAAGTGACGATATGTGTAACCTTATATATTCGATGAGTTACGAAGAGATAATTGTTGGTTGATTTATATCTTCATGGAACTGGCCTAGGAACTCACACCATTCAAGTTTCTATTGGGTTCTAGAAGATCTAGAAGCTCTCCTAAGCATCCTCCAAGGCTTTATATAATAAAGGAAAGTCTTGTGCAAGAGAAGGAAGAATCATTTGCAGAGATATGTTGTCCAATTACAAAGGTGTTTTTCCTATTTAGAGAAGCCAACATTAGATTTCCTAGTTTGATCAAGAAGCTGAGGAAAAACAAGGAGAAAGGGGAATAGGAGGATGCATCATCACTAAGGCATGGATTTGATGTAATTCCTTCATATCAATCAATAGAACATTGGTTCTCCCCTATATTTATTATGTAATTGAATTTCATAATATAGGTCTTGTTTATTTCATTATAGATAAGGTTGGGTTCAAGTTAGATATAGGATTCTAACACCGAGTAGAGAGGTAGAAAGGCATTGTTTTTCTCCTGTGTGAAAAAAGTAGGTTGTGGAGATTGGAGCTAGAAAATACGATCTACATCAATCAGGATATATGAAGGAAAACCTACACTAAAATATATTCTATCTCTACCACTCCTTAGGTTAATTTTGATTACATTTGCTTGACTCTAGGAAAAGACTAGAATTTTATCCCCATTATCTATCTATGATCAATAGAAAAATACTAAGGAGATATACTTACCATATTAGTGATAATTATCCAACAATAGAACTGGTGACTCTGTTGGGGAAGGATCTTTGATTCTTCTCTAGAATCTTTCCAAATTTCCCTCTATTTTATATTTGTGATTTAATTTATCTTCACTATACTTTTCCAAGGGTCAGATCACAAAGATCTAATAGATCTGAGACATATATGAAGCAAATCCATATTAAAAAAAAACAATCTACATTCATCACATTTTTTAGTATAAGGGACATGCGAAGAGCATCGTTGGTTGTAATTAAAGAGTAATTAAAGAGTGATTAAAGAGTGACAAATCCATTCTTGTGACCAGTGTGTTGTGAATCATTTCTAACACAGGAGTTAAACATGATATAGTATTGGGGAAAGTAGGGAGATTACCCCTCTCTTCTTGTTTTGGTGTTTGTGATATCACTTGAATTTCTACATATACAGGGGTTTAGTTGGTGCCATGCATTTGTGTGAGGTACATCCTTCAAATATTCAGGCTTAGTTACCCTACCCTTATGTGTGGTTGGACCTGCGACCATTCACCCCATCATTAATTGTGAAGTGGTACCCTTAGTGAAAATTCCTAGGTATCCACAGAGGTGATTACAGGTGGGAAAAGCCTATAGTACCTAGGGAATATTGTTTTTCATGGTCTCATTTCCCCTGAAAGGTTCCCACCTTAATAAATGGTTCCTACATAGATCAAGGTTTTTTCACATAGATCATTGTAACTACGCCTCATACCTTCACTAGTCAATATTGTGGGGATTTGATCCCCCCTAGAGGGTTGTTTTTTGGAAGGCCCTCAGAGCCACGCTATTATCCTATATTTTATAGGTATTTACTCTTTGTTTCTGATTCTATATCATCCTTAATTTTAATTATTTTTTATGTAGACCTATTATTTTCACCATGGATGATTTACTACACTGGTCGTGTTGATTGCGAGGATTATAACCCATCATGGAGGTAAACCACCTCTCAAGAAACACAAAGTAGGTGACCAATAATTCAAAGGGCCTTATATTTGGTTCAATGAAACTAGTTCGGTTGAAGTGGAAGTGGTTGAAAAAATCCCTCCAACAAACTTTGACCCTCCTTTAATTGATTCGGAAGCACCTCTACTTGTCTAGGTTAGGGATATTTTTAGTGATCCTTTTTCTTTGTTTAGAAATCCTACCATGATGTCAGGACCAAGTGTTTCATTTAGTGTATTTAATCCTTCAATCCCATCTATAAGTGGGACTGGGGAAATCCCCATGACGTCCTCATTTCCACCCCTTAGCTCCTTTGGACCTATATCGTACATTCCTTTTTCTATACGTTCCTCACTCTAGGGGACCCCAACCATGTCTTCATTCCCATATGTTTGTATACCCAACATTACTATGCCCATCCATTCTATTCTAATTCCCAATTTTAGATCCTTTTATGGTGGGGTGTCAAGCCTTGGTTTCAACATGGGAGCTGGATCTCCTCCTACCTCCACCATTCCTTTCAGCAACCTGACATCATTAGGTGTTGTTATACCTTTTTTGTGGCACTTTATTAGTGGTTTTTGGGTTGTCTCTAGTATTTCCATCAAGGAAGACATGTAGTCCAACAAACAATACAAGGAAGGTTGTAGAGCGTAGTCAAACCTTGGGGAGTAGCACAATATTCAAGAAGACAAGGAAGAAATACATTGTGTTAAGGGAAGAAGTGAAACGATATGGAGAGAAGGTAAAGGGAGATATATCTCATAAAAAGGAGGTTAAAGATGAAGAAACATAAAATAAAAAATTGAGATGCAGACCTCAACCCCAACCAGGAAGAGGATTGGAACACGGGAAGGAGAAATAAGGAAGAAAATGAGGTACCATAAGAATCCCTAGTACTCACTAGCATAGAAGATGATGCATAATTTGTCACAGATAAATTCCAAGATAGAGGGGATAATGTAGTACTTTCATAAGAGGAACAAAGAGAGGAAATTATGGAGAAGTTAGTAGAAGTGCATGACATTCTACAAAGTCTTTAAAGAAGTAAAATGTATCATCCTATAGTGCAACAGAAAGAAAAATCATAGGAAGCACCAGTACAAAAGAACATGAAGAGACAATACAAACAATAGTAAAGATAAGTGACATGTTCAAGGTCACATATGAAATTTTGGAAGTAGATGAGAACACAATGCAGAAACAAGTGAAGGACATAGAACATCTAGAGTTGGTTCTAGCACACATACCCACAAAGGAATTATATGGGTTACAAGAGAGTGTGATGTAGGATATCTAGTATAGATCTAGGGAGGATGCAGCCAAACTAGAGATCGACATGGAGGTTAAGGAGATATTGCAAGTAACTTGTGATAAAATAACATTGGAGAAGGAGGAGGAGAAAAAGCACACAGATAAACTAGAGATGAAACTTGCAGAAGAAAAGAGGTCATGACAGAAGAAAAGATACAAAATATTGTGCAAAAAATGGAGAGATATAAGAAATACATAGTAGAGTTAATAGGGAACAGAGAGAGAAGGAGGCTACTACGCACATAGATAACATAGCGCATGAAGTAAAGGAAGTTGTGGAATTGTATGGCAAGACTGCACACATTTGGACCAGCCTGGAAAAAGATGAGAGGATACAACAACTAGATCAAAGATAGGAAAAGGTGACCACAATATTACATGATTTAAAACAAAGGCAAAAATCAATGGCCATCCTAGAAAGGATGAAAAGTGCATAGTAAATGAAGGACCTACAAGTAGAATTGAAGGAAGTACAAGGAGAAAAAAAAGAAATGAAGGCTCAATTGGAGCCACTGCAGCAAGACATTGAAATATTGATAGAAGAACTACAAAAAAAGAAATGGATACTAGCACAGTGTTGGCCCTTGACCAAGTTTTGGGAGATCCTTGGTCAAGTTTGACCTATTTTGGGACTTCGACAGCCTATTGAATATGGAGCGCAAGAAGAAGCAGAGATCGCAGGATCTTGGCCCCTTTTTGGGTCCTTTTTGGGATTTTGGATTATGTAACGGGTATGATATGTCAACCCATGGGTTTACCCATGTTTAGGCCTATTTTGTAAAGTATAAATAAGTATCTAGGTGACATAAGTAGCCTGACTGATAAGCTAAGTGCTAAGTTCAAGTATGGTTTGTAGATGCTCTGTGCATATTATGCGAAACTTGTAGAGCTAAGTTCAAGTGGTTGTAACAGACTATGAAAGGCTTTGTGCTAGACCTAGCTCAGGGAGGGAGGATCTAGCGAGGTGCACGCAAATCTCATGTCTTGTGCGGAGTAGGGTTTTTGTGGCTCTGTGCATGTAGATGACTAATTGATGCTAATAAAGAAGAAGATTTGGTGGACATAGCCCCAGGGTGGGGGTGAACTGCGTAAATACCAGGGATGATTTTAAGGATGGAAATTTATTTTAAAATGTAGAAACCTTGGCGAATCTTACTAATCCTTCATATGCCAACTATAAATGTTTGGCGATATTTTTGTAAAAATATTCAAATTTCTAAGGATTTTATATAGTTTTTGTAAAATTTTGGCAATTTTTAAGGTAAAATAATTTTATCCTATAGAATTTGGGTGAATCATTTTTAAAATAGCGAATCTCTTTTTTGGAAAAACCATGGAAAATTAGCCCATGAGTGAAATTTAGCCCCTAAAATCATCTATGGTAAATACTGTGTTATTCTTATCTGTGCAATGTTCTGATGTATTTATGTGTTATTTGCTAAGTTGTTAATATAGATAGATAGATAGATTTGTTTATGCTTTGTGCTTATGATGAATCTCGATGCTAGATCTGACATAGGTGAATGTGCTTAGTGCTTGAATCAGCTAGATCAGATCCATTTATTTATGCTAAGTGCTTAAATACATTAGATCAGGTTGAATGTTGTGATGCTCTATTTTCTCTGTGGAGTAGATATTGGTTAAATAATGATGAATTGATGGTGCTAAGTGCTCTATTAAGTATTATAATCACAGATTTGTGTCCCAATTAAGGTTGTAGAAACCTGAGTCCTGCAACCACCCCTGCCTCTACCTTCGGTGAGACTTCATCTACTTCACAGGTGTTGCCGAAAAGGCTGGTAGTTAGGGTTTTTTTATTGTGTTGTTGTAACATTGAACTCTAGGTCTTCCCCTGTGCCAAAAAATGGTTTCGTTTCCGGGACTTGAAACAGTGATTGTTGGGAACTGAGGAACAAGAAGCTTTGTGCAAAAGATATGATCTGAAATTGTGAAATCCTTGTGCGTAGATCTGTTGCTCTAGTGCACAGTACTCTACTTAGTTTGAAAATCTCTATGCTAAGGAAAAGAAGCCTGATATGAAGAAAAGAGGTAAGATCTAAAATATTTGTGCTCTAATAAAGGTAAGAATATTGAAAAGTTCTAGATCTGAAAGCTTTATGCTCTGTAGAAGTAAGATAAGTGGAAATTTTTATTTCAACAATATGGATCTAGGTATGTTTGATAGATTCTATCCTAGATTGAAAACTAGGGTATTAATAGATGAAATAAGATTTGATATGAGTAGATATGATAAGAATAGTGAAAAATATGTTATACCTATGCATAGAAAAAATGTTTGGACTAATAAGTGTATGAAAGATCCTAGAAAGAAATGTTTGCAAGTTAGATACCATGATCCTAGTGTGTAGTATAGGAAAGGTTGGGGATCATTTAAAAGAAAGAGAGGATTAGCCCTTTGTTATAGTTGCAGAAGACTGGGAAATATCGCTAAGGAATTCCTTAGGAGAAGACCTAGTTGTATTTGTTGTAAATTTATGAACCATGAAGTATTGGATTTCCCTATAATGATTGATAAGGTTGAAAGAATGAATATGAACCAAGAAAACCCTAAGGTAGATCCAGAAACTAAGATTATGATAGAATCCCATAAAGAACTAGATAAAGTATTGCTACAGATGAAAGAAACCCTGAATGACCACCGACATGTCATATTATCAGAGATCTTCAAAGAAAAAGAATTCCTTGAAGCAAGAATAGGAGACTTCAACATTGATTGTGTAGTATATGAGGAAACACAAATGAATATCATGACAAAGAGAACTTGGGAAGCTATAGGGAGGCCTTCTATGATTTCTTCATTAGGATGAATAGGACTATTCAAAGGAAAGTTGATAAACCTATGTAGAAATCTCACCTAGATACCTATGAATGCCAATGGAACTTTGACAAAGGAAGATTTTGAGATTATTAAATTTATTGAGAAAAATGCCCCATTTACCATGCTACTAGAAAAACCTTGGATTGAAAGAGATCAGGCCATAAGGCAAGAAGAAGAAGAAGGTTTAGAGTATAAGAAGCAAGAGTTAAAAGAATTCATGACTAGAAGGATCACACACTTGATTGAAGAATAGAAGAATAGATCAAAGTTATTTAAAACCAGAGACCCGGATGTCAAAGTTGCAAGAACACTAGAAGACCCATAAAATATTGAAGGACCTATTCCAGATAAAGAAGAAGGATCACCCTTGAATCTTAGGAAATAATCTCAACAACGCGAAGTAACTATGCCAAAAGAAGATAAGAATCAGAATGGAAAAAGGCATACCGAGACGAAGCTCACTGGGAAGAAGGATAGAAATCTAAGTAAGAAGAGAGATAAGATCGACAATTTGTAGAAGGCTCAAAAGGGAACCTCGCAGAAGGAAAATTTGCAAAATTGGAGCTTCATCGGGATATCAGAACAACAACACATGGCACTTTGCCATGGCTAATAAATATAGTCGTTGGGGACATTATAACCGTTAGACCAATGCTCCAAACGAGTAGAAATAAATTTATGGACAGATAGCTCACCATCCGATTGTCGGGACCATGACATAATGGACAGAACAAAGTTAATGAAGGCTTCTAACCTTTGCAAGAGATCCATTGTCGAGTTACCTATTTATCCCATCGCGCCATGCACTAAGAACACTTTTTCCAACCGAGAGTTTGATCACACAGACTAAGTTGATTTTATACAGTGATCATCGCACTCTTGTTGTCTATTATATTGCAATATCTAAGTTACTCCCTGAATCCGAGATTGTTAACCCTGAGTGTGTATGTCGGACGAGTTGAGCACTGTAGAGAAATATGTTGAAGAAGTTCTGATTGAACTCATGATTGAAAGATTCATGTTGATGTCTACAGGTGTACAAGCATCATCGACGAGAGGACTATCAGCCTCTCCATTCACTGGTCGTGAAGTAGTACCATCCCGACCATCAGATAAAAAGTGAACCAAGTATAAGGATGATATAGAGAATTCCAAATTGATCCCGACCATATTTCCCACCTACACAGCACCTCTAAGTGGTGCAGTAAATCAAGACAATGTGCCTAGAGAGTTCGAATACACCTTGGTTACGACATACCTCCCAAAGGGGATACGCGCAGTTCGAGCAGACCTATATAAGATTGCAGCGTTGAAGTTTAGCGACTTCAACCTCGGAGATTGCAAAGTATATAACATGATCTCCCCACATAAGTACCTGACTAGAACTAAGGGGAAGAATTCAAATATAATCCCCCAGTCGTGGACTATGAACCTCACGCAGTCCACCCTACTGAACGTCATGAAGATTCCCCACTTTGGTAGACACCAGGAAGTCAATACCTATGCCAAACTGTTGATTTCTTGTTACCATGGTAGATATTTGTGTCTAAACAACCGTATAATAGTTGATCTGATGTTGATCAATCGGATCACAGGGATGAGTATGAAAGGACCTGATCCACAAGAGGTTTACCCCGGAAAAGTCATGGATCGCTCTCTAGCACAGAATATCAAGGACACTTATGGCGATGTCGAGAAGGGAATGCGAGGCTACAAGGTAGATTCTATCTAGAGTGGTGCAGTGTGCCTCACCTGTCATTTTATTGCAGGGAAGTTAGTAAGAAAGAACCGACCTACCCAAGTCGCTAGTTTTGTAGTCGACCTCGCAGGGAAGTGCGCAGAAGGCCTTCAGATGAACTGGGCGAAGTACCTGGTGAACCAGTTGGAACTCGACTGTAGAGAAGTACAGGATCAAGGATATAATTTTCATTTCAACTAGCTCTTGATCCTTATATATTTTATTTCCTAGGAGATGCCAGAAGGTGCAACCTTCTCAGACATCGAGCCATTTGAACCGTTGGTCGCGAAGTTCAGTACACTGTAGTATTCAAGCGATATGAATAAAAAGTGGCAATCAAATGTTTTTTTTCATACCTACTACAATCATATGAAGATATCCATACAGTCCGAGCCTCGCATGACTCTGAATAATCTACATCGATTCAGGCCTTTGATGAAGTTCAACGTAGATCGACATTTTATTTACATCACAATGTGCGTCAATGAACACAAGCAACAACTTCAATCCTACTATAAGCTGACAGAGGAAGAGTTGGAGGAGATCACTAAGTATTGGTCGGTGGATGTCCTTATTCCAGCAAACCCTATAGAGATATCCGACATCGACAACCTAGAAACACTACAGGATACACATGGACCCAGCAAGACAAAGAAGACCGAAGAGGTCCAAGAATTAGACAACACATCCGTTAAAACTGCTTCAATATCACTAGAGTGAGGAGATGATGGAGAAGATTTGAATGACAAAGAATTTGAACAGAAGCAAGGAGATGAGGTTGACCCCCTAAAGAAGAGGAAAGGTTCACCTCTGAAACCTTCCTCCTGGAAGAAATCGAAGGCCACCATGACCAAGATGTAGACTGTCCTCACCTTCGATGACTTTGACTTCCTCATAGCAACCCTACAAGATTCTTCACTAGAAATAGCAGAGAAACAAGAAGAAAAGCAAGAGGAGATGTATGATCGAATTGATACTAAAATATGAGAGGTACAACCAACCCTACATTCCAATCACATAGTCTCCACTTTGTTGGCAGAACCAGAATTGGGAGATGATCCAACCCGACTCCACTACCTAGACGATACAATCAAAGCTCGCCTTCGACGAGCATAGGAAGAAATAGAGAAAGCCACCCAGGCTTTGACACAAGTACAAGGAGTACTTGTAGAGAAATGCAGTGCTGTAGAACAAGAAAATATTTCTCTCCAAGTGAAGTTTGATGAAGAAAAAGCACAGCTACAACAATAAAAGGAACAGTTTCTCTCGGAGCAACTCGAAGTAAAAGAAGCAGTCAATAGAGAAATTCACTCTATGAAAGTATTACAAATCAAGGTAGAATATCGAGTTACACAGTAGGTGAACCAGCTCGCAAAATCCATCTAGTAGCTACAACAATGCATAGCAGATTTGGAGCTACGCACTGTACCTAAGACCCCACAAGATGTAAGAGAACAAAGAGAAGCAACCGCCCGAAGCGTAGTTGAAAGGCTAAAGTATATTACCATGGAATGTAAGAAACTCACTGATCATAGTTCCCAGACCTATGAATAACTCACAGAGAACCCAGAATTGAAGGCACTGGAGTCACATCTCCAAGAGGCAAAGTATCAAGACAAAAATATACAAGTGCAGCTGAAGCCCCTGTCAGTTGTGGAAATAATGAAGCACTCCCAAGAGAAATGCACTACATAGCAGCAGATCCACACTATCCAAAGGAGAGCTATGAAAGTAACTCAAAGAATCCAACCTTTACAAGAAAAGGCTTACCAATTGTTTACATAGGTAGAAGCCCAGGGAGCAGAGCTAGAGAAGGTTGTCACTACAGCTGAACAACATCTAGAGGGACCTATCAATGATGCAGTCATCCAAGAGTTTAATGAACAGGAGGTCATAGCATATAAGCAAGTCAAAGTAGCTTGAGCCAAGCTCGAGGTGTTCAAAGCAGATCTAGTCAGACCAAAGTGACTCAGGACAAGTCACAAGTGAGTGTTGGGGGCCTGTTGTCCCTTGACTAAGTTTTGGGAGATCCTTGGTCAAGTTTGACCTATTTTGGGACTTTGACAACCTATCGAATACAGAGCGCAATATGAAGCAGAGATCGTGGGATCTCGACCCATTTTTTGGATTTGGGATTGTGTAACGGGTATGGGATGTCGGCCCATGGGTTTACCCATGTTTAGGCCTATTTTGTAAAGTATAAATAAGTAGCTAGGTGACATAAGTAGCCTAGCCGATAAGTTAAGTGCTAAGTGAAAGTGTGGTTTGTAGATGCTCTGTGCATATTGTGAGAACCTTGTAGAGATAAGTGCAATTGGTTGTAACAGATTGTGAAAGGATTTGTGCTAGACCTAGCTCGGGGAAGGAGGATCTGGCAAGGTGTGCGCAGATCTCCTGTCCTATGTGGAGTAGGGTTTTTGTGGCTCTGTGCATGTAGATGATTGATTGAAGCTAACAAAGAAGAAGAGTTGGTGGATGTAGCCCCATGGTGGGGGTGAACCATGTAAATACTGTGTTAATCTTCTCTGTGCGATGTTGTGATGTATTTATGTGTTATTTTCTAAGTGCTTGATATAGATAGATAGATAGATTTGTTTATTCTTTGTGCTTATGATGAATCTGGATGCTATATCTGACATAGGTGAATGTTCTTAATGCTTGAATCAGCTAGATTAGATCCATTTATTTATGCTAAGTTCTTAAATACATTAGATCAGGGTGAATGTTGTGATGCTCTATTTTGTATGCATAGTAGATATTGGTTAAATAATGACGAATTGATGGTGCTAAGTGTTCTATTAAGTATTATAATCACATATTTGTGTCCCAGCTAAGGTTGCAGACACTTGAGTCTTGAAACCACCCATGCCTCTACCTCGGGTGAGACTTCATTTGCTTCGCAAGTGTTGCCAAAAGGGTCGATAGTTAGGGTTTTGTTGGTGCGTTGTTGTAGCGTTGAACCCTGGTTCTGCCCTTGTGCCAACACACAGGAACAAGATGAAAGAAGGGAAATGTTGAAAGAGCACATGAAAAGGTAGGATGTGGAGACATTACTAAAAAAGAGTGTGCAACCAAAGGAGAAAGTGACATATTTGGAAAATATGTTTCATGCGTTGGAGGTAGCGCTGCATCAAGTGAACTAAATCTAAATGGCTCAGGATGAGCCATAAGTTAATGTTAGGGGCTTGTTGGAGAAGACAATTTTTGGAGGTAAGTGAGGAAGAATGGACCAAAGGGAACAACGTACACCAGAAAAGGAGGATGCAGTGCACAACATGATTTGTGGAAATCTAGTACATATGTGGACAAACCCAACCATGTTAGGGTTAGGTTTTTGCAGTCATAATGTAATGGTTTTAACCCATTTTGTAGTATAAATCAAATGTATGAGCTAGATTGAAGGATCATCTTTAGAATCTTTTTGTTTTCCTTGTTGAGAGAGAGAACTTACTTTTGAAGAACCCTTTTTAGTCTGTTTTGGATTGTTGAAAGCTATGGAGCTTAGATGGAGTCAATATTGATATGTAAACGAGGGTCAAGTCACAAGCTGTGGATCTTGGTGTGCCATTGGTCAGCCTCACCACTATACACATATCCTATGATGGAATGCGCACAATTTTATTTTGATGAAGAAGAAGATATTTGTGGATGTAGACCTAGGGGGTGAACCACAGTAAAACCATGTGTTGTAATGTGTTTGAATGCTTTGTTATTTATGCAATTATGGTTAAATGGTTAGATGAATGAATGGATTTATTTACAAGCCTCACTAGAATATGTATGTAGAATGAATATTATGAGTGAATGAAATAGTAGATCTGATGAATGGTATGATAGGAGGCATGTTTAAGTAGAAATATAAGTAAAAATAGCATCCCCAACCCCTTCCATGACTGCAAACAACTGCATCCTGCAATCATCCATAATCCATATCGAGTGAGACTATGCTATGCACTTTTTGTGTGGTGTAGATTTTTGGTTTACCAAAAGTGTTGATGGTGAAAATGGTTTTGTTGGAGAATTAAGGTAGAACTTGGGTCAACTATTACATAAAACAATGTCATACTGACATTAGTTCACCAACATTTTTCTGTCATGTTGGAGATCTGCAATCATTCGCTTCAATTCATGCTAGGGGCATGAACCTACCCACTACAAGTAATGTTGGGTGCAACCCAGAATCTGCTACAAGTCATTATTAGGGTATTGATAGTGTTGAGAAACATAGATGAATAGGATGTAATCCCAAGCTCCCTTGTATTATTTGCAAGGGAGATCACCTTACTCATTTGTGCCCTGGTAATGCAGTAGTACGAAGAGCATGGTTCTTTTTTGAACGCCCTTCTAGTTCTGAGTCATATTTTTTTTCCCAACAACCTATTCAATCATTGGTAGATGAAGTGGTCATGTCAATGCAATATTTGGCCAATAACACTCTTGTTTTGGGGGGTGATTCGTCTCTTTACCATTTTGCCTCACATCATATTCAACCAATGGTTGAGGAAACGATTGTGTTGATGCATTCTTTGGCCAATCCCACTCTTATATTCGAGACCGATGAGTCTACAAAATTGGTCTCACTAATGCAATATTTAGATAATCCCACTCTTATATTATGGAGTACTAATCTATCTTTCAAATTTTTCTTTTGCATTTCAGTTCAATAAATTCTAAACAAGGGGGAAATCCACTCTCTTCGAGTCTTCTCCCTCCAAGTATTGGGATGGTTTCCTTTGATTGTAATGATATTATTAAGTCTTTCCTTCCTTCTTTTACTCCTCTACAAATAAACGGTAAAATTAACTCAATGGGAATTTACCATTGTATTGTAGATGAATGATCCTATGCAAGTATTTTATCTACCTTAGCTTGGAAATATTTGGGTTCTCCCATGCTTGTTTCAGTTACCAGTGAGTTGTTTTATTTTGATAGATAACCTAGTGAATGTTTGGGTATTCTTCCTCAGTTTCCTATCACATTAGGTGGGAAGGTTTTCCTAGTCGATTTGTTAGTGGTGCGAAGCCCTTTATATTTCGATATGCTTCTTGGGAATAATTATGTGTATCTCATGAAGGTTGTGGTGTATATGCTATTTTTTGTGATGCATTTCCCTCACAATGGAAGTATTTTCTCCATTCATCATCTTTCATATGATAATCACCATCCTAGTTCATATTTATCTTAGGTTCCCCCTTTGTGTGTTCCTAGTGTTTTAGTTGACTCTTCCCACCATGGGTGAATTATGTGGTATCTTGTCCTTGGTGTTCAATTTATTCTGAGAAGGATCCTTTATACTCATGTTGGCCTTCTCGAGACAAGGTCTCAAAAATTTATTAGGCGTTTTATCCAATGTGAGTGTGCGAGCCTTTCCTTTCCCCTTTTGGCCTAAGTAATATCGCACTTCCTCTCGATTCTAATCTTACTGTTTGTGATACCTCAAGCCTTGGTATTTGTTTGTTGTTGAGTTCCAATTTTTTGGATGTTGAATTTCTTTTGATTAGGCTATTCTTGAAGCTATGATTATGGATCCTCGACATCTTCCTGAACTACAATATTTACTGGTTGGTTACTGTTGAAACCCTTTCCTTGAGCCTAGTAATGGGATCCACTTGGAGCACTGATATGCATAATTCACAAGGTTGTGTGCTTCTTTATACATATTGTACTTTTAGGTTTTGTTGTTTTCAAGTTATATATTCCATAGCACATGTTCTTATCACAGGTTTCCATATTGGACTTATTAACTTTTGGGTGAGTGTTTTGGGTCTTATATACAAGACTTTGAAGAAATTTTTCTTTGGTACCTTTTCTTTCGTGTTTACTTGTTCTGACAGGTAATGATCTCAAAACTATCATATAGGTTATATTTTCCCCTTCATACATTTTTTCATTATCCGTTTCTTGTTTCATTTTACCTTAGGATCAACCCCACTGAGTTGTGAAACAAAACCTTTTTTTTTTCTATTTAAGAAGTGTTGTAATTCATGTGGTAGATCCTACCATTCATGGGTTCCCTAGTTATAACCTTGTTCACAGTTTGACACCATGCTAAAATAATTTCATAACCTAAGGAGCCTTCTTTCATCCCAACATGACTTTGTGTTGAAGCCTCATATCTTCTTCTCATATTTTTCTATCCAATTACCTATGGGGCTTCCAAAAATATGTTGTGTTGAGTTGCACTTTCATTTCATATTGATTTGTCACACTTTTTGGGCCTAATGCTGAATTCAGCTTGTTGTTATATAACCATTTTATATGCATTCTCAAAATTTACCATCCTTCAAATAGTATCATTTGTGACTTGAATCTTGTATCCCTAGAGGAAGCTTTCTCCTAAGTGTCAATATCATGCACATGCTTTCCTTGAATTGAGTATAGGAACATTTGTTACTCTTGAAACTAGTTTGATTTCCCGTAACACTCATTTATTGCACTATATCATAACAATCTTCTATTCTTTTTTCAGGATTTATAATATGAAAAATAAAAAAAATAAAATGAAGGATGGGAACGAGTCTTCATATTTTATACATGGAAACCACTTATGTCTCCCTTGAACAAAACAAAATATTCTAAATCTTTACCTCATCATTGGGTTAGTATGGATTTAGGAGGCCCTTTTTCTCATTTTTGAGTAAAGTCTACCCCATATGGTTATTATTCCAGTTATATGAAGCATTGTTTGAGATCTCCTATTTCACAAATGTACACTAGTTTATAATTCATGCTGCCAAAGTCAGATTTTGTGTCGTATTTATGTTCAAGGTAGGTCATATTATGTCGGGATTTCTATAGAAACCTTTGAATTTTCAAGTTATCCCTCCCATGTTAGTAAAGTATTGTTCAGTATCACAAGTATATTTTTCTCTCACTCATGCTAGCATAGAAGGTCCCCACTGACTTCTTGTTGGTGGGTCTATGCTTATCAAATACAACACATATCTTTGACAGCATGACCTAGAGTTTCACCCTTGGCCTATGTATGCCATTGATAGGTATCCTTGTTCTCAACAGGTCACAGACCACATTGGTCATTGAATGAGTTATTTCCTATATTTTTTATGTCAACAACCATTATCATACATAGGTATTCATGCAACACCTCAGTTTGTGTTTGAACCCATTGATGTATTTGTTGATTAAGGTTGGTTGTCATTGATGTCAACCCTTGAAGAAAGACCCATAACACAAAGTTTTGGGTAATGAACCCAATAGTGTTTGATGTAAATATGAATCATTATTGTTTTGTCATGGTTGATAAGAAGTAAATATGGATGAACTCCAAAGTGGTCCCCTTATGGTGAAAGCCCTCACGGGAATATGCTTTGTGGAGTAAGAGAACCCATGCTTAATTATGGAATAATGAGATGAAGGAAA
>ML780958.1:896936-919882 GCA_009831015.1 Picea engelmannii | reverse complement strand
GGAAATGGGGGTATAGAGAGATAAATATATAAAGGGTGGATAGTTGGCGAGAGAGAGGGTGGGGGATATAGAGTGAGGGGCAGAGAGGGGTATATTAAAGAGAGATAGGGAGGGGAGGGAGATACGGATATGGAGGGAGAGAACCAACAAGAGTTGAATAGAGGTCAGGAGTGAGATATAGAGATAGAGGGAGGGGGTAGAGAGAGGGAGGAGGTAAATAATGGGAGGGAGGGAGAGAGCTAGAAAAATTAGGAGGTCAAGAGTGTTATGTGTTAGAACTAACAGTCACCCTAAAACTACAAGAGGATAAGCCTAGTACTCATCAAAATGTTTGTGGAGGTAGTTTTATGAGTGGAGGTCAAATGGACAAAGATCGGGACAAGAATGTTTTAACAAAGAAATTGGACAAGAAATGCATAAGGAAATGAGGTCCTCATTAACTTCAGTCGGTGGTATAAGGATAAAGGTGGGAAGGAGGAATACCTAGTGAGGAGATTTGACAAGTCTACCATGAGCATCCGTCCTTTAAGAATCTTGGTGAAGAAAAACTTAGGCACATGAGCACTCTTGAACTTAAGTTTCAGGAACTAAAATATATCACAACAGCATAATAATCAAACCTCCATTACCATGCGACTACAAAAAATCATATGGATCATCCATGCACGAGCATTTTAGCATAAGAGGAAACAAGACAATGAAGGAAAATATTGAAACAGGTCACATCAACATTATAATTAAACCTCCATTACAATACCACTACAACAACTCATCTGAATCATCCATGCATGAATGTTTCAACACAAGAGAAAACAATATGATGAAATAATTTGACTTCTATTAATGAGAAAGTCTTAGGTCCCATACATAACCAGAGAAAAACTCTTCTATCAAACTATTACAAAATAGTGATCTTTGCTCAACCATTGACCTTAACAAAATGTTAAATTGATCTATTTATACTCAGATCAGTGGACGATCGCCGAGAGATTCATATAGCCATTTCCTCCAAGGAATTTCTTCTGTGCATTCTTCTGTCAGACTCTACATGTATTTTCTATTAAACACAAGCTCATATGGGCCTACAAGATGAAACTGTCCATTGTGACACATCGGGATGGCAATTTTGTCTCCATGAACAGACCTTTTAAGCCTTCTATTTATGGATTGAAATGAGGTTCCAACTACCATTCCTTAATCATTAACTATTTTTTCCTCGGGATAGGGATGCACCTTGACGACTAGGGGTGGCCATGTGCTGCTGTTGGATTCAACACTTAGAAGAGAATGTGATTTTGGGGCCGTCAAAAGTGGTTTGGACCCACACCACTTTTGGGCCCAAAACACACCACCTTCTGCCATGTAGCTTTCCTACAATACCATGGTTTATATTTCGACCCACTCAAGGATTTTAATGCCTAAGAATGCTACAACCCTGAAATGAAGTGTGGCCATTTATCTGGTCACAATCTGCAATCTAGGTGCACCTATGAAATTTAGGGCCACTGCTAGAGTTTATTAGTCTACCAAATCTAAGATCCATTAAAGATGAGCATGGAGATGGCACTAATATTGAATAAGAATACCTTCTGAAGGATGACCTTCTGCAGCTGATGTGGCAGCCTGACGTCACTATGTTGACCTGTCGTAGATGGAGGTGTGACATGTGTCACTAAAAAAATAGGCGGATAACATGCCCAAATATTTTGGAGATGAGTGTCATGTGTCAGTGCTAGATTGATTCCATGTATCATGATTGATGAGGTCACCACATACCTAGGCACTTCGAAGCTCGGGGGTGTCCGCATATAGAATTTAATCTCTAAAGTGAATCATGACTATCCGATATGGAAGGACTAGAGGAACAAATTGGTGGACTACTGGAAAAAAAGTCCATATGAAGGAGAGAGGGGAAAAGATAAAACTCATGAAACCCGAATTCATGAAGTAAAACAACACCACCATATTTGCATAGACACATGACATATATCTTACACTCTGGGAGAAAGAATTGCGGAAGGAATCAAGAGGGGAAGTCCCGAAACTCTCGAATCCTAAACTCTCAAAGTAAATTGTGACCGTCCACTAGAGGAGGACATGTAATGCTTGATATTTAACCCTGATACTTTTGTCTGGCGCTAAACCTCACGTAAATTTGGTATTTTGAATTCCAGAGAGCTGCTAATATGAACTACATAGGGGATCTCTACTGTTTAAAATAAAACCTACTTGTTTCTTGTATTTCAAGCCCAACAGGGAATGCTTTGAGTGCTACATTTTTTGCTCTTGGTTGCTACCTATGCAAGAAAAATACTTGGAAATATTGTTGTGAGATCAATCAATGAAAAACAAGATGAAGAGTTTGGGACTTGAGAGAGATATGGAGAGACAAAGTAGGGGTTGAAACTGGGTCTTCAAAAATAACTTCCTGCGACCTTGACAATTTCATGTGATAACATTGGCTCCACAGGGGATGGCATGCTCTTTGTGATCTACCAAGAACAAATAGCTCCAATGGTATTTTCCATTGGGATATGGGGTCAATTATTTAAACAAAGATAAAAGAGAGAGTGGTATTTACAATGGATGGAAATCCAATCATGCCTTAAGAAAAAAAAAATCAAAAAGTGGCCATTGATAGGGCCACCAAAAACTTCGGAATCCTCCAAGTTCTGCAATTTATAATTGTTATTTGAAAATATCTCAGAAATATTGAAAGTACCAATCCATAAGGCTTCACATTTACCATGCTTTCCTTTGTTTTTCTTGGGTGCATCCCACTTGAGCACTAGATCACCCAGCTGAAAACCTTCCTCGCTTACTTTCTTCTCAAAGGCTCGTTTTATATTTTTCTGATGGTCCTGAGCTTTATCAATTAGTTTCTCCCTAGTCTATTGTACTTCTACCAGTTGTTGTATCCTCCTGACCATATCATCAGGTTCTCCCTGATAGTCCTGGAGGAATTTTTCCACAGGCAAGGAAAGTTGAGTAGGAAAGATAGCCTCAACCCCATATACAAGATGAAAAGGGGAAACACCCAGTGACCTCTTTGTTGTAATCCTATCAGCCCATAATGCAAATTTCAACTTTGAGTCCTATGCTTTCTTCTTGTCTTCTAACAGTCTCTTGATGATTTTTATGAGGCTCTTGTTAGAGCACTCTGCCAAAACATTTCCTTGGGGGTAGTAAGGAGTAGAATGGACTAATGAAATACCATACTTTTCACAGAACTTGATCAATTGTTCAACTTTGAAGGAGGAACCATTTTCAGTAGCAATCCATCTTGGACCACCAAACTTGGATATGATATCTTCAAGGAAGCTAGTGATTACCTTATGGAAGGCAATCCTTGTAGGGATGGCTTCTATCTACTTGGTGAAATAATCAGTGGCAGAAAAAATCCACATGTGCTGACCACTTGAGTATGGGTAGATTTCTCCAATGAAATCAAGACCCCATTGTTGAAAAGGTCGAGAAACCACCATAGGTTTTAAAGGAAAATATTTGAGTTTCTTCTTTTCAGAAAAATTTTGGCATTTGACAGAATATCTAATATTTTCACAAACATCAGTAAAAAATCTCAGCCATAAATACCCATCTCTAAGGATTTTATAAGCTGTGGTCCTCCAAAAATGATGGCACCCACATAAACTTTCATGAAAAATAGTTATGGCCCTTTAGGCCTCCTGTGGATCGAGACATCTCAAAAAGACTCCCAGAGGATATTTCCAATACAAAACCTGATCAATGAGACAATATTTGATTTCTTTGAGTTTCAAATATCTCACCTTGTTGTTGTCCAAGCCATCAAGAGGTCATAACTTCTGCAGAAAATGGATGATTTCTTTATACCAAATGCATTCTGCCAAGTTGGGGCTGACATGAGAGCCTTTATCAAAAATATTGTATTGTTGATTTTCCGAGTTTATGTTTATAAAATTAACCCCCAATGCTTTGCAATTGATTCAGCCATCAACCTAGCTAAACCTTGGCCTTTCACCAATTTAGTGGGTTTTATTTGAAGGTCAAACTCTAGAATTTTAGCAATCCATTTGCTTCTCCTCCCATCTATGTCAGTATGGATCAATATATCTTTCATTGAGGCTGAAGGGACATATGAAACAATATTTTAATGTAGAACATATATTATAAAATCCTTGAGGTCTTTGATCAAAGCATAAGCCTATTTTTCCATGATATCATATCTCATTTCTACGTCCCTCAATGCTCTTCTAAAAAAGGAAATAGGCTGCTCTAACCCCTCTATATTTTTCTTGTAGAAAAACAATAGCCAATGTGTCAAATGAGGCAAAGGAAAATATCATAAATTCCTTAGAATAGTTAGGGTTGATGAGCACAGGTGCTTCATTCAAAGCCTTTTTTATTTGGTCAAAATAATCTCTAGCCTTAGCAGTCCATTTCACCTTGTTTCCCTTTCTGAGTGTGGATGTAATGTACTTCACTAATTCAACAAAGTTAGAGATGAACCTTCTTAGAAAATTGATTTTACCCAAGAAAGACTAAGCCTCTCTTTTACATCTAGGGAAATATGAGGTTTGGATGGCCTCTACTCTGATTAGATCAATTCTTACCCCTTCTGCTGACACAATGTGCCCCAATAATTTACCTTCCTTCATAGAAAAAAAATATTTCTTAGGATTGAGAGAGAGACCAAACCTTTTTCACTTCAGGAAGACCTTCTTCAAATCATGACAATGCTCTCTTTCATATTTTGAGAACATTGTAATGTCATCCAGATAGATGACTACACATTTGTCTTTCTTCCCAATAAAAACAATGTCCATGGATCGATGAAAGGTTGCTCCTGCATTCATCAATCCAAAGGGAATTTTAGCATACATGAATTTGCCCCAAGGAGTAGTGAAGGATGTATTTTCTCTATCTTCAGGAAGGACAGAGATATGATTGTAGCCAAAAAATCCATCAATCATAGACATTCTAGACGAACCAGTCACTCTCCACAAAATGTGCTCCATCTTTGGTAAGGGGTAGTTATCTTTTTTGGAGCTTCTATTAAAATTTATGAAATCAACACATAACATGATTTCCCCACTTTTCTTCCTCATGGGCACCAAGTTAGCCACCCATTCTGAATATCTCAAAGGAGTGACGATCTGGGCATCCAACAACTTTTTCACTTCTTTTTCCATAATAGGCAACAACATGGGATTTATGTGTCTGAGTTTCTTCCTAAATGGCTTGGTCTCCTCTTTCAAATGGATCTCATGTTCAATAAAATTGGTGTCATATGTTCTTAAATATTCATATTTCCAGGAAAACACATCATCAACCTCCTTCAAAAGCTTGACATACTCGACCCTTTTTTCCTTTCACAAACTGTTACACAATTTAGCATACTTTGGGTCTTCCTTTGTTCCTAAATTGAATTCAGTCACATCAACATTTTCAGATGAAATTTTAACCTTTACAACCACATCATTTATGTTAAACAATCTCTCCAAGGGGAAAAGTCCTTTTGGAACATGGTTACTGGGTAACTGAACAATATGATGGTCAATAATTTTATTCAGAAAAATATCAACATGAGGGATTTCTTCAGTATTGATGCAGGAGAATCATTAGCGAGCATGTGAAGCAGGACCACTCAATGCCTGGGAATATTTTTGGAATATCAACACTGACAGTTATGGTGAATACTTTGAAGCATGCCTGAACTCAGTGAGGAGAAATATTTTGAAGCACGCTTGAACGATTGTGAGCGAACTGGGATTTTCCACTCTTTCTCTGGAATGTGACTGAACTAAGATAGTCATTAGGTTAGGTTTTGGAGTATACAAGTAGTCGGGGGGAACCCTCAGGACCGTCTGAGATAAATAGAGGTTTTGTACACCCAAATGAGGCTTCTACAAGTTAGTAGGATATTTTTGAATTTTAGTTGTTCTTTTGATTATAGCTCTAGCCACTTTTACTTTTGAATGAAGACAACAGAGGAAAATTGACCCAATGCATGGGGTGGACATTGTTGCAATTCCCTGTTATTGTGTTTTCATGAATGAATGAATTTTTTTATGAGTAGATGGAACTATTAATGTTAGTAGAAGTTTCAATTGTTTCTCTTCTGTCGAATTGGTGCAAGGCGTGCACACAAAAAGTAGGGAGTTCGTTGATGGGATATATTTCTATTCCAAAGCTCAAAAGAGATAGAAAAAAACTTTCCCCTTCAAAAGGAGTGAAAAGTGACTGTTGCAAGGCGTGCACAGTCGTCTGCAAGAACCAAATATTGTGTAAGAATCGGTTGCAATGTGTGCATCAAGAAAAAGGAGAACGCCAGGAGGGTGAGAAGAATTTATTTTCAACAAATCCTTCGGATTTGAGTTATCGAAAATTCCTGAAATGCAAGGAGTGCGTGGGAAGTTGAAACCTTCATGAATACCAAGCTCGAGAGGGGTAGCACTTTTCAGAAGTGTAGTCAAGGTTTGAGAGACAAACTCGCAGGAGGTTCAAAGGTGAAGACCTTTGAATACTTTGAAAATATTCTAAGTTAGAATAAATCATAAGCTCAAGAGGGGGAGTGACAATGGTTGTTGGATCACAACGCAAAGGATCAATAGTCTTCTGATCAAAACAATGTGCACGATATTTAACGCTTCTTACACGTAGGAGAGAGAACTCATCAAGGTTTGAGGCTTGAGATTTCTGAAGCCTGAAAATCCATAAAGACGAAGTGAAATCTTAGTCGTTCGATCATCTGAAACAAACTTGAGTCGTCAGATCATCCAAAGTGAACTTCAGGCATCGGATTGGTCAAGTGAATCTAAGCCGTCAGATATCATGAGCTCGGGAGGGAGCAAGTTTTAAACTTGAGATTCTTGAAGCATGAAGTTTCAGAGAGTCGAAGCTAATATGGATTGTTATATCTAGAAGGATACATTTCAGTGGGTCATGAGATCTAGAGGAAGGCAAAGGTGAAGCATTGAAACACCCAAAGCCCGAAGATCCAAAGAGCTCAGAACTGTCGATATGTAAGTGGAAACTTGTTATAAGATCATGAGCTCTGGGAAAATTTTAGTGGGGTTTCAATTCGAGAACTAAGATCACTGAATCCCGAAGACCCAAAGATCCGAAGTGAATTTGGTTCGATAGATCTAGAGGAGACGTGGTGTGAATCGGTGGACTCCGAGTAAAGTCTCGAAGTGATTTGTAGTCGTCGGATCTAAGAGAGATGTGGAATAAATCCATATAATCATGTTTAAGAGATGAAGTAATCCTCGATCGTCATATCAAGAGGACACGCGTCAGTGGATCACAACCTTCGGATAAAATCCATTTAGAAAAGGGAGAAGTTTGTGATTTGAAATCTCCAAATTTCGAAGACCGAAGGAGATATCAACCGTTGATCAAGAAGAGGGTCAAAGGATCATTGATATGAGTTGAAAGGTCAAACACCTGAAGTGGAAGAAGAAACTTTGATTGAGTAGGGAAGGTGTATGCAAATCGTTAACTCTGGAAGATTGGAGTATGGAGGAAAGCAGAGTTTGAGATTTGGGAAACGCGAAGTCTGGAGACCCACAAAGATCACAGTCATTGATTGAAGAGGATAGGTGTCAGTAGATATTCCGCTCCAGAATACTTCCCTGCAAAGGAAACTAAGGTTTGAGATATGAGAATTCTGAAGTCCAGAATTTGAAATCTACCATAGTCATAAATATAGGAGAAGGAGATCTGAACTGTTGATCCCAAGAAATAGATCTCAGTATTTCTTTTGAAAGCACCATTAAGATCATGATATCAATGGTCATCTCACAATTTGGGGACAGAAAGTACTCAACCTTTATGATGTTGAGGGCAGAAAGCAATTGCACGTAGGCGTGAGGTCATTTCCTGAGGTCACATCTGAGGAGGGGCTGAGAGAAAAGGTGTTAATACCAACTCTAAGATTTCACAGAACGTGAAAGGGAAGGTCACGGTTATTGTGAATCATGTGCAGGGAGATGAGAGGACATATGTCTAATAACAGAATGAAGCCAGCAAGGTTTCATAGATTCCTTCAACTCTAGAATCAAAGATCCTGACTGGGAGGTCGCACAACCCTTAGGAGAGAAGGGGGTATGCACCAAGTATCCTGATCTTGATCAATATGTAAAGAAGAAAATTCATCTAGAGTTTCAAGAAATATTTTTATCTCAAGATCATCCTCAAAAACCTTCCAATGTTTGACATTGTCAAGAATAGAGGGTATATACTTTACTTCCACATCATACTTGATTTTTGGGGGCAAAGGAACCCTGAACTTACTTGTTGAGACAGCCAAGGAATCTTCCATAGCATTTTCCTCTCTTGGAAAAAATGAGATATGGAAAGCTAAGAAGAAATTGTCAACCAGATCCCAAACTTCATTTATGTAAGTCCTTAACCTGGGGTGTTTGTCTTGATACAAATTTTTGACTTGATGAACAATTAACTCAGCATCTCCAAACATTGCTAGCTCTTCAATATTCATGTCTCATCCTCAAACCAAAAACAAGAGCCTCATATTTTGCCACATTGTTTTTTGTTTCAAATTCAAGCTTGTAAGACATATATATGGTCTCTTGGATAAGAGAAATAAAGAATATCCCAACACCATCACTTTCCCTAGAAGAGGCTCCATCAAAAAACATCTTCCAAACAAAGGTATTGGGAGGAGGGATTTCACAAGAGGAAATAGGATGCTTTTTTATTTCAATAGGTTCTTGAGGAGCATCAATGAGTTCTAACATATTGGTTCCTAAATCAATATCAACTGCAAAAATGGGGTGGTTGGTAGGATTTTCTTCATTGATGATAATGTAATCAATTTGTGTTTCCCTATAAATCCTTATATGTTCCCCCCTAAAGACATGAATGGTGGCATATGAAAGATCCATATGCAAAGTTCCCCCTAGACTTTTGATCCAAGATCTAGAAAAGAGCATTCCAAACTTAGGGGGAACATCAGCTACCATGATATCCATGGCCACACCTTTCATTGGTGATTGGAACTGGGTAACAACCAGGTCTTTAATAACCCCAAGACACTTCACTTTCTTGGAATCAAATGAGTATATATCATGGTAGGTTTTTGTAACCTCCAGCCCAAGCTCATTCATGAAAATATTAGGAATGAGATTATGAGATGCCCCTGAATCCATCAAGCAGTTGTGCAACACTTTATCCTGGATGTTCAATGATGTATAGAAAGGAGGGGAAGAGTCATCCCTATCCTATACCAAAGGTCCTAGGATGACAACTAGTTTTTCAACTTGAAGGTTGACTGAAACTATGGAATTAGAGGAAGGTTTGGGCTACAACATTTTGGAAATATATATTTTTAATTCCTCGTTCTTAATCAGTTCTAAAAATGGTACAGGGATTTTAATTTTTTGAATCTCACTCTCAAAGCTAAAAGAGGATGGAGATTTCAGAATCTCCTTAACTTCTGGGGTGGGGATTTTAACCACTTTGTAGGGGTTTTGTGCCTCTTTTTCTTTGTTTCTAGCTACCACACCCTTAATAGGATTCTCTGTTCTAGTAGGCTGATCATAAATGTTAGGCTTCCCCTCTTTCTTCTTTGACCTTAGGTTGTATCTATTTGGATTTTCATTGATCATTTCCCCTTTTCTCAACTCATTTAGTTGGCTATCCATGAGAGACTCTTCATATTCATATTGGGTTAAATGAGGAGACGAAGTGGTGTCACCAAGACAATGAATTTCAATATCGACATATTCTTCTTCCCCTTATTCATCAGTAACCAAGTTATTTTGGAGAGGGGCTTGGATTTTTTTTATCATCCCTATCCCTATTTCTTTGATCTCTTTGGATGATCTGAGGGGAATTATTAGGTCTTTTGAAATTAACCCTATTATCATCATTTTTGGGGTTCCTACAGCTCTACTTTCCTTCAAATTTCAATTTCTCCATTTATGCAGAAAGTGGTTTTATCATTTTTTGTAACCTCCAATCATAGGTTGAAACTTCAGCCCTACCTTTTCTTCTGTCTCTATCATATTTACTCCTAAGTCTGTCAGCTGCCAATATATTAGACTCTACTTCAAGGGCTGCATCTTTCATATGGGCTAAAGAGGTAGCTCTTCTTTCTCTCAATAGGAGGCAAAACTCAGGGTCAAAAGCGTTGGCATAAGTAATCTTGGCAGAGGTTTCTTTAGGATTTATTTCAATGGGAATCTTATTGTACATTTTATTAAATCTTTTTGAGAGATATGAAATATATTCCCCCTCTTTCCTTTTAAGTGACCAAAATTATGTAATATAATAAATAAAATATTTTTTATCCCCCCAATGCCTCAAGAATGAATCATCTAGAGCTTCAATCCAAACAATAGATCCTGGAGTCAAACCCATAAAACATTTCCTAGCCTCACCAACAAGGCTTTGAATAAAGACACTCATCCACACATCTTCATTTTCAATGTTAATATTATTTGCATAACTATAAAAGCTTTAATGTGTTCTTCTATAGTTATGTCATCCTCCCATATAAACTTGGGCATGTACTTAAGGTAATCTCCAATTGGGAGAGAATTCATAAGCTGAGGTAAAATAAGATGGGTATATCTAGCAGTGACTATGGCATTCATAATATTCCTAGGAAAATTAGCACCATCCATTAGGATGTGAACTGTAGGAGAACAAGGGGGAGATAGAGTTTGGATAGGTAGGATTGCAGTTGTGTTTCTAGGGGAAAAGAGAAACAATTGAGTATTGGAGGAGAATGATATGCGGTTCAAGGGAAAATAAGTTTCCCCCTCTTTATATACAACAACTTCGATAGGAGGAGGAGTAGGAAAACCTAAAATGGGAAAATCTTCTAAGCTCCTGGGTCTAAACCACTTTACAATATCAGGGGAAACAAGAGGTTAAAAAATTTCTCCTTACAAATAAATAATAAAAGGGGGGAGTTCAATAGGAAAGATTCCAAAATCTAAACTTCTAGAAACTCCACCAGATGGTATAAAGGAGAATTAGATACAGCTACTGGAGTTTTAAAAGAAGAATCATGTAAATTACCAGAATCACCTGGTACAACAGCTAAAAGCCCTTCTTGAGAGGTATTTCCTTTCTTGATGATATTTTCTGGCTCATCTTCAGGTGTTTCCATAGGAATCTATGGATTATACTTCATGTGTGTTCCTTTGGGATCCACAACTGAAATAATGGAGTCGTTAGGTGTAAATTGCAATCTTCAAGGTATTGATTTCTGATGCACCTTCAAAATCAGATTTTATTTGTCATTCAATCCCAGGGAAATATCTTCAATTCCTTCCTCGAAAATGAAGCCATGAATCTTAGCACTGAGACTCATCATCATACTGCAAGAGGATAATCCCAGTACCCATCAAAATTTTTATGGAGGTAGGTTTATGAGTGGAGGTCAAATGGACAAAGCTCGGTACAATAATGCTTTAACACAAAAACTAGACAAGAAATGCATAAGGAAATGAGGTCCTAATTAACTTCGGCCAGTGGTATAAGGATAAAGGTGGGAAGGAGGAAGACCTAGTGAGGAGACTGGACAAGTATTCCATGAGCATCCGGCCTTCAAGCAACTTGGTGAAGAAAAATATAGGAACAAGAGAACTCTTGAACTTAAGTTTCAGGCACTAAAAGATATCACAACAACATAATAATAAAACCTCCATTACCATGAAACTACAAAAACTCATCTGGATCACCCATGCACAAGAATTTCAGCATAAGAGGAAACAATACAACAAAGGAAAATACTGAAATAGGTCACAACAACATTATAATCAAACCTCCATTACAATACCACTACAACAACTCGACTGGATCATCCATGCACGAGTGTTTGAGAACAAGAGAAAACAAGATGATGAAAGAAGTTGACTTCTATTAATGAGAAAGTACCAAGTATCATACATAACCAGAGAACAACTCTTCCATCAAACTATTACAAAATAGGGAGCTCTGCTCAACCATCGACCTTAACAAAATGTTAAACTGATCTATTTATACTCAGATTAGTGGACGACCGCTAGGAGAGTCATCTGGACATCCCATCCAAGGCCTTTCATTTTTGCATCCTTCTATCAGGCTGTGTGTGTATTTTCTATCAGACATAAGCTTAGATGGGCTTGTAAGATGAAACCATCCATTATGGCACCTCGGGCTGAGATTTTTTTCTCCACGGCCATACCTTCTAAGCCTTCTATTTATGGAGTGAAATGAGGTTTCAACTACCATTCCTTGTTCATTAACTGATTTTTCCTTGGGATCAGGAAGTGGCTTAATGACTAGGGGGAAGCCACGTTCTATTGTTGGATTCAGTACTTAGACAAGCATGTGATTTCAGAGCCATCAAAAGAGGTTTGGACCCACACCGCTTTGGGGCCCGAAACTCACCACCTTCTGCCACATAGCTTTCCTGCAATAGAATGGTTTAGATTTTGGCCCGCTCAAGGATTTTAACGTCCGAGCATGTTGCGGCCCTAAAATGAAGCGTAGTCGTTGATATGGTTGTGATCTGTGATCTAGGCACACCTGTTAATTTTAGGGCCATCGCTAGATTTTATCAGTCTGCCAACTCTAGGATCCATTAAAAACACGCATGGATATGGCACTAATATTGAATAAGAATACTTCCCAAAGGATGATCTCATGCATCTAACATGGCGGCCTAACGTCACTATGATAACTTGTCATGGATGGATGGGTGACACTTGTCACTCGAAAATAGGTGGATGACATACCCAAAATTTTTGGATATGTGTGCCATGTGTTAGCATTAGATGGATGCCACGTGTCATGACTGATGAGTTCGCCACATACCTAAGCACTTCAGATCTTGGGTGGGGTTGCATATAGAAATGAAGCTTCGAAGTGAACCATGGTCGTCTGATGTGGAAGGACATGCGATAAAAATTGGTGGACTTCTGGAAAAACATTATGGATGAAGGCAATAGGGGAGAAGATAAAACTCCCAAAACCCGAATTCACGAAGTAAAACACCACCCCCATATTTGCATGGACACACAAAAAATATCTGTACACTACGGGATAAAGAACTCTAGAGGGAATTGAGAGGGGAAGTCTTGAAACTCCCGAAGCCCAAAATCTCGAAGTAAATTGTGACCATCTACTGGAGGAGGATGCGTTGAGATTGATATTTAACCCTGGGACTTTTGTTTGGCACTAAAACTCTTGTAAATTTGGAATTCTAAATGCCCAAGAGATGTTAATCTAAATTGCACAGGGGATGTCTGTCGTTGAAAATCAAACCTGCTTGTTGCTTTTATTTCAAGCCCAACATGGATTGCTTTGAGTGTTTCATTTTGTGATCATGGCTACTACCTGTGAAATAAAAATACTTGGATGTCATGTTGTGAGCTCAATCAATGGAAAACAAGATGACGAGTTTGAGACTTGAGAGAGATACAAAGAGATGGAGCAGGGGTGCAAACTGGGTCTTCAACAATAACTTCCTATGACCTTGACAACTTCATGTGATAACACTATGGATAGAGATAAAAATAGAGGTAGAATGAGGGAGAGAAAAGAAGGGGTACAGAGAGAGAGATATAGAGGAGGGAGAGAGAGGGGGATGGAGGAAAAAAGGCGTAGAGGGAGGGAGGTATGGAGGGAGGGAGATGAGGGAGATAAATATATGGAGGGAGAGAGAGAGAGAGAGGGAGAGAGTGGAATAGGGGTGAGATAGAGGGGGAGTGGGTGTGAGAGTGTGAGGCATGACAAGGAAAGGTCTAGGTCTAGGTCATGGTATGATTGTATGTCTAGGTTTAGGTCTAGGTTTGGGTCTAGGTCTTTCCATGTATTACCATATTCTTATAACCCTAAATGGCACCTGGCATGCATATCTGGCATCAGGCCATCTAACTTGTTATATTTACCAAGCCATTATTGAACAACTCTTATAAAAACCATAATTTTGAAGGTGTATGCGCCCTGCACCATTACCTCCCACGTACACACGCTCACTGAACCACTACAACCCACGTACACTCACATAATATCGTGAAACGTGGAAATTTGCATAGGATACTAGTTTCTGAGCCATTACATAACCATTTGACTGCCCATAGACAGTCACCCCAACCATTATTGTCCTTTTGGCCTATAAAAGAAGGGGTTGGGGTCCCATTGCAAGGAGAAACACGAGAGCAAAGAAACTCTACCCATTTTATCAATCCCCCTTTGCCCCAATTGTAAATCCCTTACCATTTCCCTAAGAGAGAATTGAAGAGAAGAAGAAGACGTGGAAGAAATTGGTGCATGGTGAAGAGGAGCCCAGGACCAAGTTCAAGGAACAGTTTCAGTCTCATGTTGTAAGTGAATTTTATGAGATTAATATAAAGAAGTACTTTTTCCGTCCCGCCAAATGATGTCTTAAACTCATATGATTTGTTTACATTTTTTGTTCATGATGTCTAACCCACTAGTCCATATGTAGAATGCATGTTTGTAGTTTGTTTTTTGTATTTTGATGAATGCAGGTCAACCTTGGGAGGAGATTTTCAGTCAGGAAACAACCAAACGTAAAGGGATTGACATCGGACGTAGAGTTTGTATGCCTATCAGATCCCTCTCTCTTGTCTTTTACGTATGATTGCGAGGTAATGTTGGGATAGTGATAAAAAGTAGGAGACTTTAGACGGTTAGCTATGCCTACACTTTAGGCCCTTTGTGTAGTCCGTAGAGGGGTTTTCCTGCTATAGCATAATTAGTGACCATACTAGGGATGCCTCTAGGGTCTTTTGGGATATTTCTTGTGGGTACTTTGAATCATTTCATTCATTTTTTTATGGGTTTCTGTGATCTTCTGTGTCATTAAGGGATGATGGTCTTCCATACCAGTACTTCCTGCCTATACTGGACTATTTTTTTTTCATTTTTTTGAAGAGTTACATAGTTGTACGTGGCCTGTAGTGGGCTTGCACACATGCATATGTGTCTTTCCCTTGGACAGCCCACGTACATACGTTGGTTGTTGAAGTGTCATTAGTGTGCCTGTTGAGAAATTGTTTTGTAAAAATAAGAGGTAGTCATCCTCTTCCTTGTTAGAAGTCACACTCCTCAGGGGTTTTCTTGATCTAGCACTGGTCTCTTTTATAGAAGTTTGTAGCCTAGGTCTGACTTCAATTTAGCTTTCTTTTGACAAAATATTTTTTGTGCTTTATTTAATAGGGTTTTAGAAAAGTTGGTGAGTCTTCTTTGATTGCCTGCTTGGTGTTGTCAGTGACTCCCTGTGATCTGCGATTGGGCTAGAATCCATTTCTTGGCCCTGTCTTGTCTTCATTTTCCCCTTTTTTTATTTGAAATAAAATAAAAGAATTCATTTTCAAATTTCTTGTTTTGAATAAAGTAAAAATAAAAAATCCTGTCATTACTTTGTTTGGTAAAGTAGTTTTGGTTAGTTGCTTTGTTTACCAAGGAAAAAGAAAGTTTTCTTAAGTTGTTTACTTGAATGCTTAGGACATTAAGTAGCTCATAGTCAAGAAAAATCTTGTTTTGATTTTTTCTTTTCAAATATCTGAGAAAAGTAGTTTCAAAAAGTTTGGTGAAAGAGTTTCAATTGTCAAATCTTTATTTGTGAAGAAAGAAGTACTTTTATTTCCAGTATCATCTTATGCTCTTCTCTTTCATCTCTTAAAGAACATCACTGGTTTCACTTTCGTTCCTTTTGACTTAAGATAACCACTAAAATTAATGCCTAATTAAAAGTTATTAGAGTTTTTGTTTGAAGGGTTCATCAATTTAGTCTAAGCTAGAGCCTTGATTTAGGATTGGAGAGGAAACTCTTCAAGGATACAAAAACAAACATAAGAGTCTGAGCTAGGGAGTGCTTGAAAGTCTAGTAACCATGAAAGTTATCTAGGACCCCCCTATAACATAGGGGCTAAACACAAGGTCGCGTGTGAAAAGGTAGCGGAGATAACCCCTCCAAAGTCGGACCAATCATAGTGGGGAACGCATATAGAGGGCTTGTCTTTGGATTTCGTTGATTGCATTTGTGACGGAGCTTCATGGGTCTTGAATTTGTTCAAGGTCCTCAGTTGTCCTCCAAAACACTTGCTTTTGATACCCTTGATAGGTTTTGGGCTTGATACCCTGCTCATTACGGTCCACCCGATTGTTGACTGTACCCACCTGGTGACTGTTCACACACTGGAAACCTTGTTACCTTTATCTTAGTGACTTACATAGGTGACTGCAGGGGTATACCACGATACCTAGGGTATAAATTGGGCCATTCTTTGTAGAGTATACCCAGAGGGTGCTTCCGTATTTTAGTTTCACTTGAACTAGTAAGTTTCTCTAGTGTTGGTTGTTGTAATTATTCTTCCAACTAGCTAGTGATGTACTTATCTTACCTCATATGAACTTTTTCTAGTGTGTGATGGTTTTTAAAAAAGATTATAGAAAGCCCTAGTGTGTCACTGAGCTTCTCTCACAGTGGAGGATTAGGAGCTCCATTGGTTGTGAAGGCTTCTGGGCCTTCTTCCGGTTGATCTCTAGCCACCCCCGCCACTGCTAAAGAAAAAACTAGACCAGCAAGGGTCTTTTGAGGTGACCAGTTTACAGGAAACCATGCCTGAATCATCTTTGAGAGGAGAACATTTGAATACGGAGGAACCAATCATTTCTGACCTCAGAGTGCAAACTCTTGGTCCATATAACCCTCCAATAACTGATCTATCGGTGCCCATCATTGTACAGGTTCAACCTTATGAGCGTTAGGTAGTGTCACAAGCAGCGTTGGAAACAAATGCAGCTACTTCTTCAAGGAATACTCATATTTCCTCTACGACTGTCACTACAAGGGGTGTTTAGCCTCCTAACCAACCGTCATTGGTCTGGACCACTATGGTATTGACTGCCTCTACCTTGGGCAATGGTCTGATTCCATCTATGGCGGTGATCACTGCTTCGTTCACCCAGAGTGTGACAGGACCTCCATTCTCATACGATATGCTTGGCTTTGGTATAAGAATTGTCCTTTCCCACTCCACTCTACAGACGTTAGGTCTCAGGGCAGGGAGCTCTAACAGTCCTTTGCAAGGATCCATAAGGGGAAATTCAGCTCCCTATAATGCTTTCCCTTACGAAGGAGTTCATATACCTCCTTCATCCCCTTCACTTGGTAGTGCCCACCAGCACTCCGTTGGGATGAATGTAAACTATAGTTCATTTGGAGCAGGTAGTCAAGGACTTCCTACTTATAGCATGCTGGTAGGTTTGACACTGTTCTCTTTGTTTGGAAAATTTGGTAACAATGTTTTCTTGTCAGCTACCATCTCGGCCAGGGTCAACCTTGGTTATGGACAACAACATCCTATACAGGGTACTATTCCTTACAGGGGGGAAACTTAGGAATTCCTTCCTCACAAGGACCTTGGAATCCGAGGCATGGATCAGTTTCCTTGTCAAGGATGTCGACCAGGGGAAACCCCTTCTATAGCCAATGGAACCCTTGGCAAGGCTTAGTGCCTATGCCCATTGGATCGGAAAGGGGAAACCCTTCCCAAAATCCTTGGAATGTGACACAAGCCCAGCCCTTTACGTCCTATTACAAGAGTCAGTCGATGATGTCTCAACAAGCACAAAATCCATACACTGGTCACGACCATGGTTATTACCAGAACCCTAGCCAACAACCTAACTTTTCCTGGCAACCTGGTGCCAGCCAAAATCCAGGCTCATTTTTCCCTGGTTACAATCAACAACCCAAATTACCATTTCTGGAAACACTGCACTTGCCAAACTTGACAAGGTTATTAAATGACCCCATTTGTCATGATCTGCATTGGTCCCCTATGCTGACCAAGTTTCCTTTGGACATCCCAAATTTCGAGGACAATCCTAACAAAGATCCAGGCAATCATGTGACTACCTTCCATTTATGGTGCTTGTCCAATTATTTGAGAGAGGACTCCATCCAGTTGTGTTTGTTTCAATGCACTCTCATCAAGAGTGAAATGAAATGGTACATAAATCTCGATCACTCAATATACTCTTCCTTCAACGAATTGGAAATGGCTTTCTTAAACCATTTCCAATTACCTGTGAGATACGATGTCGACACAGAATTGTTGGCCAACTTTAACCAGACAAAAGAGGACCATATCTCAGATCACATCCGAGAATGGATATGATGGAAGAGTTTGATAAACGTGCTAATCCCACTAGCATTCCTACTAGAGTGATTCCTTAATTATTTGGTACCTCAGTTATATAAAGACGTCGCAACCTCGAGAGTATTTTCAGAGGAAGAAGTGATAATGAGATCCCAACAACTAGAATTGATTTACTCTCAGTCTGGTTTAATTTATGAAATTTTCCAGATGCACCATGGTTAATACTTGACAAGACCATATAGATATCTGGACCACATGCCTATGGTATTGTAGGTTCAACACAAACGAAACCCGCTAATCAGCTGTCGAATCAATTACAACAATTGTCAATACATCAAACATCGACCAACCAAACCACTGGTTCAACCGCTCCCCCTACTCAAACGTCGAATGTACATAGTGTGCAATCAAAAAATCCAAAGGCCACACAACAACCTATTGAAAAGAAGAAATAGATAAAGAAGGTTAAGGGGGATAAGAAACCTACCAATAATTCTAGTGAGGGAAACACTGAAAAGAAGAATTTGAAGTATCCATGTAATCTTTGCAAGGAATATCATCCGACTCACCAGTGCCCTTGGCTTGCAGAGGCCCAGAAGTTATTGGCACAATAGACTCCTGCTATGTTAAATAATCCATTTCTGCATGGGAAAAATTTATCTCAAGCCTCTTCAAGCATGGAAGGGGTTGGTTAGGGACCCCCTTCTTCTTTGATTAATCCTTCGTCTGTGAATGTGTACATGATGAAAGGTAGCATTTACTTAACGACTAGGACATGCGACTACAGAATGCCAAACACCCCCGAGAAGGGTAAAGAAGCCGAAAACCCATCTCTTCCTCTCCAGATTGAGAATATGTTGGGTGAAACAATGACACACATCCCCAAATGTGTGTTCAAGAAATCTTCTCACAGCCCAAATGCAAGGGCTGCAAAGAACTACTCTGTGGTGGAGGAGTTGTCACAAACCCTTGTGCAATGTTAGCTTTGGAATTCCTCTAGAGCTTCCCTTCCCAGAGAAAGGATTTGTTAGATGCCTTAGGATCTGCTGAGATTTGTAATCTGGGAATGATCATGCTTGATATGACTGACTTAAAACCCTGTCTTCCTTACCACATAGCATTTCAGTTAGTATTGGCTTACACCACGAAAACTTTTACTCAGAACATTTTTCGCATGGTGGTTGATGAGGATGCCTCGACATACATGATGTCTTTGGCATGTTGGAAGGCCATCATCCAACCCATCTTATCTCCATCGCCTACCCTCCTTACCACTTTCAACATTCGTTCATTCTAACCACATGGAATAATCCCCTCTTTTCTCGTGCATTTAGGAGGAAAGACCGTGTGCGTCGAAGTTGAAGTGGTCAATCTGTCTCTTGACTACAATCTCTTTTTAGGAAGGAGTTGAACCGACACTATGCAAGTAGTGGTCGCAACAATTTTCTGGGTCTTTTTGTTTCCACATGAGGGTCAGATTGTAACCATTGATCAGTTATCCTTCTCCCATCCTCACCCTTCATTAGGGGAATCCACAGTCCTAATGATTGATAACCCTCAGTTCAACATGATTAATGTAGGGGTTGGTTTGTGCCCACATTTGATGGGTACTTTCAATTACCCACATCTGACCGACATTGTCCATTACATGTCAGTTGTCCCTGACCAACCTAGGGCCGAAACATTTCAAATCTTGTCATTTAGCACAACTTAATTTAACAATCCGTGGACTCTTCCTTCCCCATAATCCATGATGGAAGGGACAAGGCACCATGGCATGGCCATGCCTTTTTCCACAGTATAATTTGCATACTCTATAGTTCAACAAGCTTCCATCGACCCCAATCCAACTCCCGCACAGGAGTTAGATTCAGTCCTCAAACCTATATGGGTTAAGGTTCCCTCACCAATACTGATTCTTTAGACTTAGTCTTGCCCTCAAAAGAGGTGATTATTAAGGCAATGACTAGTCCGAACAGACCCTGGGATGATCTTCATCATAGATATTGATTCCTCCCAGAATTAAGAAGAAGTAGGTGAATTCACTCTGACTATGACTGGAGATAAGGCTTGTCCTATCAATCCTTTCACTACGCACGTTGTTTATGCTGAAGAAAATATGGAAATCATTTCTCAAAATATACCTATTGATATCTCCAGAATCCCTTGCATCGTGGAGACTATCTTCGTCGAAGCAGACTACTCCCCCGAGGATATTCAAATCTACACAGGTTTATTTAAAGAATTTTGCGACGTTTTTTCCGGGTCTTACGAGGAAGTGCCACGCATAGATCCAAGAATCGTCGAACATGAAATCATGACATATCCTGATGTTAAGCCGATTCAGCAGAAGCTTCGTCCAGTCGACCCTAGGAAATCAACAACTATTAAGGTTGAAGTAGAGAAACCACTCCAAGCTGGTTTCATCTACCCCATCCAATTGACTCAATGGGTGTCGAATCCCACTCCAGTAAAAAAAAAATAGGGTACAATTCATGTATGTACGGAGTTCCATGATTTGAACAAGGCCTATCCAAAGGATAATTTCCCCACACCATTTATTGACCAGATAGTCGATGAATGCGTAGGTTGCGAAGCCTTTTCTTTCATGGATGGTTTTTTGGGATAAAATTAGATATAGATCAAGCCCGAAGACCAACACAAAACCACTTTCATCTTTCCATGGGGTACATTCACTTATTGGAAGATGCCTTTTGGTCTAAAAAATGATGGAGATACATTTCAGTGGGCCATGTATTTGGTTTTCCATGACCTCAAACACATAGTCGAGGCTTATCTCGATGATTTAGCATCACGATATCGCAAGAGAGCTGATCATCCTGCACACCTTTGACTTATCTTTGAGCGATTTTTCTACTACCAGATCTGCTTGAATCCAAACAAATGTAGTTTTTTCATCACATCAGGTCGTTTGCTAGGTTTTATAGTTTTGACAATAGGGATCATGGTCAATCCTCTAAAGGTTGAGGTAATAGTTCATTTTCCTCCCCCGTGCACAATCCCTTAGCTTTAGAGTCTACAGGGAAAAGAGAACTTTTTACGACATTTCATCATGAACTATGCCGAGATCACAAAGGGTTTTATGCATTTACTGAAGAAGGACATTCCTTTTCATTGGGATGAAGTCGTTCAGTGCTCTTTCAAAGCGTTGAAACATGCCCTCACATCCACCCCTCTACTTCGGACACCCAATTATAATAAATATTTCTTATTGTAGTTGGTCACTATGGAGCCGACCATTGATATAGTCTTGGTTCATGAGGATGATTTTCTCTCAGAATACATGATTTATTCCCTGAGTCGAGGCTTGGTTGGACCGGAACTCAATTATTCCCACATCGAAAAACTTATGTTGGTAGGATTTCATGTTGTCCAAAGGTTCTGTCATTACATCTTGTTTCACAAAACCACTGTCATTGTCATTGTGAATCCATTTCAATACATTTTGACACAACGGGTAATTGGTGGAAAGATCAGTAGATGGATAATTATCGTCTAGGAATTCAACTTGGATTTTTTTTCCGTGAAATCAAAAAAGTCATTTGTCTTTGTGGAACTCATTTCAGAACTCTCGATCAAATCATGTGATGTTATACCTGAAGAGTCACCTATCAAAAGAGACATGTTTCTGATCACATCTTTGGACCCCTAGTATGGAGATATACTAGTCTATATCCATAATTTAAAGTTCCCTACCTCTGCTTCTTGTGATGAGAATCATCGTATACGCCATCAGGCTAAAAAATATCTCATACTCAAGGAGACTCTATATAGTTGAGGTGTAGATTGCATCCTTCACCGATGTCTCACCCATGAAGAAGCATAAATTGTTCTTAATGATTGCCACACTGCAGCATGTGGTGGTCATTTGTCTGGGTTGGCAACAACCCAAAAGATTCTACGAGCCAGTTACTTTTGGATGACATTAATGAAAGATTGTGTTGAATTGGTAAAGAAGTGCCACCCGTGTCAGATCTTCTCTTGAAAGATGAGGGCACACCCCACTCCCATGTTTCCTGTCATCACAATTGGTCCTTTCACTAAGTGGGGGATTGATTACACTACATGAAATCCTCCTTCCGCAAAGGGGCACTGTTATAACCCTAAATTACACCACATATGCTTACCTAGCATCAAGCCTACTCATATCCTTTCATTGCCAAAGCCATGCTAAATAAACTCTTGAAAATCCTCTTAAATCAAATAACCTGCTAGCAGACCCACTACAACCGGCGGGTACCCGCTAGCAGGCCCACTATAGCCCGCGGGTACTCGCTAGCAGGCCCACTACAGCCCGCGGATACCTAAAAAAACACAAAAAATGGAAAGTTACCGACAGAATGAGAAGCTTTTGGTGAGTTAACTAGAACTCCCCGCCATGCATGGCCGAGAGTTCGTCCAAAACCCTAGCTCCTTCTAGCCTATAAAAGGAGGGGTAGGGGTACTATTCAAGGGGGAAAATCATAGCAAAGAAACTCTGCCAAATTGCCAAGCCAGTTTTGTCCCAACCCTTTAGCTTTGCCTTAAGCTTTAGGAGAAATTCAAGAAGCAGCAGTTGGAGGACAAAAGGAAGAGGAAGAGCTCAGGATGAGGATCGTGGAACGGTGACCGGCCTCAAAAATCATTGTAAGTTGGTTCATATTGAAGATAATGAAAAAGATACTTTTCCCGTCCCGAATACATGAATCTCATCTATGTTATTTGATTTATGTTTTATCTCTAACCCCCTAGTAGATCAGTAGCATGCATGCATATTGTTTTCTTGATTGCAGGAAGCTTTGTGGAAGGAGC